>JAIEZT010000101.1:510510-540510 GCA_019594935.1 Periophthalmus modestus | reverse complement strand
CGGGTCATTATCTTATTTAAAGCTGTATGCAGTACTGGACTCTTGTCAGACTCGTTTTGTTCATTCTTAGTTTACTGATTTGTTATTTTAGACTTCACTCGGGTCTTAATCAGGACAGACTGGACCATTTTAGTTGTGTTTCATTTTATGGACTACTCAGACTTTACTATCAGGACACATTTTCAGGTCAGTTCGTTTGTGCTCTTTGGTTTGGGTCAGTGCCTCTGCTGCTCTGTCACAGGGCAGGACTTTTCTCTGTTCAAACATAAACAGAATATGTTGTTTTAACTCAGGTCAGCCGCGGCAGACGGACTCAGGTTTTTCCTGTGACACTTTGAACAGACTTGTAAAAGAGTCAGGACCAGACTGGACTGTTTTCTTCTTGGACTGGGAGAACTCAAGATCAGACTAAGGTCAGACTGGACTCACCCTGGACAGAGGGCGGACGGCAGTCAGGTCAGACCTGCTCCGATTGGTCAGCTCTGAGTGAGTGACAGCTGGATTAAACCAATCACAGGGAAGACTGAACTTTCAGAAGAGAGAGAGTGATTTACAACCAGGAAGTGAAATCTGAAAGACTCAGGTAAGAAGAGTGACCCAGACTGGGACTCAGGTGATTTACTGAACAGATCATTATTTAGTTTTATCTCAGAATGTTCGAAAAGTATCTGAGGTGAGTTTTTGACCGACGCCTCCCTCTTCAGGATGTGATGTGGGATTTTCACTCGGGGTGTAAGTGCCATGACAGCGGAGTTTTTGCCAGTCCTGGATGGAGCTGTCTGCCTCAGACGGACATGTCACAGACGCACTCTACTGTCAAGAAAGAAGAAGAAGAAGCTCCCCACAACCAACTCAGGAACTTTTTCTACTGGAACCAGCCAGAGAATACAGACAAACAGCAGGACAGACCGCCAGCGCCAGGGCTGGACAGGACTACTTGAACCACGTTTGTAGCGTTCTGCATTATGTGGGAGAAACAGGGTTCAGACTGACATGTGCAGACTGGACTCACGACCAGGGGCGGAGTCAGGACGCCTCGCTCCCTGTTTTAACCAGTGGTGTGGATTCAGGGGGCACTTGCTCTGATTGGCTCTTTGGTTGCCGTGATACTCGTCTCTGTCCCTCTGCTCCACCTCGATGACCTCGTGTTGGAGCTGAGGCTTGAACAGGGCATTGGCGTCATTCTTCCTTAAAGGCGTTTGTTTGTTGCTCTCTGTGACTGAAATTGTTCTGTTACACTTTCCTGTGGTTGTGCCTTTTTCAAATCAGGTGGTTGAGTGCTGTGTTCACATGTTTCTGTGTGTTTGTGTGCTTGTGTGTGTGTTGTGTGTGCCATCAACACGTCTTTTTAAAACCATGTGTGTGTGAGTTCTGTGTGTTACCGAGTCCTGTCGCTGGTGTCGTTACTGTGTGTGTCTATGTGTGTGTGTATGTGTGTGTGTGAGTGTGTGTATGTTGTGTGTTTCTCCTGTGGTGTGTGTTCGGTGTCTGTGGTGTGTGTGTGGTGTGAGTGTGTGTGTGTGTGTGTGTGTGTGTGTGGTTTTCCTGTGTGTGTGTGTGTTTCTGTTTGTGGTGTGTGTGTTTCTCCTGGTTCAAACTCCCTGTGTGTGTGAGGGTGTGTGGTGTCTTTTGTGTGTGATTTGTGTGTCTGTGTGTTTTGTGTTTTTTGTGTTGTGTGTTGTGGTTTGTGTGTGTGTATGTGTGTGTGAGGTGTGGATGGTGTTATGTGTGTGTGTTGATGTGTGTGTTCGAGTTATGTGTGTATTCTCTGTGTGGTGTCCTGTGGTGTTGTTGTGGTCTTCCCTTCTTTGTCTGTGGGTGTGTCGACTTATGTGTGTGTGTGTGGTGTGTGGTGTGTGTGAAGAAAAACACTGTGGGTATGTGTGTTATGTGTGTGTGTGTGTGTGTGTGTGGTGTGTGTGTGAGTTGTGTTAGCAACGGTGTGTGGTGTGTGAGTGTGTGTGGGTGTGTGTAGTGTGTGTGATGTGTGTGTGTGTGTGTGTGTGTGTGTGGCGTGTGTGATGTGTGTGTGTGTGTGTGGTGTGTTGTGATTGGTGCTCTGTGGTGTGTGTGTACTGTGTGTGTGTGTCCTCTGTGACCTGGTGTGCTGTGGTGTGTGAGTGTGTGTCGTGTGTGGTGTGTGTTCTGTGTGTGTAGTGTGTGTGTGTATGTGTGTGAGTGTGTGTGAGTGTGTGTTCCTGTGTGTGGTCAGATGTGTGTGTGTGGTGTGTGTTATGTGTTCAAATCTGTGTGTGTGGGTGTGTGTGGATGTGTGTGTGTGTGTGTGAGTGTGTGTGTGTGTGTGTGTGTGTGTGTGAGTGTGTGTGTGAGTGTGTGTGTTATGTGTGTGTGTATGTGTGTGTGAGTGTGTGTATGTGTGTGTGTGAGTGTATGTGTTATGTGTGTGTGTGTGTGTGTGTATAGTGGTGTGTGTGTTGTGTGTGACAGTGTGTGTGTGTGTGTGTGTGTGTATAGGTGTGTGTGTTGTGTATGTGTGTGTGAGTGTGTGTGTGTGTGTGTGAGTGTGTGTAGTGTGTATGTGTGTGTGTGTTGTGTGTGTGTGTGGGAGGTTTGAGTCTTGAAGGTGAAAGTTTTGTCTAAATCTTGTTGTATTTTCTCACATCGTCGTTGTCGTCTTGATCAAACCCACGTCCTTGTCTTGACTTTATTTTTAATCATGTCGTTGTCTTATAACTAAGTAAAACCGTCGTCTCCCTCCGTCGCAGTGAGGAGCCGTTCTGTCGTATCTGTCACGAGGGCCCTCAGAGCGGGCCCCTGCTGTCCCCCTGTGACTGCTCCGGGACCTTGGCCCTGGTGCATCAGCGCTGCCTCGAGACGTGGCTCATGACGTCCAACACGAGCCACTGTGAGCTGTGCCAACAGCAGCTGAGCCTGGAGAGACTCCCCAAGGCTTTTAGCGAGGTAAATACTGAAACAGACAATGAAACATACACTGAAACACTGAAACAGACAATGAAACACTGAAACACACACTGAAACACACTCTGAAACACACACTCAAACACTGAAACAGACTCTGAAACACTGCAGCACACACTGACTCAGTCTGTGGTCAGTTTCACACACCTGGACTTCAGCTCTGTCACTTTATCGATATAAATTTCTCCAAACGACGTTAATAACAAACTCAAGGACTCACGTTTTCCTTCTGTAAAAAGAAAAGTGGGAATCGTATTTAAAGGTGCAGGGCAAACTTTTTTAGGTGCTTGTTTCATGGATACGTTAGCGCTCCCACACTGCTTTTCAGTCAGTGTCTGAGCAACAAACTCTGTAGATGTTCTCCATGTTGGATCTGTAGATGTCCTCCATGTTGGAGCTGTAGATGTCCTCCATGTTGGAGCTGTAGATGTCCTCCATGTTGGAGCTGTAGATGTTCTCCATGTTGGATCTGTAGATGTTCTTCATGTTGGAGCTGTAGATGTTCTTCATGTTGGTCCTGTAGATGTCCTCCATGTTGGATCTGTAGATGTCCTCCATGTTGGTCCTGTAGATGTTCTCCATGTTGGTTCTGTAGATGTTCTCCATGTTGGTTCTGTAGATGTTCTCCATGTTGGTTCTGTAGATGTTCTCCATGTTGGTTCTGTAGATGTTCTTCATGTTGGTCCTGTAGATGTTCTCCATGTTTGGATCTGTAGATGTTCTCCATGTTGGTCCTGTAGATGTTCTCCATGTTGGTTCTGTAGATGTTCTCCATGTTGGTTCTTTAGATGTTCTCCATGTTGGTTCTGTAGATGTTCTCCATGTTGGTTCTGTAGATGTTCTCCATGTTGGTTCTGTAGATGTCCTCCATGTTGGTTCTGTAGATGTTCTCCATGTTGGTTCTGTAGATGTTCTCCATGTTGGTTCTGTAGATGTTCTCCATGTTGGTTCTGTAGATGTTCTTCATGTTGGTCCTGTAGATGTTCTCCATGTTGGATCTGTAGATGTTCTCCATGTTGGTCCTGTAGATGTTCTCCATGTTGGTCTGTAGATGTTCTCCATGTTGGTTCTTTAGATGTTCTCCATGTTGGTTCTGTAGATGTTCTCCATGTTGGTTCTGTAGATGTTCTCCATGTTGGTTCTGTAGATGTCCTCCATGTTGGATCTGTAGATGTTCTCCATGTTGGATCTGTAGATGTTCCATGTTGGTTCTGTAGATGTCCTCCATGTTGGATCTGTTCTGCTGTCCTCCATGTTGGTTCTGTAGATGTCCTCCATGTTGGATCTGTAGATGTTCTCCATGTTGGTTCTGTAGATGTCCTCCATGTTGGATCTGTAGATGTCCTCCATGTTGGTTCTGTAGATGTCCTCCATGTTGGATCTGTAGATGTTCTTCATGTTGGTTCTGTAGATGTTCTCCATGTTGGTTCTGTAGATGTATGGTGCTTTACTGTGGAACATTTAGACATTTTAATAACATCTCCATGGAGACGAGCAGCAGGTGAAGGTCAGGACATGTCCAGCTGTGAGCGTCACCTCTACTAACCCAACTTCCAACCAAATCTCTCTATAGATTAAAAAAAGTCTTATTCCTACAAACATTTCAAACACTCTATTCCACCTTGTGATGTCATCATGTGGTGATACAGGAAGTGCTCCACCTTCATTTCTAGAATCATTTGATGTTACTCCAGCACAGCTCCAGGTGTGTTTTTGAGGAGGAACAGTGTTAGAACATGGATCAAAGCCTCACAGGCGTCGGTTTGTGTGATATCGGACGTTTCCGTTTCCTCGCCGTCGCTCGCCGCTCGCCGTCTCGGGGCAGATAACGGTGATTACATCGTCCCCCGTGCAGTCGGGCTTTTGTGATCAGGCCTCACACCCTTCAGACGTCCATCCTCTTAACCCCGGAGAGTCCTGGCTTTTTCTCAATGACCGGCTGATGTCATGGGGGCGTGGCGTATGTCCCAGGGGGCGGGGCCTGTGCTCTTCACGTTGGTCGTCCTGCTGCGGCGGCTAAATCCAGATTAGCTTAGTGTCAGATTAAAGGTGCTGTGCCCTGGCTGCGCTCTGCGGGCGTGAGGTCGGCGAGTGACCTGCTGCTGATTATGTCACGATGAGGCTCCACGCTGAGAAAAAGCTCCGTCCTGTAAAACTCGACACGGAGAGAGCGGCGTTTAAAACGGACCGCCGAGCTTGTGTCTCTATGGTTCTCATCTCTGTGGATCATTCTGTTATAATTTACACATTTAAATCACAATATTCACCTAAAACACTTCAGAAAACAGACAAGTCCAGTGACGTCGCCGTAAACGTCATGACAGTAAAGAGTCGTGTAGCTGTAGCGCCCCCTGTGGACAGAGCACGTCACAGCAGCACGTTTTAAACATTTGGACCAAAATGACGACGCGACGCTGCAGAATCAAAGAGTATCAACGATTAAGAAAATAAAACTGAAGGAGGAGCTGTCTCTCTCTCTGTCTCTTCTCTCTGTCTCTTCTCTCTCTGTCTCTTCTCTCTCTCTGTCTCTCTCTCTCTGTCTCTTCTCTCTCTGTCTCTTCTCTCTCTCTGTCTCTTTTTTACTCTCTTTTCCCTCTTTTCCCTCTGTTTCAGTGGCTCTGCGCCTCCTCGGTGAAGCAGCAGAGGAGGACTCTTCTGGGGGACGTGTTGTCCTCTCTCTGTCTCTCTCTCTGTCTCTTCTCTCTGTCTCTTCTCTCTCTCTGTCTCTTTTTTTTACTCTTTTTGTCTCTTTTCTCTCTGTTTCAGTGGCTCTGCGCCTCCTCAGTGAAGCAGCAGAGGAGGACTCTTCTGGGGGACGTGTTGTCCTCTCTCTGTCTCTCTCTCTGTCTCTCTCTGTCTCTCTCTCTGTCTCTTCTCTCTCTGTGTCTCTTTTTTACTCTCTTTTCCCTCTCTTCCCTCTGTTTCAGTGGCTGTGCGCCTCCTCGGTGAAGCAGCAGAGGAGGACTCTCCTGGGGGACGTGTTGTCCTCTCTCTGTCTCTCTCTGTCTCTCTCTCTGTCTCGTCTCTCTCTCTGTCTCTTTTTTACTCTCTTTTCCCTCTGTTTCAGTGGCTCTGCGCCTCCTCGGTGAAGCAGCAGAGGAGGACTCTTCTAGGGGACGTGTTGTCCTGTCCTGTCTCTGTCTCTCTCTCTCTCTCTCTCTCTCTCTGTGTCTCTTTTTTACTCTCTTTTGTCTCTTTTCTCTCTGTTTCAGTGGCTGTGCGCCTCCTCGGTGAAGCAGCAGAGGAGGACTCTTCTGGGGGACGTGTTGTCCTCTCTCTGTCTCTCTCTCTGTCTCTCTCTCTGTCTCTCTCTCTCTGTCTCTCTCTCTGTCTCTTCTCTCTCTGTGTCTCTTTTTACTCTCTTTTGTCTCTTTTCTCTCTGTGGCTTCAGTGGCTGTGCGCCTCCTCGGTGAAGCAGCAGAGGAGGACTCTTCTGGGGGACGTGTTGTCCTCTCTCTGTGTCTCTCTCTGTCTCTCTCTCTGTCTCTCTCTCTCTCTGTGTCTCTTTTTTACTCTCTTTTCCCTCTCTTCTCTCTGTTTCAGTGGCTCTGCGCCTCCTCGGTGAAGCAGCAGAGGAGGACTCTTCTGGGGGACGTGTTGTCCTCTCTCTGTCTCTCTCTCTGTCTCTTCTCTCTCTGTGTCTCTTTTTTTACTCTCTTTTCCCTCTCTTCTCTCTGTTTCAGTGGCTCTGCGCCTCCTCGGTGAAGCAGCAGAGGAGGACTCTTCTGGGGGACGTGTTGTCCTCTCTCTGTCTCTCTCTCTGTCTCTCTCTGTCTCTTCTCTCTGTCTCGTCTCTCTCTCTGTCTCTTTTTTACTCTCTTTTGTCTCTTTTCTCTCTGTTTCAGTGGCTGTGCGCCTCCTCGGTGAAGCAGCAGAGGAGGACTCTTCTGGGGGACGTGTTGTCCTCTCTCTGTCTCTCTCTCTGTCTCTCTCTCTGTCTCTCTCTCTGTCTCTTCTCTCTCTGTGTCTCTTTTTTACTCTCTTTTGTCTCTTTTCTCTCTGTTTCAGTGGCTGTGCGCCTCCTCGGTGAAGCAGCAGAGGAGGACTCTTCTGGGGGACGTGTTGTCCTCTCTCTGTCTCTCTCTCTGTCTCTTCTCTCTCTGTGTCTCTTTTTTACTCTCTTTTCCCTCTCTTCTCTCTGTTTCAGTGGCTCTGCGCCTCCTCGGTGAAGCAGCAGAGGAGGACTCTTCTGGGGGACGTGTTGTCCTCTCTCTGTCTCTCTCTCTGTCTCTCTCTGTGTCTCTCTCTCTGTCTCGTCTCTCTCTCTGTCTCTTTTTTTACTCTCTTTTGTCTTCTTTTCCCTCTGTTTCAGTGGCTGTGCGCCTCCTCGGTGAAGCAGCAGAGGAGGACTCTTCTGGGGGACGTGTTGTCCTCTCTCTGTCTCTCTCTCTGTCTCTCTCTCTCTGTCTCTTCTCTCTCTCTGTCTCTTTTTACTCTCTTTTTCCCTCTCTTCTCTCTGTTTCAGTGGCTGAGCGCCTCCTCGGTGAAGCAGCAGAGGAGGACTCTTCTGGGGGACGTGTTGTCCTCTCTCTGTCTCTCTCTGTCTCTCTCTCTGTCTCTTCTCTCTCTCTGTGTCTCTTTTTTACTCTCTTTCCCTCTCTTCTCTCTGTTTCAGTGGCTGTGCGCCTCTCCTCGGTGAAGCAGCAGAGGAGGACTCTTCTGGGGGACGTGTTGTCCTCTCTCTGTCTCTCTCTGTCTGTCTCTCTCTCTGTCTCTTCTCTCTCTCTGTGTCTCTTTTTTACTCTTTTTTTCTCTCTTTTTTCTCTCTGTTCTCAGTGGCTGTGCGCCTCCTCGGTGAAGCAGCAGAGGAGGACTCTTCTGGGGGACGTGTTGTCCTCTCTCTGTCTCTCTCTCTGTCTCTCTCTCTGTCTCTTCTCTCTCTCTGTTTCTCTTTTTTACTCTTTTTTCCCTCTCTTCTCTCTGTTTCAGTGGCTCTGCGCCTCCTCGGTGAAGCAGCAGAGGAGGACTCTTCTGGGGGACGTGTTGTCCTCTCTCTGTGTCTCTCTCTGTCTCTCTCTCTGTCTCTTCTCTCTCTCTGTGTCTCTTTTTTACTCTCTTTTCCCTCTCTTCTCTCTGTTTCAGTGGCTCTGCGCCTCCTCGTGAAGCAGCAGAGGAGGACTCTTCTGGGGACGTGTTGTCCTCTCTCTGTCCTCTCTCTCTCTCTCTGTCTCTCTCTCTCTCTCTCTCTCTCTGTCTCTTCTCTTCTCTCTCTGTGTCTCTTTTTTACTCTCTTTTGTCTCTTTTCTCTCTGTTTCAGTGGCTGTGCGCCTCCTCGGTGAAGCAGCAGAGGAGGACTCTCCTGGGGGACGTGTTGTCCTCTCTCTGTCTCTCTCTCTGTCACTTCTCTCTCTCTGTCTCTTTTTTTACTCTCTTTTCCCTCTCTTCTCTCTGTTTCAGTGGCTCTGCGCCTCCTCGGTGAAGCAGCAGAGGAGGACTCTCCTGGGGGACGTGTTGTGCTTCCTCTTCATCACTCCTCTGTCCAGCGTGTCGGGGTGGCTCTGTGTGCAGGGGGCCCGGGACCTTTACTCCACCAACAGGGCGGAGGCCATGGGGCTGATGCTGCTGACGGTGTCGCTGCTCACCATCTACATCTTCTGGAGCATAGTACGTTTACCCACAATTCACTGGGGCCACAGACCTAAGTTGAGCTGTCGTCGTGTCCTTAGGCAAGACACTTCACATTTCCCAGCATGTCTGCGGTGAGTGGTGGTGGGAGGGGCGGACGGCGCAGAGTAGCAGCCTCACGTCCGTCAGTCTTCCCCAGGACAGCTGTGGCTACAACAGTATCTCACCCCCACAGAGAAAAGGCTCGAGTCTCTGAAAACGTGTCAGGAGTGTGACCTCTGACCTCTGACCTCTGACCTCTGTGACCTGCCAGAGATTAATCACATTCATACAAAAATCTGCAGAAAATGTATTTGTCCCAGAGAATTCCAGTGTTGCACCAGGAGAGAAAGAAACTGTGAAAAATGAGACTTAAATTCAGAATGATATTGTTTAAGAATAAAAGTTGTATCTGTGCGTTTGAGGTTTAAACTCACACAGACGGTTCCTCTGGAGTTTCAGCTGCAGGACACAGCTTCAGAGTTTAGAGTTTTTACCTCAGACTGAAGCTTCTCACTGTTCAGATGATCCGTTTTTTTTAAATCGAGGCTGTAATGTGCCTCTTTACGGCCCTGATATCGACTGAACTGTGTTTTAGGGACATTTTCTGTTTCTACTCTGGTAACTTAGTCCTCAGAGATCCTTCAAAAACCTCCTGCAGAACTTCACGTGAATAAAACCTCATGAGATCAACATGAGTGTCAGGGCGTCCCTCCTGTAGACCCGGGGCCTGCGTTTGATCCCGTGTTCACATGTTCTTCTGTGTGCTCTCGTGTGTGGATGTAGTGAATGAGTCTTGAAGGTGTAAAAACGCTGTTTAAATGTGACCATGACCATTTACCAAGGTCTTTGTGTTGCTCAGGTGTCCGTGAGGTACCACCTTCACCTGTACAGAACATGGAGGACCACAGACCAAAGAGTGAGACTAAAGATCCCCTCCTCCTCCGACCCAGAACCCAACCAACAAACTGTGCCCCGAGAGACTGCAGACAAGACCTCCAACAAGGAGACCATAGTGTGACCAAAAGGATCCAACATGGAGGACCGTCTACAGGACTGACATGGAGGACATCTACAGGACCAACATGGAGGACGTCTACAGGACCAACATGGAGAACATCTACGGACCCAACATGGAGAACATCTACAGAACCAACATGGAGAACATCTGCAGGACCAAAATGGAGGACATCTACAGAAACAACATGGAGAACATCTACAGAAACAACATGGAGGACATCTACAGCTCCAACATGGAGGACATCTACAGAACCAACATGGAGAACATCTACAGGACCAACATGGAGAACATCTACAGATCCAACATGGAGGACCACAGACCAAAGAGTGAGACTAGACCCTCCTCCTGTTCTTCTTCTTCAAAGCTTTTTATTATATTTTTATACTTATTTTTATGTCTGACAAAGCAGATTTTTAAAATATTGGATTTTAAAAAATGTTTAATATTTCAGTGCAGTTTTGTAGCTTTACATAACGAAGAGGTGACAATCTTAAAGTGTGTTCAGACTGTTCCATCTCGGACCAGGAGGAGGCGCTGCAGTTTTAGGACCTCGACACTTTCAGACGTGTTTGTTTCAATTTTAAATGATATTTTTCTCTATTATGACCAAAAACGAGAATCTACATCTTTTTCACTGCAGTTTTTAAATAACTTTTACAGCAGGTTTAATTTACTTTTTCTCTGACCAAAAATATAAAGTTTTGGATGAATAATCTTTGTGATTTTAAACGACTCCAGACAATCTTCTGCAAAGTCACAATTCCATGCTGAGAGTGAAGCTCTGAGCATCAAGAATTGCACCGAACAATCTGTAGTTTTTAGAAGAGTTAGAGACACTTTGGTTCTTTGGATGATTTTTATTTTTCTAAACTGGAGGACAGTTTGAGGAGGACGCTGGGAGGACACTTTTGTGCTGGACGTCTGTGAATTTCCAAAGACTGTTTTTATTCTTGGATAATTTAATAATTTTGTGAAATGTGAATGAACTTTACAAACTTAAAGCTGCTCGAGTCGCTGCCGTCGGGTCTTTACTCGAGACTCTGAGGACGGAGACAGATCTGACACTGGACACATGTTTCTTTGAACAAACTAGAGTAAAAAGGGAAATAAAAGAGGAATCAAACTAAAAACATGAACCAAAAATACATGTTTTTACTTAAAGCTCTGATATTATCCATGTTCTGATGTTTCCTCCTAAAAACAGGCCTGAGTCGTGTTTGTTTCACACTTTATTATGAGTCTGTAACATCTACAAAGATCAAAATGCGACGTTCCACCTTGTGATGTCATCAAGTGGGAGTTTTCAAGCTCCTTTTACCTTTAGTTCAGTCGAGATTGTAAATTCCAGATTAGCTGAAATTATCCTCATGTTTCTAGTGAAGGTTTGTGGAGTTTGACCCTGGAGAAACATGAGGCCACATGTGGCTAAAGTTAATTGCTGATACCCAAAAACAAACAAACAAACAAAAAACAAGGTCAAATTTCAATTTAAAAAAAATCCAAAAGCCCAGAGTGCCACTTCTGGCCCCTGCATCGAGACACCTAGTGGATGAAAACTGAACTAAAATGAGGCAGCTTGCAGAGTGTCTAGAAGTATGTTTTATATTCTTTTGGGATTAATTAGTGAGCCTAGTGGGTCAAATTTGGCCCTGATCTTAAATTAGGAAATAAATTTCAGAGTTCAGTGACTTAAAGCAGTGATTTAATGTCATGTTCATGATTCTCCAAAGAAGAAAAGAGTCGGATTCTCCAGGTTTAAAAACACAGTGGAGCAGTGGTGATGATTCCTCAGTGTCTGCATCTTCCTCTTGTGTCAGACTGTGTCACGCTGTATTAAAAGTGTGTGGGCTCCATCTAGTGGTTTAAAAATGTACTGCAGCCACACTACAAAAAACCACATGGTGATGAGTTTGAACTAAGTGAAGATCTGACTGTTTCAGTCGGGCCGATGTTCAATAATCTGTGAGATCAGACTGAATAATCCTGTGATGATTGTGTCACATGAGAGTGAACATTTTACACACTGTGCTGTAACGTTTAAAGGTCGGCAAACTTTAATTATAATTTTTACAATTCATCGATTTAGGTTCTGTTTTCTAGAAGCTTGAAGAGAAAAGGAAAAGTGTCTGATTTAGATTATATTTAGACTCCAGAATAATTAATGACTGATTATAAAATACAACTCCACCATTTTATAATATAATAATATAATATAATATGATATGATATGATATGATATGATATGATATGATATATATTAATATAATATAATATAATATAATATAATATATAATATAATATGATATGAATATATAATGATAATATAATATAATACAATAGTGTCCACTCCTGTGTGTTTTATAAATATAATATAAATATATATATATAATACAATATAATATAATATAATATAATAATATTAATAATATAATATAATAATATAATAAAAATATAATATAATATAATATATATAATACTAATATAAATAATAATATAATATAATAATATAATATAATATAATATAATATAATATAATATAATATAATATATGTAGTAATATAGTAGTGTCCACTCCTGTGTGTTTGGTTCTTTTATGGTGAGCTCTTAACACATGAGATGAAAATGGTCCCACACGGTTCTTTTGGAGGCTCCAGACTCGATCTGAGCTGGATCCTGATGTAGAACCGACGCCTCAGTCACACGAGACACAAAGTGAGACATGAGTCATGTCACGTGACTTTTGTTAAAGCAGCTCAGTGACGCAGCCCAACTGAGGCTTTCAGAGCATGAGGCGAGTATCTGCCTCGGCTCGTTAGACCATCACTGTGGAGCACTTCCTGTATCACCACATGATGACATCACAAGGTGGAACAGAGTGTTTTCAGTTTGAGAGAAAAACTCAGCCTAAATCTGCAGGTTTGTGTTAAACATGTGAGAATGAAACAAACACAGCTCCAGGTCTGTGTGTGAGGAGGAAACGACACTAGAACAGACCAGAGAGAGGTGCATTATGGGACATTTAGTCTTTAACTTAAACTATGGGCCTTGCTGTGGTTTTCTCAGACTCTAAATCCACCTGGGCCCGTCTCTGCTGCTCTTAAATGTCTGATCTGAGGTTGTGTTGTTGCAGTTTGACATGTTCACCTGCAGATGGCGCCATTGTTCTTCAGAGTCAGACTCCAGTGTCACGTGACTCCAGTGTCACGTGACTCCAGTGTCATGTAGGAGGTGAACATGGTTTTGACTTTTCAATTTGTCATAGAATCTTGTGAAACACTGGACATTAAACGTCACATTTTAAACACTCTGGTCTTTTCTTTAAATAAAAACAGATCTGAGGTTTTATTTTTCGCTCGTTAATGTTCATCTTTGCTCCTCTGATATATTTTTCAGAGTTGTTTTGTCCTACAGCTGGACTCCTCACATGTTGTGCCCTTGAGCCACACACTTCTCAAACATGTGATCTCGGCGTTCACACGGTTACATCACCAGACCAACGACATCACACAAACTGACTCGACTCTTTTTAGACCTGAGCTACAGTCGGTTTATACAAGTGCACAGAACGAACAACCCGCCTCCGAACAGGAAGTGATCATGTGCACTTCCTGCTCCACTTCACTTTGTGTAAAAACTGTGTCTAAGTGCTGCTGTCAGACTCATTTTGGTCTTATATATATATATATATATATATATGTATAAAAAGGGAAAAAAAAAAACCCAAATAAAACAAAAACAAAAAACAACCCAAAAAAACCCCCATCAACCCCACCCCCAAAAAAAATTAGTTTTAGAATTTTTTTTTTGTCATTTTGTTTCATTTTTAGTTCATTTTATTTTGAGTTTTTTTTTTTTAGTTTTTTAAAGTTTGAGTTTATTTAGAATTTGTATTTTAAGTTTTTTTTAGTTAAAATAAAAAAATAAAAAACTCAAAATGACAAAAGCTTTTTTTTAAATGGAGTTTTAGAATTTTTGTTATTTTAAGTTTGTTTTTGTTACGAGTTCCTTTTTTTTTTTTTTAGCTATTGAGGGTTTTTTTGTCGTTTTAATTATATTTATATAGAGGTTTTTTTTAGTTTCTTTTTGTCTCTCTCTCTGTCCCTGCTGCTGTCAGACTCATGTTGGTCTTAAATGTTCGTATTAACCCTCTACATGATCCTGGGGTTTTTATTTCACGTCTGTGTCTGTAAATCAACATATGAACATTAATAACAGACACATCAGGTCCTTCTGTCGTTGCTCCTTTGGCCTCTTCATTTGCAGCTGAAGCTGTGGTGACGTCTCAGTCACTTCTTTATTCAGACTTTTCTTGACCTGCTCCTGGACGTGTGTAAAACTGGTTTGTGTTTAGTTCAAATTTCCCCGTGAAGATGGAAAAAAACAGAACTTGACATTTCAGGAGCTGCAGTTCTGAGGTTCCTCTTGTTGAAAATCCAGACATGTTTTTGGTCCAGTTTTACAACAGAAAAATGACTGAAGCTGCCGTCAAACATCACAAAACACGGCAGGTTTTTTAAGAATCCTTTATTAATATTAAATTAAAACATTTCTTGTGCAAATGAAAATCTGTTGCAGTTCAAGGCATTTTCTTTGGCAGCTCATGTACAGGCCACGGCCGACCGGAGCAGCTCAGGGCTCAGGTCCGAGACAAGCAGAGATGAGTCATGTGACGAGAGGTCACGTGACGAGGGCGGACGTGACGAGGGCGGTCACGTGACGAGGGCGGTCACGTGACGAGGGCGGTCACGTGACGAGGGCGGTCACGTGACGAGGGCGGTCACGTGACGAGGGCGGTCACATGACGAGGGCGGTCACATGACGAGGGCGGTCACATGACGGGGGCGGTCACATGACGGTGCAGCTGGCGTCTTTACAATGATCCTGTCAAAGAACAAACTGTGAAAAACACTTGTACCTCTGACAATATTAGTGATGACGTCAAATGAGGCGTCACACAAATCACAATCCAGAGACCAAAAACAAAACAAAAAACGCAAAAGACTCAAAACATCAGACTAAAAAACGCCAAAGACTAAAAAACGCCAAAGACTAAAAAACACCAAAGACTAAAAAACACCAGACTAAAAAAATGCCAAAAAGTAAAAAAACACAAGACTCAAAACATCAGACTAAAAAACGCCAGACTCAAAAACACCAGAGACTAAAAAAACACCAGTGACTAAAAAACGCCAGACTAAAAAACGCAAAAGACTCAAAACATCAGACTAAAAAACGCCAGAGACTAAAAACCATCAGACTAAAAAACCAGGTCCTCGTCCAGAGTAAACTGCTCAAACCAGGTGTGAGTGACTCTAGTTTTGATTTGTGTTGAACAAAATATCGACAAAGAAAAAAAAGTAAAAGTTCATTAGTAAAGACTCAAACTGCTGGTGTTTGTAGAGTCTGCAGCTTTTACACAGGGATTAGACAAAAACATCGTTGGGGTTCGACACACGTCTCCATGGAGATGTGACCGCTTTGCCTGGAATGTTCCGCAGTGTGGCTTTAAACTGGTCTGTCTGGTGTTTCTTGGAAAGTAAAATGATAAACTGTGGAACATTCTACGGTAAAGCAACAACATCTCCATAGTAACAAACCACATGAACATGAACATGAACATGCTGCTCCACACGGATGAGTAAAGCTTTAACATGCAACATTATCCAGCTCAGATTAGACTCATGACAGAAGCAGACGAGCTGGAGCCGTCTGCAGACACACACATACCTCCAGCTAACACACAGAGCAACATTTCCTCTTCTTTTTCTTCGGCTTCAGAGTTTGCAAGAAAGAAAATTAGTTTTTAAACCTAAAACATTTAAACTTTTAGACGAAACACAAATCTGAAAACAGTTTATAGATCTGACGGCTCTCACCTGCTTCATTTTTTATCAAAAAAATAATTAAAAAAATAATAAAATAGGACAATGATCATTTCCCCCCCCCAACATATCATTAATATATAAAAAAAAAAATATTAAAAAAAAAAAAAATAAAAAAAAAATATATATATATATATATATATATATATATATATACACACACATACATACACATAAAAATCTGGAAACTAACATTAAACAGGAATTACACAAGTCATAAAAAATAAAATTGTACGATTATATATATATATAATATATATATATATATATATAGTATATTATATATATATATATATATATATATATATAATATATATGAATAAAGTATTACAAACTAACATTAAACAGGAAAAATCAGCAAATATTTTGAAGTAGGTCAGACACTGCAGTTCCCTATATTGCATCTCGTCTGAAGGAGATTGCAAATATTTTCACAGGATGAAGTTTTTGTCCAAACGTCAGAGGTAAAATTTATACAATGACTAAAGGAGATTCAATAATGATCAAACGTCAGAAAGTATTTATACAATGACGGTGAAAATGATCATTAAATTTTTAAAGTCATATTTAAAAAACATTGTGATAAAAAGTCTGCAAACTTCAAACAGGAAACAGACAAATCAGAGCAAATATTTTGCCCCGGGTTAGACAGTGCAGTTCCTCTGGTTGTATCTGGTACAATGGAGGTTTATTATTAGTTTTTACCTGTCGTCTGAACTGCTGCATTTCACTGTGAGACATGAACTCCTCAAAGTCCAAGTCCGGGTCCATCTGCATCCTCATCCTGCGCTCGGACACCTCCTGCACAGAGGCCAAGGTTCTGTCTACGGCACGTTTAGAACTTCAGCTCAACAAAGAGCTTCACACAAGAGGAAAAGTCTAGTCTGAAGCACTACAATGACTAACAGATGCATCTCTAAACACTAAAGTGTCGGAAAGAAAACACGGACCAGTGACGACCTCTTTCCCAAAACGACTTTACATTTGAACATAACTAAAAAACATCAGGGACTAAAACATCAAGGGCTAAAGAAACATCAGGAACTAAAGAACTCGAGGGACGGCGGGGGACTCAAGAGACGCCGGGGACTAAAGGACTAAAGAACGCCAGCGACTAAAGAACGCCAGCGACTAAAGAACGCCAGCGACTAAAGAACGCCAGCGACTAAAGAACGCCAAGGACTAAAGAGACAGCGGGGACTAAAAAAAAACGCCAGGGTCTAAGGAACGCCAGGGACTAAAGGACTAAAAAAAAAATGGTAGGGACTAAAGAACGACAGGGACTTATACCCTGGCGTTTTTTAGTCCCTGCCATTTTTTGAGGAACTAAAAAGGGACTAAATACCGGCAGGGACTAAAACGGCAGGGACTAAATGACTAAAAAAAAAAAAAAAACGCCAGGGATTTAAGGACAAAAAAACCCGCCAGGGACTACAAAAAACACCAGGGACTACAAAAAAAAAACGCTGGGGTCTAAAGAACACCAGGATTAGTCCAGTGTCTGTTCATAAAAACCCTCCAGTTCTTGCTCTGACCTCATAGTTTGGGTTGAGGAGGATGATCCTGACGTCCGTCGCTGGGCCCCACGTCGTGTGATTCTCCAGAACCAGGTCACTAGACTCCGCCTCCTCCTCAGACCCAGCCGCCCAGATCTGACCAATCAGAAACATTTATTTATAGACATTTACAGCCCTCCAGGAGAACAGAGGATGTTCAGAACAGGCCAGAAGAGATCCAACCTGCCCCAGACGTCCGGGGCGGGGCTTAATGTTCTACTGTAACCATGGAAACACACTTCTGTTTATATAGGAGCGCGCGACGGGGTTGAGGAGCGTGCGACGGGGTTGAGGAGCGGGCGACGGAGTTAAGGAGCCGGAGTTAAGGCGCCGGAGGTCAGTTTAGGGTTTTTGGTTGGGTTTTCTAACAAGGAAAATTATAAAGGTTTTCGTTCATGGTATTTCACACATGACAAAAAATACTGTCACATCTCTGAACCTTAAAATTATTAGCTCTAAATAAGTCTACTTATGAAACGACCTCACTCTCTGGAAAGCAGCACAGAGCAGGTTCTTATCTCTGACTGATACAGAGCTAAGCCCCGCCCCCGGACAAAATGCCAAGAATTTCGGGAGTCACTGTGATCGTTCACTCAGACCTCCTGTTTCCAGTCTCCTGAGAGAAGTCCTTCAGATCCAGAGTGTGGCTGTTGTGACCAGACACATTTACCTCGAAAACTATTTTTACATCGAACAAACACGAGACGGAGCGAAAAAACGTCCGGAACAAACCCGAGACGGAGCGAAAAACGTCCGGAACAAACCCGAGACGGAGCGAAAACGTCCGGAACAAACGACGGACGGAGCGAAAAACGTCCGGAACAAACCCGAGACGGAGCGAAAAACGTCCGGAAACAAACGCGAGACGGAGCGAAAACGTCCGGAACAAACACGAGACGGAGCGAAAACGTCCGGAACAAACGCGAGACGGAGCGAAAACGTCCGGAACAAACACGAGACGGAGCGAAAACGTCCGGAACAAACACGAGACGGAGCGAAAAACGTCCGGAACAAAACACGAGACGGAGCGAAAACGTCCGGAACAAACGCGAGACGGAGCGAAAACGTCCGGAACAAACACGAGACGGAGCGAAAAAACGTCCGGAACAAACACGAGACGGAGCGAAAAACGTCTGGAACAAACACGAGACGGAGCGAAAAACGTCTGGAACAAACACGAGACGGAGCGAAAACGTCGAACAAACACGAGACGGAGCGAAAACGTCCGGAACAAACCCGAGACGGAGCGAAAACGTCTGGAACAAACACGAGACTCACGACAAGACAAGACTCCTCCTGAAGTCTAAGGAGATCCAACTTCCTCAGCAACACAAGCGACAAAGAGCCGTGTTATAATAAACGAATAATCACACCGGTGTAAACAGACACTGAGGGAGATGAAGTGTCTTGCCCAAGGACACAACAGCAGCTTTCATCTGTGGAGCTGGAAACGCACCATCAACCTGTGGGTCAGTGGATCTGTGAGTGCAGCTTCGAGGAGGTTCGTTTGTGCTGCAAAGCATCGAATCGCATTTCTACAAACGTTTCTAGAGGAAGTACCGTATTTTCTGGACTACAGACTCACCTGATTAAAGCCACATGCTGTAATTTTAGAAAGAAAAACTTGTACAAGCCGCAGGTCCCATGTAGTAATATGAAAAATTTGTTCAAAAACGTTCATTTGGAGGGACTAGGGCAGGGTTCTGCGTCCTGATTGGCTAAAGGAGGTGCCGTGTTCTGCGTCCTGATTGGCTAAAGGAGGTGCAGTGTTCTGCGTCCTGATTGGCTAAAGGAGGTGCCGTGTTCTGCGTCCTGATTGGGCTAAAGGAGGTGCAGTGTTCTGCGTCCTGATGGGCTAAAGGAGGTGCCGTGTTCTGCGTCCTGATTGGCTAAAGGAGGTGCAGTGTTCTGCGTCCTGATTGGCTAAAGGAGGTGTGTGTTCTGCGTCCCGATTGGCTAAAGGAGGTGCCGTGTTCTGCGTCCTGATTGGCTAAAGAACATCCACTCTGCACTTTTATGTCGACTGTTGCTGGGAAAATGTTTTTGACGCCTCAGGAAAAAAAAAAGTGTATAAGCCGCAGCGATTAAAAGTAGAAAAAAGTAGCGTCTTGTAGTCCAGAAAACACGGCGGGCGTCTCACCGTGAGCGTCTGTCCCGCCGTCAGGACACACGGAGACGGGATGTCGAAGGAGATCTCCCCCGAGTCGGGATAAAGCCTCCGCACCACCCAGCCGCCCAGACACTGCTCCTGGACATGAATATTGAAACCAGTTTTTTTAAGATAAAATATCAAACTACAAATCGTGATCAACATGAGAATCGCCCACAATAAAACACACCTCAAAGGTTCCACACTGCGGCATTTTATGATCTCAGACCTGGAGCTGTGTTTGTTTCATTCACATGTTTAGCTCACAAACCTGCAGATTTAGGCTGAGTTCTTCTCTCAGACTGAAAACACTCTGTTCCACCTTGTGATGTCATCAAGTGGTGATACAGGAAGTGCTCCACTGTGTTTTTAATGTCCACACACCTTCATTTCTAGAATCATTTTGCATTGCCACTTATCTCGACTGAACTAAAGGTAAAAGGAGCTGTTCACTTGAAAACTACCACTTGATGACATCACAAGGTGGAACAGAGGTTTTGAGCTTTGTAGATGTTACAGACTCATAATAAAGTGTGACTCAAACATGTGAGTGAAACAAAACAACTCAAAAAAAACAAATATACTCAAATATCAATCAATCTTTTATGTAGCAAACACATTTCTCCCAGTATCAGCGGAAAGTCTCTGAAAAGTCTCTCCATGTCACACCTACTTGACCCGAGTCCAGGTCCCGTCAAGGCCGGGTCCCGTCAAGTCCGGGTCCCGTCAAGGCCGGGTCCCCTCACGTCCAGGTCCCCCTCAGGTCCAGGTCCCCCTCAGGTCCAGGTCCCCCTCAGGTCCAGGTCCCCCCTCAGGTCCAGGTCCCCCTCACGTCCAGGTCCCCCTCACGTCCAGGTCCCCCTCACGTCCAGGTCCCCTCACGTCCAGGTCCCCCTCAAATCCAGGTCCCCCTCAGGTTCAGGTCCCCCTCAAGTCCAGGTCCCCCTCAAGTCCAGTCCCCTCAAGTCCAGTCCCCTCAAGTCCAGGTCCCCCCTCAAGTCCAGGTCCCCCCAAGTCCCGGTCCCCTCCAAGTCCCGGTCCCCTCCAAGTCCCGGTCCCCTCCAAGTCCCGGTCCCCTCCAAGTCCCGGTCCCCTCCAAGTCCCGGTCCCCCTCCAAGTCCCGGTCCCCCTCCAAGTCCAGGTCCCCCTCAAGTCCAGGTCCCCCTCAAGTCCAGGTCCCCCTCAAGTCCAGGTCCCCTCCAAGTCCCGGTCCCCTCCAAGTCCAGGTCCTCTCAAGTCCAGGTCCCCCTCAAGTCCAGGTCCCTCAAGTCCAGTCCCTTTAGTAAGTTTACACACTTGCAGGTCGTGGCCTTTTTCACCACTGCCAACATTAAAATGTCAGATCTCTGCGTCCCATGTGACACATCACTCAGAGACCTCAGTAATCCCAACTCCACTCACCCTGGACTGTTTCTACCCCTCATGTTCAGAAGGGGGCGCTCTAGGCAGGACATTTGCATCTCTTTTGGGACTTTGCCTTCACATTACCACAGTGTCTCCAGCCCTGAGCTTTATCTGGAACATTGTGGCGTTTGCTCCAGACATTTTTCCACTTAAATTCCCTCCAAAGACCTGAACAGGGGGAGTCACGGGACTTCTGCAAATGTTCAACCAACAATCCTGACATTTTTACTTTAATTCACTTAATTTTCCCCGTGCCTCTTTTATATTTACAGTAGATTTTCTCTTTGCTGCTCGTGCGTAAATCGTGGTTATTTGTTTCTTGGAGTGTCGTCTTTTTGAGCTTCTATAACATTTTTAACTTTCCATGGAGACACAAAAACATCTCCAGGTGTTTTTGAGGAGCAGCGTTAGAACATGAACCTCACAGACGTCAGTTTTGTGTGATACAGGAGCTTTAAGCAGGAAACATCTCTGGATCACGTCTTTGTGCTGTTTTACTATAAAAATCGTACCATGTTGGAGTTGTTTTTGAGTCTGATGAACCTGCCCTTAGTGTCCACTTCGCTCACGCTCACTGTGCCGCTCTCGGAGGAGCAAGAGGACATTTTGGAGGCCGGGGAGCTGCCTGTAGGACCCTCGTGTTTCCTCTTCCTCCCTCGCAGCTTGGGCCGCTCCTCCTGAGTCCGGGACAAGGTGGAGCGCTGGGACGGGCTCGGGGACAGCTGCAGTCTGGAGGTAAATGAGAAGGTCTTTCCAAACTTTTGCCTGGTCATGTAGATTATTCTAACAGGTCTAAATATGACAATAAAACAAATTTCCCAGAATCCACCTCTGCTCCTCGACCTCCAGCATCTTCCTGTAGGCGTTGATCTCCATGTCCAGAGCCAGCTTGGTGTCCAGGAGCTTCTCGTAGTCCTCCAGCTGAGAGAACATCTGACTCCTCAGGCCCATCATCTCCTGCTCTTTACCGCTGAGCTTCTCCTGCCACACCTGCCGCTCCTGGTCCAGACTCCGCTCCAGCTCCCGCACACGGCTCTCCAACGCCATTTTCTGAAACGCACGAGAAGGACGACGGTACAACTCGGCAGAGAAAGAAGAGGTGGTTCTGTAACTGGACAAAAAGTGTTAGAGTTTGAGAGTCCAGCTGGATCATGGTCAGATCATAGACACACACCTGGATCACACCTCGAAGCTGAGACACTCACCTCGTCGTGGAAGCTCTGGAGCTGAGACACTCACCTCGTTGAAGCTCTGGAGCTGAGACACTCGCCTCGTTGAAGCTGTGGAGCCGAGACACTCACCTCGTTGAAGCTCTGGAGCTGAGACACTCACCTCGTTGAAGCTCTGGAGCTGAGACACTCACCTCGTTGAAGCTCTGGAGCTGAGACACTCACCTCGTTGAAGCTCTGGAGCTGAGACACTCACCTCGTTGAAGCTCTGGAGCCGAGACACTCACCTCGTTGTGGAAGCTGTGGAGCCGAGACACTCACCTCGTTGAAGCTCTGGAGCCGAGACACTCACCTCGTTGTGGAAGCTCTGGAGCTCAGACACTCACCTCGTTGTTGAAGCTCTGGAGCCGAGACACTCACCTCGTTGAAGCTCTGGAGCCGAGACACTCACCTCGTTGTGGAAGCTGTGGAGCCGAGACACTCACCTCGTTGAAGCTCTGGAGCCGAGACACTCACCTCGTTGAAGCTCTGGAGCTCAGACACTCGCCTCGTTGAAGCTCTGGAGCTCAGACACTCGCCTCGTTGAAGCTCTGGAGCTGAGACACTCACCTCGTCGTGGAAGCTCTGGAGCCGAGACACTCGCCTCGTTGAAGCTCTGGAGCTCAGACACTCGCCTCGTTGTTGAAGCTCTGGAGCTGAGACACTCACCTCGTTGAAGCTCTGGAGCCGAGACACTCACCTCGTTGAAGCTCTGGAGCCGAGACACTCACCTCGTTGTTGAAGCTCTGGAGCTCAGACACTCGCCTCGTTGAAGCTGTGGAGCTGAGACACTCACCTCGTTGTTGAAGCTCTGGAGCTCAGACACTCGCCTCGTTGAAGCTCTGGAGCTGAGACACTCACCTCGTTGTGGAAGCTGTGGAGCTGGGAGCTGAGCGTCTCCAGTCGGCGTTTGGCGTTTTCGAGTTCATCTTTCGTGGCAGAGACAGAGTTGGTTTTGTCCTTCGCCGTTTGCTGAGCGTTCTGCAGCTGAAGACCACGACACAAAGGGTTAAAGTGACTCAGGACGGACAAAGCAGTTTAATAAAACACTTGAGCCTCGTTCATGAAGCCTTCAAACTAAAATCAGACCTGAAGACCTTCTTACACTTTTGGCTTTCACAAAATGTTTAAACTGTAAAGAACAAATCCAGGAGCAGCAAGAACAAAAATTCACCAGTTTTAGAAGATTCCTCTGATAATGCAACACAAAATTCTAATTCCTCCATGATTGATAATTAAATATTTTATTTCTTATAAAAATATTACTGTGCGAGTAACATTTATGAGGAGAACGTTTTCTCTCCATATGAGCCACAGTCACAGCCCTCGAGTTTTTAGAACTGATCAACCGTCTGAAACCCACAGATACAAGATCAAAAGTTTCTCCAATACTTAGATCAAACTCATTCACAAGACACAAACTTTAACTGGGTCTGGACCAGTTTAAAACTTTGTGGTGACATTAAACTCGGTGGAGTTTTCCACAGCAGCTCGTCTCCCCGGAGACGGACAAGTTTAATGCCATATGGTGGAACATACCAGGCAAAGCAGGAAACATCTCCACGGAGACGAGCAGGTGGCAAAATAACCCACCTCCTCCTCCTCCTCCTCCTGTACCTTGGAGGTGAAGTTCTTGTCCAACTCCTCTCTCCTCCCTCTCCTCCTCTTCCCTCTCGCACCCTCCTCCTCCTCCTCCTTCTCTCCTCCTCCTCCTCCCGTACCTTGGAGGTGAAGGTCTTGTCCAGCTCCTCCCTCTTCCCCCTCTTCCCCCCTCTCCCCTCCTCCTCCCCCCTCTCCTCCTCCTCCTCCTGTACCTTGGAGGTGAAGTCTTGTCCAGCTCCTCCCTCTCCTCGTCTCCCCCTCTCCTCCTCCCTCTCTCCTCCTCCTCTCCTCCCCTCCTCGTACCTTTGGAGGTGAAGGTCTTGTCCAGCTCCTCCTCCCAGCTCCTCCTCCGCTCCTCCTCCTCCCCTCCTCCTCCTCTCCTCCTCCTCTCCTCCTCCTCCCATACCTTGGAGGTGAAGGTCTTGTCCAGCTCCTCCCTCTTCCCCCTCTTCCCCCTCTCTCCTCCTCCCCCCTCTCCTCCTCCTCCTCCTGTACCTTGGAGGTGAAGGTCTTGTCCAGCTCCTCCCTCTCCTCGTCTCCCCCTCTCTCCTCCTCTTCCCTCTCTCCTCCTCCTCCCGTACCTTGGAGGTGAAGGTCTTGTCCAGCTCCTCGTCCAGCTCCTCCTCCCGCTCCTCCTCCTCTCCTCCTCCTCCCATACCTTGGAGGTGAAGGTCTTGTCCAACTCCTCCTCCCGCTCCTCCTCCCTCTCCTCCCCCCTCTCCCTCCCTCCCTCCCTCTCTCCTCCCGTACCTTGGAGGTGAAGGTCTTGTCCTCCTCCCCCCTCTCTCTCCTCCTCCTCCTCCTCCCGTACCTTGGAGGTGAAGGTCTTGTCCAGCTCCTCCCTCCTCCTCCTCCTCCTCCTCCTTCCCTCTCTCCTCCTCCTCCTCACCTTGGAGGTGAAGGTCTTGTCCAGCTCCTCCCTCCTCCTCCTCCTCCTCCTCCTTCCCTCTCTCCTCTCCTCCTCCTCCGTACCTTGGAGGTGAAGGTCTTTGTCCAGCTCCTCCCTCCTCCTCCTCCTCCTCCTCCTTCCCTCTCTCCTCCTCCTCCTCACCTTGGAGGTGAAGGTCTTGTCCAGCTCCTCCCTCCTCCTCCTCCTTCCCTCTCTCCTCCTCCTCCTCACCTTGGAGGTGAAGGTCTTGTCCAGCTCCTCTCTGTACTGCAGGAGCTGGGCCTCGTGCTCTTGTCTCAGTTGTTTCATGGCGTCGGCGAGTTTCGACTCAAACTCTCTGCGTCGATCCGTCTCCACCTCCAGGAGCCGGCTCTCGCTACGGCTCCGAATCTCCTGAGTCTCCTACGAACGACAAAAAACGACGAAAAAAACATGATCTTCAACATCCTCCAACGCCGTTTTACTGGTGAATTACACAACTTCTTTTCTACTGTTTCTGCACATTTTCTGACTGATGCCACCTGCCCGTCTCCATGGAGATGTCACATTCTTACAGGGAGTGGGGCCACCTCTCCACAGATCTGACTCTGACAAGTTTAATGCCACACTGTGGAGCATTCCAGGCAAAAGATAACATCTCCATGGAGACAAGCAGGTGATAAAACATCCTTGATACACTTGAACCCTGATGATCAAATGGACTTTTCCCAGTGGTCAGACCGAAGTGGACTTCTGCCGAGTCCAAAAAGTCAACAACCTGCATGCTAACTACGCACTTGCTGATACTGTCCAAATCCATTGTGTACAGTCTGCATCCAACTAAAGCTTCTATCTACACATCGAGACAATATCTGTACTGGGATCTTCAAGGACTTTTCCAGGATAGACACGAGTCCAAGGATCTGATTTCAACCCACGTTTTAGTATCACTCCTTCAAAAAACCTCATTTCTGAAGATAAACCTCAGCTCAGGTGTGTTCCAGACGGCTCAGTAGAGCTGAAGTTGTTCAGTAGGTGCTCCGTTCACTTCAGCACAGACATGTCCCTCACCTGTTCGCTCAGGTTCTTCTCGAAGGCCAGCTGCTCCCTGGCCGTTTGGAGCTGGTTTTGTGCGTCGATGCGCTGGACCATCTCAGCGTTCAGAAGGTTCTTGGTGTTGGCGAGTTCTCCCTCCACCTGGACACGATCGAGACAGTTCAATACATGAATCGATTTAATTACAACAACTCAACAGATATCTGCAGAATTCTCAAACGGTTTCAAGGACACTTCACCTCAGGAGTCAAGAATAAAAGAAATGTGCAAACGAAGAGGCGAGAAATAAAAGATGAACTCAGGGCTGTGACATTAATTTTAACCACACACTCATTTTTGGCGAGAAGTCCAACGCCGGCCCCCCAGACCCAGGTCCCCCCCCCCCCCACCAGGTCCACCAGGTCAGACACTCCTGACCCGAGAGCAGAGAGGACTCTGAACGCGACTCACTCTGGGACCACGACCCAGAGCTAAACAGGAGGTCGGAGGTCAGCGCGAGGTCACCCCGAGGTCAGCGCGGGGTCGGCCCAAGGTCGGCCCGAGGTCGGCACGAGGTCGGCGCGAGGTCGGCACGAGGTCGGCGCGAGGTCAGCGCGAGGTCAGCGCGAGGTCACCCCGAGGTCGGCCCGAGGTTTGAACGAGCTGCAGATGGAGTCTCACGTGGCTCATGGTGTTTGGAGTGAACAAGCCTCAAGTAAATCAAAGTAAATGTAGAGCCACCGGGGGGCGCTCCACAGAGCCACCGGGGGGCGCTCCACAGAGCCACCGGGGGGCGCTCCACAGAGCCACCGGGGGGCGCTCCACAGAGCCACCGGGGGGGCGCTCCACAGAGCCACTAACACATGAACATCACTTTAGTGCAACGGTACAGTCAAACTCATTTTAAAATCGTTATTCGTGTTTATTTAAGCTTGTCCTTTTTGCTGCACAGAGATGATGAACCACACGTCTGAGCGTTCGTGTCGTGACGAGGAGCCGAGGTCATGTGGGTGACTCCAGAGGTCAGAGGTCAGACTAAACCTCGTTTAAATCCGTGACATAAAAGTTTTACGTGTGTGAGCTGCTCCTGCAGGTCGCTCGTCTGCTCCTCCAGTCGACGTTTCTCCGACTGAAGCTTTGACACCTCGGCGTCTCTGGAGGTCAGAGCCGCCTCCGCTCGCCTCCACTGGGACACGGCGCCGCTCAGCTCCGCCTCGCTCTTCTGCTGCCTGAGGACAGGTCAAAGGTCAAAGGTCAACGCCAGGGTCAACGTCACACAGCACATTTACAACAAGAGGTTTTACAGAACAACAGGGTCACACCAGGCCAGGGATTATATACTCCTGAAGAGGAGGAGAGGAGGAGAGGAGAGGAGGAGGAGAGAGAGAGGAGGAGGAGAGGAGGGGAGGGGAGGGGGAGGGGAGGGGAGGAGGAGAGTCACACCGGGCCAGGGATTATATACTCCTGAAGAGGAGGAGAGGAGGAGGAGAGGAGGAGCAGAGGAGGAGAGGAGAGGAGGAGAAAGGAGGGTCACACTGGGCCAGGGATTATACTCATGTCTGATACTCCTGAAGAGGAGGAGAGGAGAGGAGCAGAGGAGGAGCAGAGAACCGGGAGAGACCGATCACACTGCCAACCTGTTACTGGCTCTGACTCAACTGATGTTTATGTGGAGTTTACTCTGTGTGGACGGGCCTCACTCTGGCCTCACTCCTCGTACCTGCAGTGCAGTTTCTTGTTCTCTGTCACCCTCACTCCGGGGCCCCTCACTCCCGGGGGCCCTCACTCCCGGGGGCCCTCACCTTGGGGCCCCTCACCGCTCGTACCTGCAGTGCAGTTTCTTGTTCTCCTCTGTCACCCTCACCCCGGGGCCCCTCACTCCGGGGGCCCTCACCCTGGGGGCCCTCACCCCGGGGGCCCCTCACTGCTCGTACCTGCAGTGCAGCTTCTTGTTCTCGGGGGCCCTCACCCGGGGGCCCCTCACTGCTCGTCCCTGCAGTGCAGTTTCTTGTTCTCCTCTGTCACCCTCACCCCGGGGCCCCTCACTCTGGGGGCCCTCACTCCGGGGCCCCTCACTCCGGGGGCCCTCACTCCGGGGGCCCTCACTCCGGGGGCCCTTCACCCCGGGGGCCCCCTCACCGCTTGTACCTGCAGTGCAGTTTCTTGTTCTCCTCTGTCGGCCTCACCCCGGGGGCCCTCACCCCGGGGGCCCTCACCCTTGGGGGCCCTCACCCCAGGGGCCCTCACCGCTCGTACCTGCAGTGCAGTTTCTTGTTCTCCTCTGTCACCCTCACACCGGGGCCCCTCACCCCGGGGCCCTCACCTTGGGGCCCTCTCCCCTCGTACCTGCAGTGCAGTTTCTTTTCTCCTCCTCGGGGCCCCTCACCCCGGGGCCCTCACCTTGGGGCCCCTCACCCCTCGTACCTGCAATGCAGTTTCTTTTTCTCCTCGGGGCCCCTCACCCCGGGGCCCTCACCTTGGGGCCCCTCACCCCTCGTACCTGCAGTGCAGTTTCTTTTTCTCCTCGGGGCCCCTCACCCCGGGCCCTCACCTGGGGCCCCTCACCCCTCGTACCTGCAATGCAGTTTCTTTTTTCTCCTCGGGGCCCCTCACCCCGGGGCCCCTCACCTTGGGGCCCCTCACCCCCCCGTACCTGCAGTGCAGTTTTCTTTTTCCTCCTCCGGGGCCCTCACCTTGGGGCCCCTCACCCCTCGTACCTGCAGTGCAGTTTCTTGTTCTCCTCGCTCAGACTCCCACACTGGATCTGGAGCCGGGCCCTCTCGTTCGCCACTCCGTCCAGACTCTTCCTGACGTCGGCCAGCTCCTCCTCGTAGAGCCGCCGCACGTGGCTCATGTCGCGGCTCTTCGCCTCCTCGTCCTGCTCCAGACGCACGAGCAGCGCGGCGCGCTCCGACTCCAGCTCCTGGACCCGCTGGATGTAGTTGGCGAGTCGGTCATTGAGGCTGCGCAGCGCGTCCTTCTCCTGGAGCCGGGACAGGCGCGTGGGGCTGGTCCCCCCGGAGGACGGGGTCAGGACGCGGGGCGAGGAGCGCGCGCTGCGGCCGCTGCGGGCCCCGGGGGCCAGGGGCGTGGAGGTGGCGGACGCCATGACTGCGCACAGAGGAGTTTCAGGAGGAGTTTGAGGAGGTGCGGGACACGCGGGACACGCGGGTTACAGCGCGCGTGAAGAGGAAACGCGCGCGGGCATCTCTGGGGTCAAGGCTCCGATTCACCGGCTCCTGCTCGAGAGCCGAAAAGAGCCACAGCTGAAACTCATCACTTCTAGATGCGCAGCGCCGCCTCTGGTCACAAAGTCACCTGCAGTGACACGAGCACATCCGGGGGACACTGAGGACACTGAGGACACTGTGGACACAGGACAGACCCCTGGGACAGCACCTGTGACCTCTGACCCTACAGTGACCCCTCCCCCTCCTCCAGAGCGCGTGAGGTCAGCGCGTGCACGGCTCTCAGGTCACGTGTCTGCGCTGTGAGTTTTATTTTGAAAGTGTCCTGTGTGGGACTTCCGGTGTCTCTGTGGCTCTTTAAAGACTCGGCTCTGTGATGCATGAATCAGCTGATCCGGCTCCTGCTGATGTCATCCCCACATTTAAATCTGGATGTTTCACATTCTCCAGATTAAAGAGAAAAGAGAAAAACAGAAAAGAGAAAAACAGAAAAGAGAAAAACAGAAAAGAGAAAAACAGAAAAGAGAAAAACAGAAAAGAGAAAAGCAGAAAAGAGAAAAGCAGAAGAGCCTCTGCAGCTTTTTCAGATTATTATATTTTATTTATTTATTTATTTTATTTTTTCTACAGCAGCAAAAATGAAGAGCAGTGTAAATATAGTCACGTGTTTCACTGTAATATAATACAGCTCTGTGTACAAGTACTCAGAGTATTCAGAGTATTCAGAGTACTCAGAGTATTGTGTGTAAAAGTATTCAAAGTATTCAGAGTATTCAGAGTATTTAGAGTAAAAGTATTCAGAGTACTCAGAGTATCAGAGTACTCAGAGTATCAGAGAGTACTCAGAGTATTCAGAGTATCAGAGTATCAGAGTACTCAGAGTACTCAGAGTATCAGAGTACTCAGAGTATCAGAGTATCAGAGTACTCAGAGTACTCTGATACTCAGAGTACTCAGAGTATCAGAACACTGTGAAACACGTCACTTTGACCCTGTTGTTCAGTGTTTGGACTCGGGGTCAAAGGTCGCCCCCAGGTCCCACATGAGGCGCCTAAAAACAAAGAAAATTTTATTTTATTCTGTTGCTTTTTTAAAATTACCCTTAGATTTAAAAATGAGAATATCTTAAAAACACATTTATTATACATGAAGTTTAGAAAAGTGAAGGTGAACTCTGACCTCCTGGGGTCAAAGGTCAGGATGATGCAGGATGTTTCACGACACAACGAGTCTCATCTGCAGAGACTGTCTCCAGCAGGTGGCGCTGTACGGCCCTGAGCCTCAGGTCAGACACAGTCTGTTCTCACTGTTTTTAAAGTTGATGTTTCTTTAACTTTATACAGTTAATAACTTTTTGAAACATGGTTCATGTTTTGTTTAAAAAGTTTGTCTGAAAATGTGACGATCAGACGAATAAAGTGAAACTTCTGATTCATCTGTTTCCACCTTGTGTCAGTGTCACACAGATGATTATTGATTATTAATAATATACAACTAAAGGCAAACTGAGCATATTTGTTATTTCAGAGAGAATCAAACTGTG
>JAIEZT010000101.1:455510-505510 GCA_019594935.1 Periophthalmus modestus | reverse complement strand
TTCCACAGTCCATTAAACTAGTGAGCATCACACACACAGGGAATGTTGATGACATCATCTGTAAAGTGCCTGCAGATTTAGGGTGAGTTTTCTTCTCTCAGAGAGAGAGAAACACTGGTTAAACCTTGTGAGGTCATCATGGGGTAATAGAGAGACCACTGGATGGAGACTCCAGAGAGAGAGAGGGGAGAGAGAGAGAGAACATGGATTAAACCTCACAGGAGTCAGTTCTGTGCGATACAGAAGCTTAAACCATAAAATGATCCACACAGATGAAAACTGTGGAACATTCCGGGTAAAACATGAACTCCATAGAAAGAAGGAGGTTTCAGATTCAAGACAGATGCATCATCAAGAAAGAACGTCATGTGCAATGAGCCAACGCATACAGACAGACGGGTGACAAAGAGGCTAAAGGATAACAAAGAGGATAAAGGATCATAAAGGACTAACAAACAAAGAGCTTAAGGATAACAAAGAGGATAAATGATAACAAAGAGGCTTAAGGATAACAAAGAGGATAAAGGATAACAAAGAGGATAAAGGATCACAAAGAGGATAAAGGATAACAAAGAGGCTAAAGGATAACAAAGAGGCTTAAGGATAACAAAGAGGCTTAAGGATAACAAAGAGGCTTAAGGATAACAAAGAGGATAAAGGATAACAAAGAGGATAAAGGATAATAAAGAGACTAAAGGATAATAAAGAGACTAAAGGATAATAAAGAGCTTAAAGGATAACAAAGACAATGTGCAAATTGAGCAAAAAGAAATTCATAAAAAATTTTCCTAAAAAATTCTTCTCTCATTATTGTGACATTTAGCAAAATGAAATAATTGTGTTAATCCTGTTTGACCTAAAACAGTAAAAGTTTTGTCAGATTTTATATCAGACAGTGAGAAAAAAGTTAGTGAACAGTGAAAAATCCATCATGACCATGTCCTGTACAGACCAAACTCAAACCTGTAAAATATGTGTAAAACCAGAATCATGAATAATATATTTTCCATGTAGTTTTCCATTTGAGGGTCGTAAATGAAAGATTTGCCTCTCGTCCCTCTTCCTCCTCCCCCTCCTCCTCTCCCTTCTCTTCATCATCTCCCTCCTTTCCCTCCTCTTCTCCCTTCTCTTCCTCCTCCTGAATGTTGAAATCAAAGTGGATTTTTCTGCTCTTCCTCCTCTCCCTCCTCCTCGTCCTCCTCCTCCCCCTCCTCCTCCTCCTCCTGAATCCTCCACCTCCTCCTCCTTTTCTGCTCTTCCTCCACCTCCTTCTCCTCCTCCTCCTCCACCTCCTCCTCCTTCTCCTCCTCCACCTCCTCCTCCTTTCTCCTCGTCCTCCTCCTCCACCTCCTCCTTTCCCTCCTCCTCCTTCTCCTCCTCCACCTCCACCTCCTCCTCCTCCTCTCCTCCTCCTTCTTCTCCTCCTCCTCTCCCTCCTCCTCCCTCTTCCACTCCTCTTCCACCTCCTCTTTTCCTCCTCCTCCCTCCTCCTCTCCTCCTCCTCCTCCCTCCTCCTCCTCCTCCTCCTGAATATTGAACAGTGGATTTTTCTGTGTGGAGGTCATTTGCACATCCGTGTTTTCTTTGATCCCTCTGGAGCTAGACTCCGGTGTTTGGGGAGCTCCGTCTCCGTCTCCGACTCTGTCTTTGCCTTCGCCTCCTTCGCCTCCGCCGCCTCCTTCGCCGCCTCCTCCGTCATAACAAAGCGTCAGATTTAGACAGAATCTAATGAACACAGACTTAATTAGAGGCGAGGTCTCTGTGGCCTCGCTGCGAGCGCGGAGCCTCGATCCCGACGCCCAAATCGAATTGTTAGCTCAGATTTCAGTAGCGCTCAAGCTAACCCGCGCCTCCCCCGAGTCCACGGGATTAAATGGGACTTTGTGAAGCCCAGAAATGTGGATAAAATGTAAAATATGGAATGTAAAATATATGCATGAATCTAAGCTGTTACTTAAAGCCCCAGTGTGGAACTTTTTACCAAAAATAGACCAGAGTAAAAGCATATTGTTTTCATTTTAAGTGTTTATTACACTTAAAAGCATGTGTCCTTTCTCTGAGTCACAACTCCACAGACCTGACTTATATTTGGCCTAGAGGACGGCCTTTTCCTGCTTGTTGCCATGGAAATGTTGATCTTTTGGCTCTACATATTCCCCCTATGGCGACAGCTGCCCCCTGTCCAAAGTTTGGTTTTAACTTTTCCAGTGGAATCATGCAGAAAGTTACACTGCGACACGCCCCCATTCAGCGCTCCCACTGCAACACTTTAAAATAACGACTGCCGCAATCAAAACCACAAAATGTGACACGTCCACTGTGACTCCTCCCTGTTCTTCAAACTGTGCCCCCGTTTACACCATGTTCTAGTTGTTTCGTACACGCCCCCTGCACACGCCCACTGTGACACGCCCCACTGTGACACGCCCATTGTGACACGCCCCCTGTGACCCACTCCACTGTGACACGCCCACTGTGACACGCCCACTGTGACATGCCCCCTGTGACACGCCCCCTGCGACACTCCCACTGTGACACGCCCCCTGTGACACGCCCCCTGTGACACGCCCACTACGACACGCCCACAGTGACACGCCCACTGCGCCCTCACTTTACCCGTCTTGTGGACACAGTTTTTACACTAAAGTGAATTAGAGCGAGAGTCGATGGAGCAGGAAGTGCACGATGATCACTTCCTGTTTGTGAGATTTACATATACATAATGTAATAATGTGGTTTAAAAATCGTTTTTCTTTTTGTGTTTTGGGATAAAAACTCACCTGACAGTTCATGTGTCGTCTGTATCCGTGAGTTAAATTCCTCCTGCTCGTCCCGGCTCGGCGCTCAGCTCATTACTCTTTAGTTACTTTGTGAGGTGCTCGTCTTAATCTCACAGTCTCATTATCACGGGTATAATTCACCTAAAGATCCACATTTACCTTAAAAAGATTCATTTAACCAAACACATTCTCAGTAAATGGAGTTAAACCTCCCTCGTCTGCGTTCACCTCGCTCCCTTTTGTCCATTAGCCTAAAAGCTTTTCTCTTTTTCTTTTCCTGAAGCAAAAAAGACACGTTTTGAAAGTCCGTCCGAGCCGCGTCCATGATCCGGAGCTTTATGAGATTAACTAAAACGAAACACATCCATCGATTCCACCGCACACACTTTCAATTAATATGTAAATACAAACGAGCTTCATTCATCAGAGCCACAGTCGCCTCGGCTCCAGATGAAGCTCAGGGCCGGCTCCAGCTCAGGGGCCCGAAGCTGCATGTGGCTCTGGGGCCCCGACAGCAGATGCATATAAAGGGGGTCAAGATTTTTTTTAAATTTTAGACACTTTTTCTTAGTTTCTGGTGGATTTGTGTGTTCAGTGCTGTTACATTTACATTATAAAGGTCCTGGTGTAAATAGATATTTTGTTACTTTAGATGTAAAATAAGTAGTTTTAGAGGGATATTGAGGCAGCTGTAAAACACAAGCCCTGCGCCTAATAAAACTTGATGTATCATATTATTTTCAGTATAAATATATGGGCTCTTGGGGGCCCCCTGGTGGCCTCAGGCTGCTCTGCAGCTGCTCAGTCTGACCCGGCCCTGGGCAGGTACAGGGACCATTAAGAGCCGAGGTCCAAATCTGGAATTCCTGTCATTTGCTGTTTGTTTTAATGATGCAAAATTGATACTGTGCAGCTGATGTCATCAACAGTCCCTGGGGGTGTGATGCTAACTAGAGGCACTGCTCTGTCTGAAGCTCTGACTCAAGTTAAACTTAAAACACAAAAGAAGTGACTTATCTAAACTCGAGGTGAGCTGATTTGTGCTGTTAAACACATCCCTCTCAGATAACAAGCACAAGCTAGCATTAGCATTAGCATTAGCCAACAGTAGCCAACTGAGTCACTTTCACCTTTTTGTGTAAAATCAAACTCCTGAACAGGACCATGAGCTCGGACTGACCACAGGCTCGTGAAAATCCACCCATCAGTCTAAGCAGGGATTCCCAGACTTCCCTCACCCCAGACACTTCCTCCAGCTCCTCCGGTTGGACCCTGAGACCCTCCAGCGTGTCCTGGGTCTTCTGAACATGTGCTCTTTAAATACAGTTTGTGTTTTTCTCTCGAGTTTTCAGAATGAATCTTAAAACTTCAGTGTCGTCGGTGTTTGCTTTGTATCACCATGGAAACCGCTGCACATTTTACCATGGACGTATATGCATTACACCCCCATGACTCTGAGTGACAATGACTCTGGTTCCTGTTTATTTCTCCGTCTCCAAACGTCACCTTTGACTTTTAACAAACATAAAACGTGATGTAAACCTGTGAAACTCTCTGACACGTTTAAACTCCTCTCAGACTTTATTTGAGTCACGTGTTTGGTCTCGTTTGAGTCACGTGTTTGCTCTCGTTTGAGTCACATGTTTGCTCTCGTGTGAGTCACGTGTTTGCTCTCGTGTGAGTCACGTGTTTGCTCTCGTTAGAGTCACGTGTTTGCTCTCGTGTGAGTCACGTGTTTGCTCTCGTGTGAGTCACGTGTTTGCTCTCGTTAGAGTCACGTGTTTGCTCTCGTGTGAGTCACGTGTTTGCTCTCGTGTGAGTCACGTGTTTGCTCTCGTGTGAGTCACGTGTTTGCTCTCGTGTGAGTCACGTGTTTGCTCGTCGTTAGAGTCACGTGTTTGCTCTCGTGTGTGAGTCACGTGTTTGCTCTCGTGTGAGTCACGTGTTTGCTCTCGTTGAGTCACGTGTGTGCTCTCGTGTGAGTCACGTGTTTGCTCTCGTGTGAGTCACGTGTTTGCTCTCGTGTGAGTCACGTGTTTGCTCTCGTGTGAGTCACGTGTTTGCTCTCGTTTGAGTCACGTGTTTGCTTCTCGTTGAGTCACGTGTTTGCTCTCGTGTGAGTCACGTGTTTGCTCTCGTGTGAGTCACGTGTTTGCTCTCGTGTGAGTCACGTGTTTTGCTCTCGTGTGAGTCACGTGTTTGTTCTCGTTTGAGTCACGTGTTTGCTCTCGTTTGAGTCACGTGTTTGCTCTCGTGTGAGTCACGTGTTTGCTCTCGTGTGAGTCACGTGTTTGCTCTCGTGTGAGTCACGTGTTTGCTCTCGTTTGAGTCACGTGTTTGCTCTCGTGTGAGTCACGTGTTTGCTCTCGTGTGAGTCACGTGTTTGCTCTCGTTGAGTCACGTGTTTGCTCTCGTGTGAGTCACGTGTTTGCTCTCGTGTGAGTCACGTGTTTGCTCTCGTGTGAGTCACGTGTTTGCTCTCGTGTGAGTCACGTGTTTGCTCTCGTTTGAGTCACGTGTTTGCTCTCGTTTGAGTCACGTGTTTGCTCTCGTGTGAGTCACGTGTTTGCTCTCGTTTGAGTCACGTGTTTGCTCGTCGTTTTGAGAGTCACGTGTTTTGCTCTCGTTTGAGTCACGTGTTTTTGCTCTCGTTTGAGTCACGTGTTTGCTCTCGTTTGAGTCAGTCACGTGTTTGCTCTCGTTTGAGTCACGTGTTTGCTCTCGTTTGAGTCACGTGTTTGCTCTCGTGTGAGTCACGTGTTTCTTTGCTCTCGTTTGAGTCACGTGTTTGCTCTCGTGTGAGTCACGTGTTTGCTCTCGTTTGAGTCACGTGTTTGCTCTCGTTTGAGTCACGTGTTTGCTCTCGTGTGAGTCACGTGTTTGCTCTCGTTTGAGTCACGTGTTTGCTCTCGTTTGAGTCACGTGTTTGCTCTCGTGTGAGTCACGTGTTTGCTCTCGTTTGAGTCACGTGTTTGCTCTCGTGTGAGTCACGTGTTTTGCTCTCGTTTGAGTCACGTGTTTGCTCTCGTGTGAGTCACGTGTTTGCTCTCGTGTGAGTCACGTGTTTGCTCTCGTGTGAGTCACGTGTTTGCTCTCGTGTGAGTCACGTGTTTGCTCTCGTGTGAGTCACGTGTTTGCTCTCGTGTGAGTCACGTGTTTGCTCTCGTGTGAGTCACGTTTGCTCTCGTTGAGTCACGTGTTTGCTCTCTCTCGTTTGAGTCACGTGTTTGCTCTCGTGTGAGTCACGTGTTTTCTCTCGTTTGAGTCACGTGTTTGCTCTCGTTTGAGTCACGTGTTTGCTCTCGTTTGAGTCACGTGTTTGCTCTCGTTTGAGTCACGTGTTTGCTCTCGTGTGAGTCACGTGTTTGCTCTCGTGTGAGTCACGTGTTTGCTCTCGTTTGAGTCACGTGTTTGCTCTCGTGTGAGTCACGTGTTTGTCTCGTTTGAGTTTGCTCTCGTGTGAGTCACGTGTTTGCTCTCGTGTGAGTCACGTGTTTGCTCTCGTGTGAGTCACGTGTTTGCTCTCGTGTGTCTTTGGTGAAAGTTGTCGTTCTCTGCTGTATTTAGCACTGATCCTGTGTTTGGGTTTGACTGACGGGTGGAGTTCCTCTCGGGGCTGGACAGAATTGGTTTAAAAACTCTTCACTTTGTATTTTCTTAGAGCTGATTGAACCGTGTGAAGGTGAAGTCGAGACTCGTTTCACTCGCGCCGCAGTTATTAGCTTTGCCTCTGGAGCCGGAACTGAAGGACGGACACAAACAAACGGATTTTTAAAATAATATTCTGCAGATAACTCCAGCAAACTTCTATCTTTATATCGTATTTTTATGTTTTTACATCAGATGCCCTCCCTGAAGCAGCTTTCTGACTGTTTGTGTAAATGGAGCTAACATGCTAACATGCTAACATGCTAACCGCCGCCGTGTTCTTCAGAAACTTCCAAAAAATAACACAAATATGAAAAAAAACTGAAACAAATTAAAGCTTAACTGTGTAACTTTCGTGTGGAAGGTGTGGCCTGTGCCTGTTGCCATGGAGATGTCATCGGTTCGCCTGGAATGATCCACAATATGGCATTAAACTTGTTCATCTCCATGGAAACGAGCCGAGAAGATCAGACTGACAGGAGACTTAATAAAACGCTTCACACTGCGGAACATTTCACGTGTCTCCAAGCAACTAGACACGGCAAACCGGAAAAGACTCAATACCACGTGTGTCAAACTCGAGGCCCCCGAGCCAAATGTGGCCCGCTGCGGCATTTTATGTGGCCCACAACAAGGTCAATTAAAAGTTCTGACTGTCTGAAAATGTGAGTTTATCAGGAGATACAGTTATACAGACACATTTTACATCTAGAAATACATCTGCAATATTTGTAAACTGAAAAAAATAAAATAAAATAAAAATAATAATAAAAAAAATACAGAAAGTTTATGAGCAAGTAAAAAAAAAGTAGTAGATTTATTTTACATCTGGGCCTTTGAGACGACCATTTTCCTGATGTGGCCCTGGTGAAAATGTGGTCCACAGTGGTCCACAGTGGTCCACAGTGGTCCACAGTGGTCAGAGTGGTCGATAACAGTGGTCCACAGTGGTCCACAGTGGTCCACAGGCAGAGAACAGGGATGAGACGATAAACAATAATATCGTGACAAAAATAGTTTGTGGGACATTTTATATAATCGTGATAATTGGCAATAAATTGACTCCCCGTTACATGAGCAGAATGAGCAGGAAAAAAGCGGCGCATCCAGAGGGAGGTGATGGTCCCGGGTTCAGGGGCCCAGAACTCGACACTCTTCCTGTTAATCTGTATTAGGGCCCATGTGAGACGACTGGCCCCTGTTCATCCAGAATATTCTCCTCCAGATCCTGTTTTTTTCTCTGATAAAGTACAAAACTAAAACAGATTTTTAAACACTGGACTTTTCCACAAGATTCAGATGAGAATGATTCATATAAAGAACATTTCAAACTGAAATAATCTGAGTGATTTTGTGAGAATCGTGACTTTAAACTTCAGTCTGGTCCCGGCTCAGACTCGTCTGTGTTTTATATTTGTGAAAGATGCAGCTCAGGATCAATTTGACTTTTTTAGTATCGATAAAAAAATAAAATAAAAGCTGTGAGTTTGGTGAAATATTTCTGCTTCTTTCTACAAACTCTGGAGGTCAGAGCGTAAATCCCACGAGGAGAAGAACGAGATCTGGAGGAGAGAGGGAGAGAGGAGAGGAGGAGGAGGAGGAGAGGAGGAGAGAGGAGAGGAGGAGAGAGGAGGAGAGGAAAGGGAGAAGAGAGGAGGAGAGAGGAGGAGAGAGGAGGAGAGAGGGACTCACACTCACACGACTCCTCTATGAAGGAGGGACAGAACGAGAGGAGGAGGAGAGGAGGAGGGAGGAGGAGAGGGAGAGAGGAGGAGAGAGGAGAGGACTCAGGAGGACCACAACAAGGAGAGACAGACAGAGAGAGAGGGAGGAGGAGAGAGAGGGACACACGCAGCTCCTGAAGGACCCTCTCTGAAGGACTGCAGGAGAGAGGAGGAGAGAGACTCAGGGGAGAAAGAGACGGGAAGGGAAGAGGGAAAGAGAGAGAGAGAGAGAGAGAGAAGGAGAGAGGTGAAGATAGAGAGAGAGGAAATATGAATGCAGGGGCAGGAGAGAGGAGAGAGAGAGCAAATGAAATAAAAAAGCAAAGTGAGGGAGAGGGAAAATGAGATATGGAGGAGAGGGGGAGTGAAGAAAAGACACAGAAGAAAAGAGAGAGGAAGGGAGACAGCAATGTGAAGAAGAGAGGGAAGAAGAGAGGGAGAGAGAAAATGAAGAGTGAGGGAACAGGAGGAGAGAAAGAGAATGAAAAGAAAAATCGCAAAGTGAGGGAGTGAGAGAAGGAGATAAAGAGAGGGGAGTGAAGAAAAGAGATAGAGAATAGCTAAAAAGAGAAAGAAAGACAGAAGAGAGAGGGAGATGGAGATACAGAAAAGAAGAGCGAGAGAAACAGGTCAGACTGGAGCCTCATTAGAGACAGAATCAGACAAGTGTCGACACTTCACCTGAGACGTCTGAGCCCAGGACATAGACTGTACCAGCAGATAGACTGTACCAGCACATAGACTGTACCAGGACATAGACTGTACCAGGACATAGACTGTACCAGGACATAGACTGTACCAGCACATAGACTGTACCAGGACATAGACTGTACCAGCACATAGACTGTACCAGCACATAGACTGTACCAGCACATAGACTGTACCAGCACTTAGACTGTACCAGAACATAGACTGTACCAGGACATAGACTGTACCAGGACATAGACTGTACCAGCACTTAGACTGTACCATAGACTGTACCAGGACATAGACTGTACCAGCACATAGACTGTACCAGACACTGTAGACTGTACCAGCACATAGACTGTACCAGGACATAGACTGTACCAGGACATAGACTGTACCAGGACATAGACTGTACCAGGACATAGACTGTACCAGCACTTAGACTGTACCATAGACTGTACCAGGACATAGACTGTACCAGGACATAGACTGTACCAGCACATAGACTGTACCAGCACTTAGACTGTACCAGCACATAGACTGTACCAGGACATAGACTGTACCAGGACATAGACTGTACCAGGACATAGACTGTACCAGCACTTAGACTGTACCTGTAGAGTCTGGTAGAGTCTTGTAGGGTCTTGTAGGGTTTTGTAGAGTCTTGTAGGGTCTTGTAGGATCTTGCAGAGTCTTGTAGGGTCTTGTAGAGTCTGATAGAGTCTGATAGAGTCTGGTAGAGTCTTTTAGAGTCTTGCAGAGTCCTGTAGAGTCCTGTAGAGTCCTGTAGAGTCTTGTAGAGTCCTGTAGAGTCCTGTAGAGTCCTGTAGAGTCCTGTAGAGTCCTGTAGAGTCCTGTAGAGTCCTGTAGAGTCCTGTAGAGTCTGTAGAGTCCTGTAGAGAGTCCTGTAGAGTCCTGTAGAGTCCTGTAGAGTCCTGTAGAGTCCTGTAGAGTCCTGTAGAGTCCTGTAGAGTCCTGTAGAGTCCTGTAGAGTCCTGTAGTCTTGTAGAGTCCTGTAGTCCTGTAGAGTCCTGTAGAGTCCTGTAGAGTCTCCTGTAGAGTCCTGTAGAGTCCTGTAGAGTCCTGTAGAGTCCTGTAGAGTCCTGTAGAGTCCTGTAGAGTCTTGTAGAGTCCTGTAGAGTCCTGTAGAGTCCTGTAGAGTCCTGTAGAGTCCTGTAGAGTCCTGTAGAGTCCTGTAGAGTCCTGTAGAGTCCTGTAGAGTCCTGTAGAGTCCTGTAGAGTCCTGTAGAGTCCTGTAGAGTCCTGTAGAGTCCTGTAGAGTCTGTGTCGCTCCCTGAGTTCTCTCTCTGGCCTGAGATCCAGGACGGGGCGTTCAGGGACTAAATAAAGCCTGTATTTTTAGCCGCTGCAGATCAAAGCCTTTGGTCTCTCTCTTCGTCTTATTATGGGACGTGATTATCTCTGTGCCGCCGGCTTCTGAGGGAACCTCGCCTTTAAATAGATCAGAGCCGCTCCATCACAAAGTAAGATTCTGTTATAAATATTTGATTTTTGTTTCATTTCAATAATCTTCATCTGGACTAAACCTCGTCCCACAGCAGAACGAGAAAAAAAAACTGTAACTGTACTTTTACCCAGAGCATCACACGCTGTTTTAAAGCTGCACTACGTAACTTTTCAGATGGAGAGTCAGCCACATGCTTGTCTCCACAGAGCTGTTATTGCTTAGCCTGAAATATTCCACAGTACGGCATTAAACATCTGTATATCTCACGTTCATTTAATCTTGTGTGTTTTGTTCCTTAAAATACCTTGAAAAACATGTGGTCTGTCGGCTCGCCTCTCCACAGATGTGACCTGTACCTTTGCCTTAACAAAAATAACAACATAATTATTAATAAAATAAAAACATTTTACTGTATTGAAAGTTAAAATCAGTCATTTCTTCTACGAAAACCCCCAGCAGCCGAGATGAAAGTCCCATAATGCACTGCTCTGATCTGTTTAATGTCGTTTCCTCGTCACAGCTCGGACCTTTGAGCTGTTTTGAGTTTTGATTTGCACAGTTCTGTAGAATCATTTGGAGACATTCTCGTGAAACGTCGGCCTTTCTCTTTTGCACAACTGCTCCACCGTACCACCACCAGCCACTAGGGGGCAGACGTACATCCTCAGCCTTGTGCCTCACTATCAGTGTGAAACAGATTTATCTTTATACACAGAATCCACAGAATAAATGCTCTTAAATCCAAAGTTCTGTAATAGATGAGCTAACCTGCAGGTAACTATGGCACGGTTCACCTGGCGACACCTCACACCTGTAGATCTGATGAGTGTTATGACCTCTGACCTCTGACCTCTGACCTCTGACCTCGCCTGGTCTGTGCTGCCCTGTGTCTGTAGATCCACACACGTCTGAACCTGCTGCAGATGTTTCAGGGCGGCTGGGATTCGGGATTCACCAATCCAGCTTTTCTGTCCAATACTGATACTTTGGTTTGATACGAGTGAAGTGACTGAACATGGCGCGTCCTGATTGGCTCTTTGGTTGCTATGACACTCGTGGTTTGCAATTCTGTCATTTTTGCTGCTGGGAGACGTCACACTTCTTCATAAAGTCAGTGGTTTGATCCTCGCCTCCTTGTGATAGAAAAGAGACGTTCTGTTCATTTAACTCATATCAAGTTGTTTTTTGTCTTTTAGCCTGGACTGGGAAATAAATTGATGGAACAAAGTCAGATCTTTTACAAATTCCACCATAACCTGCACAAACCTTCATCTCTGAGCTCGTCCACTTACAACAACATCCCCTTAAAAGTTAAAAACTCTGCTACAGTTAAACGTCCTGGGAGAGACAAATGAAGAGTGATTTAGACGAGTCTTTAAAGCGGCAAAAGAGTGAGCACTTTACTTTAACTACAAATCCCACAGACGAAGAAAACTCCCCTCCATCGGTGTGCGATAGGTGAGAGTGATCAGAGCAGTGTGAGCGACAGGTGAGAGTGAGAGGTGAGAGTGATCAGAGCAGTGTGTGAGCGACAGGTGAGAGTGATCAGAGCAGTGTGAGCGACAGGTGAGAGTGATCAGAGCAGCAGTGTGAGCGACAGGTGAGAGTGATCAGAGCAGTGTGAGCGACAGGTGAGAGTGATCAGAGCAGTGTGAGCGACAGGTGAGAGTGATCAGAGCAGTGTGAGCGACAGGTGAGAGTGATCAGAGCAGTGTGAGCGACAGGTGAGAGTGATCAGAGAGCACAGTGAGAGTGATGAGCGACAGGTGAGAGTGATCAGTGATCAGTGAGCAGTGTGAGCGACAGGTGAGAGTGATCAGAGCAGTGTGAGAGACAGGTGAGAGTGATCAGAGCAGTGTGAGCGACAGGTGAGAGGTGAGCGACAGAGAGTGATCAGAGCAGTGTGAGACAGGTGAGAGTGATCAGAGCAGTGTGAGCGACGACAGGTGAGAGTGATCAGAGCAGTGTGTGAGCGACAGGTGAGAGTGATCAGAGCAGTGTGAGCGACAGGTGAGAGTGATCAGAGCAGTGTGAGCGACAGGTGAGAGTGATCAGAGCAGTGTGAGCGACAGGTGAGAGTGATCAGAGCAGTGTGAGCGACAGGTGAGAGTGATCAGAGCAGTGTGAGCGACAGGTGAGAGTGATCAGAGCAGTGTGAGCGACAGGTGAGAGTGATCAGAGCAGTGTGAGCTGACAGGTGAGAGTGATCAGAGCAGTGTGTGAGCGACAGGTGAGAGTGATCAGAGCAGTGTGAGCGACAGGTGAGAGTGATCAGAGCAGTGTGAGCGACAGGTGAGAGTGATCAGAGCAGTGTGAGCGACAGGTGAGAGTGATCAGAGCAGTGTGAGCTCAGAGTGAGAGTGTGATCAGAGCAGTGTGAGCGACAGGTGAGAGTGATCAGAGCAGTGTGAGAGCGAGCAGTGTGAGAGTGATGATCAGAGCAGTGTGAGCGACAGGTGAGAGAGTGATCAGAGCAGTGTGAGCGACAGGTGAGAGGTGAGAGTGATCAGAGCAGTGTGAGCGACAGGTGAGAGTGATCAGAGCAGTGTGAGCGACAGGTGAGAGTGATCAGAGCAGTGTGAGCGACAGGTGAGAGTGATCAGAGCAGTGTGAGCGACAGGTGAGAGTGATCAGAGCAGTGTGAGCGACAGGTGAGAGTGATCAGAGCAGTGTGAGCGACAGGTGAGAGTGATCAGAGCAGTGTGAGCGACAGGTGAGAGTGATCAGAGCAGTGTGAGAGCGACAGGTGAGAGTGATCAGAGCAGTGTGAGCGACAGGTGAGAGTGATCAGAGCAGTGTGAGCGACAGGTGAGAGTGATCAGAGCAGTGTGAGCGACAGGTGAGTGATCAGAGTGATCAGAGCAGTGTGAGCGAGCAGGTGAGCGTGGTGAGAGTGATCAGAGCAGTGTGAGCGACAGGTGAGAGTGATCAGAGCAGTGTGAGAGTGATCAGAGCAGTGTGAGTGACAGGTGAGAGTGATCAGAGCAGTGTGAGCGACAGGTGAGAGTGATCAGAGCAGTGTGAGCGACAGGTGAGAGTGATCAGAGCAGTGTGAGCGACAGGTGAGAGTGATCAGAGCAGTGTGAGCGACAGGTGAGAGTGATCAGAGTGAGCAGTGTGAGCGACAGGTGAGAGTGATCAGAGCAGTGTGAGCGACAGGTGAGAGTGATGAGAGCAGTGAGCGACAGGTGAGAGTGTGAGTGAGCTCAGGTGAGAGGTGAGAGTGATCAGAGCAGTGTGAGCGACAGGTGAGAGTGATCAGATCAGAGCAGTGTGAGTGATCAGACAGGTGAGAGTGAGAGTGATCAGAGCAGTGTGAGCGACAGGTGAGAGTGATCAGAGCAGTGTGAGCGACAGGTGAGAGTGATCAGAGCAGTGTGAGCGACAGGTGAGAGTCAGAGCAGTGTGAGCAGTGGTGAGTGATCAGACAGGTGAGAGTGATCAGAGCAGTGTGAGCTGATCAGGGTGAGAGTGATCAGAGCAGTGTGAGCGACAGGTGAGAGTGATCAGAGCAGTGTGAGCGACAGGTGAGAGTGATCAGAGCAGTGTGAGCGACAGGTGAGAGTGATCAGAGCAGTGTGAGCGACAGGTGAGAGTGATCAGAGCAGTGTGAGCGACAGGTGATCAGAGCAGTGTGAGAGTGATCAGAGCAGTGTGAGCGACAGGTGAGAGTGATCAGAGCAGTGTGAGCTCAGGTGAGAGTGATCAGAGCAGTGTGAGCGACAGGTGAGAGTGATCAGAGCAGTGTGAGTGACAGGTGAGAGTGATCAGAGCAGTGTGAGCGACAGGTGAGAGTGATCAGAGCAGTGTGAGCGACAGGTGAGAGTGATCAGAGCAGTGTGAGCGACAGGTGAGAGTGATCAGAGCAGTGTGAGCGACAGGTGAGAGTGATCAGAGCAGTGTGAGCGACAGGTGAGAGTGATCAGAGCAGTGTGAGCGACAGGTGAGTGATCAGAGCAGTGTGAGCGACAGGTGAGTGATCAGAGCAGTGTGAGACAGGTGAGTGAGTGTGTGAGCGACAGGTGAGAGTGATCAGAGCAGTGTGAGCGACAGGTGAGAGTGATCAGAGCAGTGTGAGCGACAGGGTGAGAGTGATCAGAGCAGTGTGAGCGACAGGTGAGAGTGATCAGAGCAGTGTGAGCGACAGGTGAGAGTGATCAGAGCAGTGTGAGAGTGACAGGTGAGAGTGATCAGAGCAGTGTGAGCGACAGGTGAGAGTGATCAGAGCAGTGTGAGCGACAGGTGAGAGTGATCAGAGCAGTGTGAGCAGGACAGGTGAGAGTGATCAGAGCAGTGTGAGCAGTGTGAGTGATCAGAGCAGTGTGAGTGACAGGTGAGAGTGATCAGAGCAGTGTGAGCGACAGGTGAGAGTGATCAGAGCAGTGTGAGCGACAGGTGAGAGTGATCAGAGCAGTGTGAGCGACAGGTGAGAGTGATCAGAGCAGTGTGAGCGACAGGTGAGAGTGATCAGAGCAGTGTGAGTGACAGGTGAGAGTGATCAGAGCAGTGTGAGCTCAGGTGAGAGTGATCAGAGCAGTGTGAGCTCAGGTGAGAGTGATCAGAGCAGTGTGAGGTGAGACAGGTGAGAGAGAGTGATCAGAGCAGTGTGAGCGACAGGTGAGAGTGATCAGAGCAGTGTGAGAGACAGGTGAGAGTGATCAGAGCAGTGTGAGAGCTCAGGTGAGAGTGATCAGAGCAGTGTGAGCGACAGGTGAGAGTGATCAGAGCAGTGTGAGTTCAGGTGAGAGTGATCAGAGCAGTGTGAGCTCAGGTGAGAGTGATCAGAGCAGTGTGAGAGTGACAGCAGTGTGAGTGAGAGCGGAATTAGAGTGATCAGAGATCAGAGAGTGATCAGTGTGAGCTCAGGTGAGAGTGATCAGAGCAGTGTGAGCGACAGGTGAGAGTGATCAGAGCAGTGTGAGTGACAGGTGAGAGTGATCAGAGCAGTGTGAGCGACAGGTGAGAGTGATCAGAGCAGTGTGAGCTCAGGTGAGAGTGATCAGAGCAGTGTGAGCGACAGGTGAGAGTGATCAGAGCAGTGTGAGCGACAGGTGAGAGTGATCAGAGCAGTGTGAGACAGGTGAGAGTGATCAGAGCAGTGTGAGCTCAGGTGAGAGTGATCAGAGCAGTGTGAGCGACAGGTGAGAGTGATCAGAGCAGTGTGAGCTCAGGTGAGAGTGATCAGAGTAGTGTGAGCGACAGGTGAGAGTGATCAGAGCAGTGTGAGTGAATAAATTGAAAAATACAGCTTTAAGCAAGTAACAGGTGTGACGGGTGTTTTATTTTATTTATTTATCTGTTTATATTTTATCTTTATTTAACCAGGAGAGTGGGACTCTCAACAGTACATACTCACACATCATCCAATAAAAAAGCTTAATACTTGACGCCTAATACAAAATTATTGTGTGTGTTTATATAAATGCACATAGCTAACCTGCTTAGCCACGCCGCGCTACAAACAGGAAGTGATCATGTGGCACTTCCTGCTCCATCGACTATGGCTTCACTTTCTGTGTAAAAACCATGTCTCTCTCTCTGCACCTGCTGCTTCAGACTCTGTGCTCAGTATTTGTCATTTGATGTTTTTTCTCTTTAAACTCTCGTTCAGTGAATCATCTGAAATCTGTAGATGAGGATATTTCAGAGAATGAAAAACACACTTCAGATTCACAGATGATCCAGAGCCTCATGACACAGACACAGAACACGCAGCACATGCAGAACATTTAACATATTAAACTGATATAATTATTCAAACGAGCATCGGAGCAGAAACTGCAGCGGCCGACAGTGAAACACATTCTCCTCAGAGTCAGAGCGAGATTAAAACACTTTAGATGATTGTGTTTTACTCTACTCCACCAGTCGAACGTCTGGACTCGTTCAAAGATCGTTTTTCTTTCCACATTTATTTCCTGAGCAGAGTCTGGACCTGAACAACACTCTGAAAATCCTCCCAACCTGAGACGGTCCAATCACAGCGGCTCATTTGTGTCACGTGACTCAAACACGACGTCTCACAAACTCTGGAAACACGACGTCACTTCGTCTTTTACCGGAGATAAATGTTTGGTGCTTCTGTTGAGTCTGAAAACTCTGAGTCTCTGAGTCAGAGACGTGAACAGACCATGTGTCTCTGTGATTGGTTCATCCACCTGTCAGTCACACAGGACACGCCATACAGTATACAAAGTATTTATACAGTATACAGAGTATTTATACAGTATACAGAGTATTTATACAGTATACAGAGTATTTATATGAATCTACGAGTCAGAATCAAAAATGACAACGACGTCAGAGTCAATTTAAACACTGTCCTCACCTACAGACCTGGTTTAGTCCTGGTTATCCTGAGTCCTGAGTCAGAATCCTGGTTGACACCTCCTGGTTTAGTCCTGGTTTAGAGTCTGGTTTAGTCCTGGTTTAGTCCTGGTTTAGTCCTACAGACCTGGTTTAGTCCTGGTTTAGTCCTGGTTTAGTCCTGGTTTAGACCTGGTTTAGTCCTGGTTTAGTCCTGGTTTAGTCCTGGTTTAGTCCTGGTTTAGTCCTGGTTTAGTCCTGGTTTAGTCCTGGTTTAGTCCTGTTTTAGTCCTGGTTTAGTCCTGGTTTAGTCCTGGTTTAGTCCTGGTTCAGTCCTGGTTTAGTCCTGGTTTAGTCCTGATTTAGTCCCGGTTTAGTCGGTTAAATGAGTTTCTTCTGGAGGGATTCTGACCTCAGGGTCTGTCTGGAGGAAGTGTCTGGGGTGAGTGCAGTCTGTCTCTCTGGTCTTAGACCTCGGGGTCTCTCTGGAGGAAGTGTCTGGGGTGAGTGCAGTCTGTCTCTCTGGTCTTAGACCTCGGGGTCTCTCTGGAGGAAGTGTCTGGGGTGAGTGCAGTCTCTGTTTAGACTCTTCTGGCCTGGTCCTGGATTAGATGAAGAACATGGATGAACATTCGAGGAAAAGTCCTGAGATAAAAATAAGACGCAGCACAAACTTTTACACTGATACGACCCAGAATCTGTTTTTTTTCGTGGCTCCTTTAAGAAACTGAAGCAAATCAGCAAAATGATGCAACTGAAGGAAACACTGATGTGATTCATGTGTGAGGCGTTCATGACTCTGTTCATGACTCTGTGACTTCTCCTGGAGGATAAACCTGCTGAAATATAAATCAGACTTTTACACAAATCAAGATGTCATTTGTGAAGAGTTTTAGATCTGAAAACACATTTTTCTGAAAGTGTTTTCTTATATTTTTATTCCTGTGTACTTTTAGTTTTGGTATCACGTTGTTGCTCGGTAACAGTTTCCCCAGTGTGATGTCATCATCTCCAACCAGGAAGTACAATTTGCCTAAAGCATCAGGATCAATGACCAAACCTGTAAAATCTTAAATTTAACTTAAATCTGACGTGTGTTTTGGTAAAATGAGTGTTCATGGCTCAAACTAACGGCCCAGAGCGTCCTAAAGTCCTTGCTGAGACTTTTCCACTCTTGGACCATCTGAGTAGAGCAGGTCTCTGTACTCGGTCTGGTTTTATCTGGACAGGGACGTGGACCTTAAAAAACAGAAAGATGTTTGGTTCAGGTTCTAGTAAAGACTCGTTTCCACCTGTCGTCTCTGGACAGGTGAAGTTGAGAGAAACAGTTTGGTGCAGATGAAAGACGTGGAAACATGTGGAACAAACCAAATACAACATCTCACCCTCAAACACGACATTTAAAAAAACATTCAGTTCACACAAATACACAACCAAACTATTCACACATGATCAGGTTCAGATTTACAAATCCTCTGTCCGTCACTGATCGGTGCAAAGTCGCTCTGACAGTCGACGTTTCTTTGTCACATGTGCAAACTTTTGAAAACTTGTGCATGTTTTAATCTCATTTGGTTTTAACTTTTCCACCGACTCATGGCTACGATAAAAACTATTTAGCGAAAGACGTCCTACATTTTGGACTCTGCTGCTCTCTCCTCTAGAGGGCGCCCTGACTCGAGTGTTTTTTCGCTCAAACCTTTTTTTCTGAGGGACGACGAGAGCAACACAATTATTTTAAACAGTGCATGTTTGCATGTATTAGTAGATTGTTGAAGTTCAGAACCTCACTTGGAGAGGATCTGCCGGTGGTGATACTGTCTGAGTTTCTTGTCATGAATCTGTAGTTTGATTTTATGCCGTGATTCCTGAGGCTTTAAAGGCTTTAAAGTTGTTTTGCCTGTGACCACCCGGCAAAACAACCTTAAAGCCTCAGGTTTGAGTCTCACGTGACGGACTAAAGATGTAGAGTCTGTCGGGATGATTTTTCCACATAACATGATCAGATCTTACTCGTGAACATATGTTTGTCTGTGTGTTCTACGTGGCTGTGTACTCTGAACTTAAGCTCAGATAGTACCTGTTTGTCGCAGTGAACATCAGCTGCACATTTCCCAGCCAACTCAGCTGATATTCTGTATGTCTCAAGTTGAAGTAAGTGACCTTTGTTCGTGCTTTCCATACGTTTGGCTCCACTAAACACAGATAAGGTTTGGTAAGGTGCACGTGTCGAACCAAGTGATGACGATGCCACAAGTATTTAAGAGTCACTTTGACAATGTAAAGACAGGAGACAGTCAATGATGCCTGAATAAACGACAATGATGATGAAACGCCTGCGTCCTCCCAGTTCTTGTTTTTGCCATCATTTCTCGAAGCTCACAAGTCACACGCGGCTCCACGGTGATGTCTCCGGGGACGTCCTGAAGGTCACAGCGGCTCCTGTTTGGACTGAAAACCCGTAGACCACAAAACGACGTCTGTAGGAGTAATGGTCTCATACTGAGTCTGTGAAGAACAAGAGATGAGACTGTGAGTTAGACCTACAGATGTGTCGTAACGTATCGGGCAGGAGGGACCAAGGATGCAGAACTCGGAGAAGCAAATGAGCAAATGATGGTAGATCCGACGAGGAGAGGGGAGCGGGGTGAGAGCCAGGGTCCGGGGTGAGACGTGAGGGCAGAGACGTAGACGAGGAGAACAGTACCGGTGCAGAGAAACAGAGAAGGAGGCGGGAGTCCAGAGCTGGTCCAAGGAGCAGGATGTGAACACAAAGACACGCAGAAAATCAGACGATCTGCTCCTGAGTGTTAGGTCCTGGCTCCTCTTAACCACGGCAGGTGCAGCAGATTGCGATTTCCCCCAGGTGTACAGGGGAGGAGCCAAGAACTCCGCCCAGCTCCAGGCTCAGACGGGTGAGGGAGGGAAAGAGCAGAGAAAAGGCAGGAAACAACCCGTCGTAATGTCTGGATGGACCAAAGATTCAGACTCAAGGTAAAAGACTGAACAAAGTTGAATTACATTTTCTTTTTGTCGTGTGCTGAAGTCCTCGAGCGGGTCGTAGGTAGCGAGGTGGGAGGTTGGGGCGTTTGTTCTGATCGTGGAGAGCTGGGTCAGAGGGGGAGGTGCAGAGTAGTTTCTTGGAGCAGGAGCTGGCAAAAAATAAAAATAACCAGCTGAGCAGAGAGATAAATATAAAAACTAGACTGAGCCAAGCAGAACTGTTCCACGGGGGATACATGTGTGGACGGTGTACTTCTGCGTCGGTTTGCGAGGTCTTCAGGATTCTCAAGACACAGCTGGAACTTTCGAGGACAGACACTTTTAATCCCGTTTCACAAAAATGTACAAAACTTAATAAACACAAAGACAATGACATGACAGTGAGCATCTCCCCGCACTCGCCCACAGAAAGAGCTAAATATGAACTTAAATATGAAGAAACAAAACCACAGAGCAGGTCCAGGGCAAACACAGAGGTGCAGAGACGTAGACGAGGGAAACAGGGAGGTGCAGGGAGGCAGGGGTCAGAGTCGAGGGTCCGGAGCTGGTCCAAAGAGCCGGATGTTGACACGTGGACGATCTGGCCGTGAATCGGGAGCGGGGTGCGAGCCGGGGTCCAGGGGTGAGACGAGAGTGTCAAGACAAAAAGGAGGAGAACAATACCGGTGCAGGGAAACTGAGACGAGGCGGGAGTGCAGAGCTGGTCCAAGGAGCAGGAGGAGAACGCAAAGACACGAAGACACACAGGCACGCAGAATAAAACAAACAGACGATCTGATGCCGAGTGTAGAGTCCTGGCTCCTCTGTTCCTCCCCCAGGTGCAGCTGATTGTAATTGCCCCCAGGTGAGCACGGGAGGAGCCGAGAACTCCGCCCAGCTCCAGGCTCAACACGTGAGGGACGGAAAGAGCAACACACAAGGCAGGAACAAAACCGGGATCATGACACATAAGCAAAAAAAATCACAAGAGGAGACTTTAACATATGAGTAACAACAGAGGACTGACCCCTCCCCAAAACTGATATGAAAAAGGACGAGGCGGGAGTCAAACCCTGAATTTATACCAGGGGCAACACATGAAGAAAGAAAAAAAAAAAACATAGAAGAAGCAGCTGGAGGACCAAGACTGAACTTAAAATTTAAACAGCAGGTCTGGACAAAACTAGAATAAAGGAAAACACCAGTTTGTGGGATTATGCTCATCTGAACCGGTCACACATGGACGATCTGGAGCTGAGTGTTAGATCCTCGGCCCCTTTGTGCTGCACAGGTGGAGGTGGACTGTAGATGAGCTGCAGGTACCAGAAACTCCACCCAGCTCCAGGCTCAGACACAGACGGAGGAGAAACACAGCACAAAAACACAAACTGGGAGCTCGACACAACCAGAGACTTTGATTTAGACTAATCCTGCAGATACACAACCAGACACAAGTTTGGACATTTTCCATTTCTGTTTCATGTTTATTTTCACTGTAGATTCTCACTGAAGCATCAAAAGTATGACTGAGACATGTGACTGTAGTAAATAAAATGAACTCAAAGTCACACCAAACTTGTTTTAGATTAAAATAATACAAATCTCTCCAAACTCTCCAAAACTGGTTTGATTTTTGACGTGTTTTTAGATGTAAAAAGCTGCAGATGTTTGATTTGATGTGACTGTTAAAGTTCAAGTCTGAGTCCATTATTACCTCTAGATTCTCCTGATTTGAAGGTTTTAGAGAGAGAGACTGGAGGTGACTCTGACACTTTCTCTATGTTTATGCTGTGTATTAACTGGCCTGTAGGGGGCAGCATGTAGAGACTGAACCACAGGGGTCCCAGGATTGACCCCTGGGGCACCCCACAGCTCAGGGACATTTTATCTGAGACACCAGTCTAAAACCCGACTGAAAAACGTCAAAGGAGTTGTTCATTTGAAGAAAGTTAATAAGCTTTTAGTAAACGTCAGATTTGAGATTGTTCAGTAATTATTCAATATCGTAGCATCAAGACTGTTCTTCTTCAGGAGACGCATCGATGGCGTTTTTAATGAACCTCGTCATTAAAGAATACGACAAACTGATTGCACTTAGACGTGGAGCTGGAGAGTTTGTTCTTCTGTGGTAAACCTAAAGAAAAAATATCCTGAGAAAGACTTTTGACTGAAATATTGTGGAGTATCTTTGTTGTAGTGGTAGATTTTGGAGTTTTTGTCGTTTAAAGTTTGTACAAATGGCTTACTCCACACAATAGTTTTAAAGTGGCGGAGAAGAGCTCTTTACACCAACGAGCCACGATTCAGCCTCTGCAGCTCGAGCCGGAGATGGACAGAGTAAAGACAAGTGCAGGTCCAGGACAAACACGAACTTCGGCTCGATGGAGTTTGAACTGTGAAACCTTTGGTTGGTGGGTGAAAATTCTTCCCTGTAGCTCGACTGTTTAAAGTTACCCAGAATCCACCGCTGAGTTGCCTCTGTCGGCGAAAATTCCCTTTTGTTTCTGTCAGACAAACAGATTTTTTGTCTGTTTTATTGATGAAAATAAAACGAAACGAGGCTCGAGTGAGATTTAAAAATAATAAAAACTCTACGGCCGCTCCAACATCGTAACGAGAAATACTCTCTCAAAATGTGGCTGTCATCGCCGCAGCACCGAAACAAAAGGATCACGCTCGTTTCTGCTCGTTTCCATGGAGATGTTGATACTTCACCTGGAAAGTTCCACAGTGTGTCCCCATAACCAGGTCACATCTGAGAAAAAAATAAGAAGGGTGGATGTTCTTCAGGATGTTTTTTAGCAATGAAACACCTGAAACTGAATAAATGCAATAAGAAAAAGGTTAATGCCAGAGTGTGGAACCTTCCAAGCAACGGAATAACATCTAGGCCACAGAGTGCATCTTTAACTACTCAAATAAAACAAAAAACATGTTTGATATGGTTTAAATTATAGATATATTTCTTGGTAAACCTTCTACATCACACAAACTGACTCTTGTAGCTTTAATCCATCTAAAAACAGACCTGGAGTTGTGTTTGCCAAAGCTCAAAATGCTCTGTTCCACCTTGTGATGTCATCAAGTGGTAGTTAACATCTACCTTTTTCACCTTTACTTCAGTCGAGATAAGTGGCAACTCCAGAACAACTGAAATGATCCAAATGATTCTATAAATGAAGGTGTGTGGAGTTTAAAAACACAGTGGAGCACTTCCTGTATCACCACATGATGACATCACAAGGTGGAACAGAGTGTCTGTAACCGCCCGAATAGCACTTCAGCGGTTTACGGAGGAAAAGAGCAGATCCCAAGTGCATTTATTCACCACCAAAAAATATTTACAAAAAACAAGAAAAATGTTAAAAGCATCAGCATTTCCGTCCAGCCTGTACACACAGCGCCCCCTCTCTGCAGACTGAGGCTTGTTCCTTTTATAGGAGATCTCTTTAATTGGTTGTGCTCACTCTGTAGTTTAGGTAAATCCACATATCCAATAATTCTATGAAAAGTTAGCTCTGACAAAACAGTGAACATATTTATTCAATCAAAATGGCCGTTTAAAAATAGAGCTCTATATTAAATTTAATTCATTATTTAAAACAGTGAACTCCAATTTAGATCAAAGGTAAAATGTAGAACACCCCTCCTTTCCCTCACCCAGTGGTCTGTCCCGGAACCTTCATAAAGTGCCTCGGCTCCCCGGGGACTCATTTGGCCGAAACACCTGGGACAGACGACATGGGTGAGTTGAACATTTGCCTCAATTATCACTTATCCGACACCAGTTATCAATAAAACATTTAAAACTTTTGGTATTGTGTCCTTTGTTGTGTGAGCCTCAGATAGAAGTGATGGACTAGCTACATTACAGTGTCTTTGTTCAGTTTGACAGAAGAACTCGGCCTAAATCTGCAGGTTTGTGAGTTAAACATGTGAATGAAACAAAAAAACACACACAGCTCCAGGTCTGTGTCTGACGAGGAAACGTTCGATCAGACCAGAGCAGTGCATCATGGGAGGTTAAATACTGTGGAATAAACTGTATGATTCTACTTCACTGCGTCAGCTCTTCCTTCGGATCCTGCTGATGTCTCAAACGGCTCCTCCTCTGGGCTGGTTCTCCATCACAGGCAAATTAACACTAAAGAGAATTTATGAGTGAACACGAGCAGCAGGATGAGCTACAGCCCGAGCGGTTTAACGTCTGAGACTCCGAACGAGTCCTGACGGAGACTCAGGCGACTCGAAGAACCATCAGTGTTTCACCCGAAGAACCATCAGTGTGTTTCACCCGAAGAACCATCAGTGACCATCATCAGTGTGTTTCACCCGAAGAACCATCAGTGTGTTTCACCTAAAGAACCATCAGTGTGTTTCACCCGAAGAACCATCAGTGTGTTTCACCCGAAGAACCATCAGTGTGTTTCACCCAAAGAACCATCAGTGCGTTTCACCCGAAGAACCATCAGTGCGTTTCACCCGAAGAACCATCAGTCACCCGAAGAACCATCAGTGCGTTTTCACCCGAAGAACCATCAGTGCGTTTCACCCGAGAGATCACCATCAGTGCGTTTCACCCGAAGAACCATCAGTGCGTTTTCACCCGAAGAACCATCAGTGCGTTTCACCCGAAGACCGAAGAACCATCAGTGCGTTTCACACCCGAAGAACCATCAGTGCGTTTCACCCGAAGAACCATCAGTGCGTTTCACCCGAAGAACCATCAGTGCGTTTCACCCGAAGAACCATCAGTGCGTTTCACCCGAAGAACCATCAGTGCGTTTCACCCGAAGAACCATCAGTGCGTTTCACACCGAAGAAACCATCAGTGCGTTTCACCCGAAGAACCATCAGTGCGTTTCACCCGAAGAACCATCAGTGCGTTTCACCCGAAGAACCATCAGTGCGTTTCACCCGAAGAACCATCAGTGCGTTTCACCTAAAGAACCATCAGTGTGTTTCACCTAAAGAACCATCAGTGTGTTTTCACCCGTGTGTGTTTCACCTAAAGAACCATCAGTGTGTTTCACCCCGAAGAAACCATCAGTGTGTTTCACCTAAAGAACCATCAGTGCGTTTCACCCGAAGAACCATCAGTGCGTTTCACCTTTTACTATAGTCACTCTGTTGCGTGAGCTCTATGACAGAAACACGGAAGAATCAGAAGAATCAGAAGAATCGGAGATCGCAGTTCAGTTTCAGAGTCAGTGCTTCTAGTCAAACTGTCCAATCAGTTCAATTCAATTTTATATATACGGCACATTTAAAACAACTCTAGCTGCAAAAAAAAATAAAAATAAATAAATAAAAATAAAAATACAATTAATACAAGTTAAAAAATAAAAATAAATTAATAATAACGACGACGAGAACGACGACGATGATAATGATGACGATAATAATGATGACCATAATAATGATGACGATAATGACGACGATAATGACGACGATGACGATAATGATGATGATGACTATAACAGTGACAATAACAGCGATAATGATGACAATAACAACGTTATAACGATGACGATGATGCCGACGATGATGACGGCGAAAATAACGAAAAATAACGACAATAACGACGACGATAACAACGATAATGATGACAATAACAACATTGATAATGACAATGACGATAATAATGACAGTGATAACGATGGCAATAATGACGATAATAATGACGACGATAACGCCGACGATAGAGACAACGATAACGACGATAATGATGACAATAACAACATTGATAACGATGACGATAATAATGACGACGATGACGATAACGATAATACCGGCGATGATGATGGCGATAATACCGACGATAATGACGATAACTATAATAGTGGCGACAATAATGACGACGAAAATAGTGATGACTACAATGATGACAATAATAACGATGATGATAACGACGATGACGATAATGATGATGATGACGACAATGACGATAATGACAACGACGTTAATAATGAATGATAATGACGATGATGATGATAATACTACTACTACTACTGATAATAATAATATGGCTGCACCTCCTCTGCTCCTCCTCTGACCTCTCCTCTGCTCCTCCTCTGCTCCTCCTCTTGCCTCTCCTCTGCTCCTCCTCTACTCCTCCTCTTGCCTCTCCTCTGCTCCTCCTCTTGACTCTCCTCTGCTCCTCTGCTCCTCCTCTGACCTCTCCTCTGCTCCTCCTCTTGGCTCTCCTCTGTTCCTCCTCTGACCTCTCCTCTACTCCTCCTCTGCTCCTCCTCTGCTCCTCCTCTTGCCTCTCCTCTACTCCTCCTCTGCTCCTCCTCTGTCCTCTCCTCTACTCCTCTGCTCCTCCTCTGCCCTCTCCTCTGCTCCTCCTCTGACCTCTCCTCTACTCCTCCTCTGCTCCTCCTCTTGCCTCTCCTCTGCTCCTCCTCTTGCCTCTCCTCTGCTCCTCCTCTGCTCCTCCTCTGTCCTCTCCTCTACTCCTCCTCTACTCCTCTGCTCCTCCTCTGACCTCTCCCTCTGCTCCTCCTCTGTCCTCTCCTCTACTCCTCCTCTGCTCCTCCTCTGTCCTCTCCTCTCCTCTCCTCTGTCCTCTCCTCTGCTCCTCCACTACTCCTCCTCTGTCCTCTCCTCTGCTCCTCCTCTGACCTCTCCTCTGTCCTCTCCTCTGCTCCTCCTCTTCTCCTCCACTACTCCTCCTCTGCTCCTCCTCTGCTCCTCCTCTACTCCTCCTCTGCTCCTCCTCTGACCTCTCCTCTGTCCTCTCCTCTGCTCCTCCTCTGACCTCTCCTCTGCTCCTCCTCTGACCTCTCCCTCTGTCCTCTCCTCTGCTCCTCCTCTTCTCCTCCACTACTCCTCCTCTGCTCCTCCCCTGCTCCTCCTCTACTCCTCCTCCTCTGCTCCTCCTCTGACCTCTCCTCTTTCCTCTCCTCTTCTCCTCCTCTGACCTCTCCTCTGCTCCTCCTCTGTCCTCTCCTCTGCTCCTCCTCTGCTCCTCCTCTGCTCCTCCTCTGCTCCTCCTCTGCCCTCTCCTCTGCCCTCTCCTCTGCTCCTCCTCTGCTCCTCCTCTGTCCTCTCCTCTGCTCCTCCTCTGTCCTCTCCTCTGACCTCTCCTCTTGTCCTCCAGGCTGCAGGGGACCAGACCCAGGGCTCGGCTGAGTTCCTGCCCGAGTTGGGCCTCTCTCCTCTGGGCATCTTCACGGAGGCCTCCCCTGAGGACCACAGCCCGACGTCCAGACACGACGAGCAGGTCAGTGTCACTTCTCCTGAGTCAGAGACGAGTGTGAGCATGGACCAGTCCAGTTCTCCTCCGTGTTTTTGAGCGACATTTATGTTGAAGCTGTCCTGTCTGCATCTAATTATGAAGTGTTTTGTTAGCATGCTAGTTGTTGTTAGCACTGCTGTGATGGAAAAACTGGTCTCTGAGGTGTGAAAAGTGCTTATAAACTCATCTTGGTGAATATTTAGGAAGCATAAGCTCAGTCACTTTGGACCGAACTGTTTACAATGAACTAGCTCTGTTTTCATGTTTTTAAGAAAATAAAAATCAGGAAGAACGAGTTTAATCTGAGTGAGAAAGGTGCAGAAGATGTGACTGTGCTGGTGGAGGGTCCATGAAGGTGTTATTGCCTAAACGTTCCACAGTAAAGCACAGACTCTTTATATAAACAGAGGTTGATGGTCGTCGGGGAGGTTGATGGTCGTCGGGGAAGTTAATGGACGTCGGGGAGGTTGATGGTTGGGGAGGTGATGGTTGGGGAGGTTGATGGTTGGGGAGGTTGATGGTTGTCGGGGAGGTTGATGGTTGTCGGGGAGGTTGATGGTCGTCGGGGAGGTTGATGGTCGTCGGGGAGGTTGATGGTCGTCGGGGAGGTTGATGGTCGTCGGGGAGGTTGATGGTTTCGAGGAGGTGATGGACGTCGAGGAGGTTGATGGTTGACGGGGAGGTTGATGGTTGACGGGGAGGTTGATGGTTGACGGGGAGGTTGATGGACGTCGAGGAGGTTGATGGACGTCGAGGAGGTTGATGGTTGTCGGGGAGGTTGATGGACGTCGAGGAGGTTGATGGTTGTCAGGGAGGTTGATGGACGTCGAGGAGGTTGATGGTTGACGGGGAGGTTGATGGTTGACGGGGAGGTTGATGGACGTCAAGGAGGTTGATGGTTGTCGGAGAGGAGGAGACAAGAACGAGACTCATCAGGTCGAGGACTTTTCCACCAGATCGAGTTTGATGTTTAACGAAAGTCCAGAGTCGTTACTTGGTCCAATCAGAGGACTGTAGTAGCCTGAATTCTGTAAATACTTTCATATAATGGATCCTTTGCAGCTGATGTCATCAACATTCCAGTCAGGTGTTACGCTAACTGGAAGCACTGCTCTGTCAGAGACTTTGTTAGACTTTAATCTGACCATAAAGATCTGACTCATCTGAACAACAACAGGTGATTTGTGCTGTTAAACACGTCCTTCTCAAATAACATCACATCACAAGCTAGCATTAGCATTAGCATTAGCATTAGCCAACAGAAAATCAAACTAAAAAGAACCATAAAGGCTCAGATTGATCTCAGGCTCTTCAAAACATGCTCTTTAAATCACTTTTGTGTGTTTTTTCTTGAGTTTTCAGATGATCTTAAAGCTTTTTGCTAATTGTTTGCTAATTCGTGCATCGTGTCACCATGGAAACTGCTGAACGCTCCACCGTAGACTTTAATGAATGATTTCATCCAGGTAAAAGGAGCTGTTCACTTAAAACCTCCCTCTATCTCTCCTCCGTGAGGCGGTTCATCTTTATATCAGTTTATCTTTAAGTCTTTCACATCTGTTTTCCGTGTTTTATTTCATCTTTATATCGTGTCAAATCTAAAACTGTTTGATCGTTTCTTCGTCCGACTGAAGCAGACGAGCTCAGAGCATTTGGACAGTTTCCTCCAAACTTTTATCTCCATGTTTGAGTCTCTCCAGAGCGTGGTAAACAAGTGTGTGTGTGTGTGTGTGTGTGTGTTATATATGTGTGTGTGTGTGTTTTAAATGTGTGTGTGTGTTATATGTGTGTGTGTGTGTGTGTGTTATATGTGTGTGCGTGTGTTTTAAATGTGTGTGTGTGTTATATGTGTGTGTGTGTGTGTGTTATATGTGTGTGTATGTGTGTGTGTGTTATATGTGTGTGTGTGTGTGTGTGTTACGTGTGTATGTGTATGTGTGTGTGTGTGTGTGTGTGTGTGTTATATGTGTATGTGTGTGTTATATGTGTGTGTTATATGTGTGTGTGTGTGTGTCATATGTGTGTGTGTGTCATATGTGTGTGTGTGTGTGTTATGTGTGTGTGTGTTGTGTGTGTTGTGTGTGTGTTTGTGTTATATGTGTGTGTTATATGTGTGTGTGTGTGTGTGTGTGTTATATGTGTGTGTGTGTTATGTGTGTGTGTGTGTGTTATATGTGTGTGTGTGTTATATGTGTGTGTGTGTGTTATATGTCTGTGTGTGTGTGTTATATGTCTGTGTGTGTGTGTGTTAAATGTGTGTGTGTGTTATATGTGTGTGTGTGTTATATGTGTGTGTGTGTGTGTGTTATGTGTGTGTGTTATATGTGTGTGTGTGTGTGTGTTATGTGTGTGTGTTATATGTGTGTGTGTGTGTTATATGTGTGTGTGTGTTATATGTGTGTGTGTGTGTGTTATATGTGTGTGTGTGTTATATGTGTGTGTGTGTGTGTGTGTGTGTGTGTGTGTGTGTTATGTGTGTGTGTGTTATATGTGTGTGTGTTATATGTGTGTGTGTTATATGTGTGTGTGTGTGTTATATGTGTGTGTGTTTTAGACGTGTGTGTGTTATATATGTGTGTGTGTTATATGTGTGTGTGTGTGTGTGTGTTAAACGTGTGTGTGTGTTATATGTGTGTGTGTTTTAGACGTGTGTGTGTTAAACATGAGGTTAATGTGTCCGACTGATGTAAGAGCAAGAAACTCTGTATCAAAGCCCCAAAGTGTTTCAACCTCCTGTTTCTATGTCGACCTCTTTCTCTGAACCAGGACTAAACCGGGACTAAACTGGGACTAAACCGGGACTAAACTGGGACTAAACCGGGACTCAACCGGGACTAAACTGGGACTAAACCAGGTCTAAACTGGGACTAAACCGGGACTAAACCGGGACTCAACCGGGACTCAACCAGGTCTAAACCAGGACTAAACCAGGTCTAAACCAGGTCTAAACCAGCACTAAACCTGGACTAAACCAGGTCTAAACCGGGACTAAACCGGGACTAAACCAGGTCTAAACCAGGTCTAAACCAGGTCTAAACCAGCACTAAACCGGGACTAAACCAGGTCTAAACCGGGACTAAACCAGGTCTAAAGCGGGACTAAACCAGGTCTAAACCGGGACTAAACCAGGACTAAACCAGGACTAAACCAGGACTAAACCGGGACTAAACCGGGACTAAACCAGGACTGAACCGGGTCTAAACCAGGACTAAACCAGGTCTAAACCAGGACTAAACCGGGTCTAAACCAGGACTCGACTGACCCTGACGTCCGTCTGTATGAGCAGATGTTTCACTCTGATCTTCTCATGTTTCACCTGTTGAACCTCAGTCTCTTCTCGTCTCTGATCTAAACTCACAGGTTTAACTTTATACAAACAGTTTGTGGTTCAGACACTGACAGTGAGTAACTCTCATGAGGACATCACTCCTCTGGCTCTGTGTCCTCTCCCGTCCTCTCCCGTCCTCTCCCGTCCTCTCCCGTCCTCTCCCGTCCTCTCCTGTCCTCTCCCGTCCTCTCCCGTCCTCTCCCGTCCTCTCCTGTCCTCTCCTGTCCTCTCCTGTCCTCTCCTGTCCTGTCCTCTCCTCTCTCGTCCTCTCCTGTCCTCTCCTGTCCTGTCCTCTCCTCTCTCGTCCTCTCCTGTCCTCTCCCGTCCTCTCCTGTCCTCTCCTGTCCCGTCCCGTCCTCTCCTGTCCTCTCCGGTCCTCTCCGGTCCTGTCCTCTCTTGTCCTCTCCCGTCCTCTCCTCTCCTGTCCTCTCCTGTCCTGTCCTCTCCTCTCTCGTCCTCTCTCCTGTCTCTCCCCGTCTCCTGTCCTCTCCTGTCCTCTCCTGTCCTGTCCTCTCCTCTCTCGTCCTCTCCTGTCCTCTCCCGTCCTCTCCTGTCCTCTCCTGTCCCGTCCCGTCCTGTCCTCTCCTGTCCTCTCCGGTCCTGTCCTCTCTTGTCCTCTCCTGTCCTCTCCTGTCCTCTCCCGTCCTCTCCCATCCTCTCCTCTCCTGTCCTCTCCCGTCCCGTCCCGTCCCGTCCTGTCGTGTCCACTGTGATCATATGTTCATATAATAAACGTGGTGTGGACTCTATTATTTTCTGTTCATATTATTGTGAAGAGCTGAGTCTCTAATGTCACATCAGCTTCTTCTGAAACGACACATTATTGTCTTTGTTCATGTTTTAAAGCTCTACTCTGTAACTTTATGACTCCTTCTTATCCGTCACTTAAACCGACTCGTCTCCATGGAGACAGATGTTTAATGTCACACTGTGAAACCTTCAACATAAAACAATGAGGCGAGCAGGTGTGAGACCCTCCGGGGGGCGCTAAAGATCAATGAGACCAACAATAACACAGCGGACTGCTCCCTACAGGGGGCGCTGTCCAGGGTCAGGACATTTTTAGAGGGTCTGAAATAAATGTGCAATTGGTGAGAAAATAGTGCACTAAAAATACCCACAATGCACCTGAAAGAGTCCAACGCTGGTCACTGGAGCGGTCGATGTGAGGGTGTATAAAGTGTATAAAGTGTGTGGTGAGGGTGTATAAAGTGTATAAAGTGTGTGGTGAGGGTGTATAAAGTGTATAAAGTGTGTGGTGAGGGTGTATAAAGTGTATAAAGTGTGTGGTGAGGGTTTATAAAGTGTATAAAGTGTGTGGTGAGGGGTGTATAAAGTGTGTGGTGAGGGGTGTATAAAGTGTGTGGTGAGGGGTGTATAAAGTGTGTGGTGAGGGGTGTATAAAGTGTGTGGTGAGGGGTATAAAGTGTGTGTGGTGAGGGTGTATAAAGTGTATAAAAGTGTGAGGTGAGGGGTGTATAAAGTGTGTGGTGAGGGGTGTATAAAGTGTGTGGTGAGGGGTGTATAAAGTGTGTGTGGTGAGGGGTGTATAAAGTGTGTGGTGAGGGGTGTATAAAGTGTGTGGTGAGGGGTGTATAAAGTGTATAAAGTGTGGTGAGGGGTGTATAAAGTGTGTGGTGAGGGGTGTATAAAGTGTGTGGTGAGGGGTGTATAAAGTGTATAAAGTGGTGTGGTGAGGGGTGTATAAAGTGTATAAAGTGTGTGGTGAGGGGTGTATAAAGTGTATAAAGTGTGTGGTGAGGGGTGTATAAAGTGTATAAAGTGTGTGGTGAGGGGTGTATAAAGTGTATAAAGTGTGTGGTGAGGGGTGTATAAAGTGTGTGGTGAGGGGTGTATAAGTGTATAAAGTGTGTGGTGAGGGGTGTATAAAGTGTATAAAGTGTGTGGTGAGGGGTGTATAAAGTGTGTGGTGAGGGTGTATAAAGTGTATAAAGTGTGTGGTGAGGGGTGTATAAAGTGTATAAAGTGTGTGGTGAGGGGTGTATAAAGTGTATAAAGTGTGTGGTGAGGGGTGTATAAAGTGTATAAAGTGTGTGTGGTGGGGGTGTATAAAGTGTATAAAGTGTGTGGTGAGGGGTGTATAAAGTGTGTGGTGAGGGGTGTATAAAGTGTGTGGTGAGGGGTGTATAAAGTGTATAAAGTGTGTGGTGGTGAGGGGTGTATAAAGTGTATAAAGTGTGTGGTGAGGGGTGTATAAAGTGTGTGGTGAGGGTGTATAAAGTTATAAAGTGTGGTGAGGGGGGTATAAAGTGTATAAAGTGTGTGGTGAGGGTTTATAAAGTGTATAAAGTGTGTGGTGAGGGGTGTATAAAGTGTATAAAGTGTGTGGTGAGGGTGTATAAAGTGTATAAAGTGTGTGGTGAGGGTGTATAAAGTGTATAAAGTGTGTGGTGAGGGGTGTATAAAGTGTGTGGTGAGGGTGTATAAAGTGTATAAAGTGTGTGGTGAGGGGTGTATAAAGTGTATAAAGTGTGTGGTGAGGGTTTATAAAGTGTATAAAGTGTGTGGTGAGGGTGTATAAAGTGTATAAAGTGTGTGGTGAGGGTGTATAAAGTGTATAAAGTGTGTGGTGAGGGTGTATAAAGTGTATAAAGTGTGTGGTGAGGGTTTATAAAGTGTGTGGTGAGGGTGTTTAAAAGTGTATAAAGTGTGTGGTGAGGGTTTATAAAGTGTATAAAGTGTGTGATGAGGGTTTATAAAGTGTATAAAGTGTGTGGTGAGGGTGTTTAAAGTGTATAAAGTGTGTGGTGAGGGTTTATAAATTGTATAAAGTGTGTGGTGAGGGTTTATAAAGTGTGTGGTGAGGGTGTATAAAGTGTATAAAGTGTGTGGTGAGGGTGTATAAAGTGTATAAAGTGTGTGGTGAGGGTGTATAAAGTGTATATAAGTGTGTGGTGAGGGTGTATAAAGTGTATAAAGTGTGTGGTGAGGGTGGTGTATAAAGTGTATAAAGTGTGTGGTGAGGGTTTATAAAGTGTATAAAGTGTGTGTGGTGAGGGTGTATAAAGTGTATAAAGTGTGTGGTGAGGTGTTTAAAGTGTATAAAGTGTGTGGTGAGGGTGTTTAAAAGTGTATAAAGTGTGTGGTGAGGGTGTTTAAAGTGTATAAAGTGTGTGGTGAGGGTGTATAAAGTGTATAAAGTGTGTGGTGAGGGTGTTTTTAAAGTGTATAAAGTGTGTGGTGAGGGTGTATAAAGTGTATAAAGTGTGTGGTGAGGTGTTTAAAGTGTATAAAGTGTGTGGTGAGGGTGTTTTAAAGTGTATAAAGTGTGTGGTGAGGGTGTATAAAGTGTATAAAGTGTGTGGTGAGGGTGTATAAAGTGTATAAAGTGTGTGGGTGAGGGTGTATAAAGTGTATAAAGTGTGTGGTGAGGGTGTATAAAAGTGTATAAAGTGTGTGTGGTGAGGGGTTTATAAAGTGTATAAAGTGTGTGGTGAGGGTGTTTAAAGTGTATAAAGTGTGTGGTGAGGGGGTTATAAAGTGTGTGGTGAGGGGTGTATAAAGTGTATAAAGTGTGTGGTGAGGGTGTGTTAAAGTGTATAAAGTGTGTGTGGTTAAGGGTGTATAAAGTGGTGAGGGTAAGTGTGTGGTGAGGTGAGGGTGTATAAAGTGTATAAAGTGTGTGGTGAGGGTGTATAAAGTGTATAAGTGTGTGGTGAGGGTGTATAAAGTGTATAAGTGTGTGGTGAGGGTGTATAAAGTGTATAAAGTGTGTGGTGAGGGTGTATAAAGTGTATAAAGTGTGTGATGAGGGTTTATAAAGTGTATAAAGTGTGTGGTGAGGGTGTATAAAGTGTATAAAGTGTGTGGTGAGGGTGTATAAAGTGTATAAAGTGTGTGATGAGGGTTTATAAAGTGTATAAAGTGTGTGGTGAGGGTTTATAAAGTGTATAAAGTGTGTGGTGAGGGGTTTATAAAGTGTATAAAGTGTGTGGTGAGGGTGTTTAAAGTGTATAAAGTGTGTGGTGAGGGTTTATAAAGTGTGTGGTGAGGGTGTATAAAGTGTATAAAGTGTGTGGTGAGGGTGTATAAAGTGTATAAAGTGTGTGGTGAGGGTGTATAAAGTGTATAAAGTGTGTGGTGAGGGTGTATAAAGTGTATAAAGTGTGTGGTGAGGGTGTATAAAAGTGTATAAAGTGTGTGGTGAGGGTGTATAAAGTGTGTGATGAGGGTTTATAAAGTGTATAAAGTGTGTGGTGAGGGTGTATAAAGTGTATAAAGTGTGTGTGGTGAGGGTGTATAAAGTGTATAAAGTGTGTGATGAGGGTTTATAAAGTGTATAAAGTGTGTGGTGAGGGTTTATAAAGTGTATAAAGTGTGTGATGAGGGTGTATAAAGTGTATAAAGTTTTGACGTTTTGCTCAGTCCATGTCTTGATTCAGTCTGAGGACAGTTCTCTGGACGGAGCTCATAACATAAACTCGACTGTAAACATCCCGGGTGTTTGTTAGTTGTTTTGTTTTTTTTTGTTAGTTAGTTTGTTGTTAGTTTGTTAGTTTTTTTGTTTGTTGTTTGTTTGTTTGTAGAGTCTGTGTAAAACTGTATTTTTCTCCTGAATCTCTGAGTCGTTGGTGCTGTTCCTCTGAGTCGTGACTCTGTGTGAAGTGTTTTTTCTGTTTTGTGTCACGTCGCCGTCTCACTCAGCCCTTCTGTCCCTGTCTCCTGTCCTTCTGTCCCTGTGTCTTGTCCTTCTGTCCCTGTGTCTTGTCCTTCTGTCCCTGTCTCTTGTCCTTCTGTCCCTGTCTCCTGTCCTTCTGTCCCTGTCTCCTGTCCTTCTGTCCCTGTCTCCTGTCCTTCTGTCTCTTGTCCTTCTGTCCCTGTCTCTTGTCCTTCTGTCCCTGTCTCCTGTCCTTCTGTCCCTGTCTCTTGTCCTTCTGTCCCTGTCTCTTGTCCTTCTGTCCCTGTCTCTTGTCCTTCTGTCCCTGTCTCTTGTCCTTCTGTCCCTGTCTCTGTCCTTCTGTCCCTGTCTCCTGTCCTTCTGTCCCTGTCTCCTGTCCCTGTCTCTGTCCTTCTGTCCCTGTCTCCTGTCCTTCTGTCCTGTCTCCTGTCCTTCTGTCCCTGTCTCCTGTCCTTCTGTCCCTGTCCTTTCTGTCCCTGTCCTTCTGTCCCTGTCTCCTGTCCTTCTGTCCCTGTCTCCTGTCCTTCTGTCCCTGTCTCCTGTCCCTGTCCTTCTGTCCCTGTCTCCTGTCCCTTCTGTCCCTGTCCTTCTGTCCCTGTCTCCTGTCCCTGTCTCCTGTCCTTCTGTCCCTGTCTCCTGTCCCTGTCTCTTGTCCTTCTGTCCCTGTCTCTTGTCCTTCTGTCCCTGTCTCCTGTCCCTGTCTCCTGTCCTTCTGTCCCTGTCTCTTGTCCTTCTGTCCCTGTCTCCTGTCCCTGTCTCCTGTCCTTCTGTCCCTGTCTCCTGTCCCTGTCTCTTGTCCTTCTGTCCCTGTCTCCTGTCCCTGTCTCCTGTCCTTCTGTCCTTCTGTCCCTGTCTCCAGTCCTTCTATCCCTGTCTCCTGTCCTTCTGTCTCTGTCTTCTGTCCTTCTGTCCCTGTCTCCAGTCCTTCTGTCCCTGTCTCTTGTCCTTCTGTCCTTGTCTCCTGTCCCTGTGTCTTGTCCTTCTGTCCCTGTCTTCTGTCCCTGTCTCTTGTCCTTCTGTCCCTGTCTCCCGTCCTTCTGTCCCCATCGGCTCGTTCTGTCTCTGGATGTTCTGTCTCGCTCGGAATCGATCCTCCATCAGTCGTGTCGCTTCTTCCTCCATCACTGCTGCTTTTATAAGATCCTGTTCCCACATGAGCCTCACCTGTCGCCTGTCGTCTGGAGAGACAAGAGAGACAAGAGAGACAGGTCTGTGGAGAGACAGGAGAGACAGGAGAGACAGGTCTGTGGAGAGACAGGTCTGTGGAGTTATAGGGGCCAATTCGGAGCAGAGTTCTGACTGTTAGTATCATAGCAACCAAAGAGCCAATCAGGAGCGAGGACCCTTAGCAACGCTGTCAATCAAACCTGTTGCTAACGCTAACAGGAGCGACGTCGGGGAAAGAAGGACCTGATGAAGACCAAAATGAGTCTGACAGCAGCAGTTACAGAAAGAGGGGCATTTTTCAATAGAAAGTGAACTGGAGTCGATGGAGCAGGAAGTGCCACATGATCACTTCCTGTTCGGAGCGCAGTACTAGCAGGTTAGCTACATCCATTTATGCAAACAGTCTGTGTTTTTTATTTATTTATTTTTAATGTGTGTTTTTCTGGGAGAATTTGTACCTACAAAACACGAGCAGCTGCAGCTCGTTAAAGCGTCGAAAGATCAAAATGTGACGTTCCACCTTGTGATGTCATCAAGTGGTAGTTTTCAAGTGAACAGCTCCTTTTACCTTTAGTTCAGTCGAGATACGAGACAACTCCAGAGCGGAAATGATCCAAATGCACTTCCTGTATTACCACATGATGACATCACAAGGTGGAACAGAGTGTTTCCAGTTCATAAAAGAGTCAGACTGATATTTTCCTGTGGAGCTGCTAAACACAGACACGTCCCTAAAACAGAGCCATAAAAGGCGTATTCTCCAGCGCCGCGAGGACGACATCACCTCAGGACCGTCTCCGGGGACGTGCTCCGGGACCATGTGTCGCCATGGAAACAGAACCAAAACTGCACGAAAAAGAGAAAAAAAGAAAACACAATGTAAAGTAGAGCTGAGGAAGAACGTGTCGTCACAGGTGAGGAGGAGGGAGAGGAGGAGGAGGGAGAGGAGGAGGGAGAGGAGGAGGAGGAAGGAGAGGAGGAAGAGGGAGAGGAAGAAGAGGAGAGAGAGGAGGAGGAGGAGGAGGAGAAAGAAGAGTAGAGGAGGAGGAGGAAGAGGAAGAAGAGGAGGAGGAGAGGAGGAAGAGGAGGAGGAGGGACAGATAGAAGAGGAGGAGGAGGAAGAAGAGGAGGAAGAAGGAGAAGAACAAGAGGAGGGAGAGGAGGAGGAGGAGGAAGAAGAGTAGGTGGAAGAAAAGGAGGAAGAGAAGGAGGAAGAGGAGGGAGAGAAGGAGGAAGAGGAGGGAGAGAAGGAGGAGGAAGGAGAGGAAGAAGAGAAAGAAGAGGAGGAGGAGAAACAGGAAGAGGAGGAGAAACAGGAGGAGGAGAAAAAGGAGGAGGAAGAGGATGAGAAGGAGGAAGAGGAGGGTTAAACACAGGTCTGAGGAGGAGGATGAAGCTGATTTTTCTGGTACATCGTCAGACTGATGGAGAAGTGGGGCGGGACAAAGTTGAGGCTCTGAGTGAGTGACAGCTGGATTCAGCCAATCACAGTGAAGTTTGTTTCCTCTTTGAGACTCTGTTTAACTGAACCGTGAGAACATGGACGTCACGACTCTGAGGAAACGTCATTTTATATTTGTGGCCCCGACTCTCCCGTGTGTCGCCTAAATCCTCATCGTCTCAGTGTCTTGCTCAAGGACACAGTGTCGTGAATAAAGCAGAAGTGGTTGAACCCTTCGTTTTCACACACTCAGCTCAGCGCCGCCCCCTGTCCTCACACCACAGTCGTTACACTCGTCTTTACAAACAGCCTCAGTGTTTTGGCTCCGCCTCTTTGGCCCCGGTGTCCTCTGGGGCTGATGGTTAAATTGTTGCTTTGCTGAATAAATCTTTTCATTCTTTTGTAAAAACATAAAACAGATCAGACAAAGGCTTTTTCTGACAGATATTTTTCCATTAAATCGACAATAATTCATCTCCAAATGTTTTTACTGATGGTCGTGTGGCGCCGTTTTGAGCCAGAGCTAAAGACTTTATCTCACATTTGTATTTTTAAACTCAAAGTGTTTATCGTCGTATTCGAAGAACAAAAGAGAAAAGAACAGAAGCTCGATTTGTCAGGTTCATCCAAAACCTGGAGCCATGTTGGATTTTTTAAACTCGTCGTGTTTTCAGAGTCCGACAGGAGCACAGACGAGGCGTTTGTCTCTGAATAAGTTTTCACGACACAGAAGAAGCGTTTCATCCACCAGTGCTTGCAGGGCTCACGTGGCAAAGGCCCTGTGACAGGCTGCGCGTTGACGAGGATCAACCTGTCTGTGCGTTTACTTTACGAAATAATATGAAAGTTATAAGAGCAGAGCCAGAGTCGCTGTTAGCAGAGCTTCATAGAACGCGTGAAGTCTGACTCGAGCTTCACGCCGCTGTGTCGCAGAGAGTGAGAAAGTGTCCTTCATCTGTGTTTGAACTGAGACATGACGACGTGTCCATCCGGACCAAAATGCTCCTCCGTCCGCCGCAAAGGCCAAAATGTGACAGGCCGACGCCTCCGAGCGACGTCAACCCGTGTGTGCGCTTACTTTACGTCGCTTAGCAACCGTGACGGCCTTTTCTCCTGTAGAGGAAGTGCGTGAAGTCTGATCAGACGCTTCGTTCACGGCCGGTCTCCATGGAAACGCTGGAAACGCAGAGGAAGTGACGTAAGTGTCCTTCAGGTGCAGCCGACGAACTGAGACGTGACGACAGTGTCCATCTCGGAAAAAAATCACTCTACAAAGTAACAGAGCGCTGCTGCTACAAGCTAATAGAGCGCGAGAAGCTAACGAAGTGCCGCGAGAAGCTAACGAAGTGCCGCGAGAAGCTAACGAAGTGCCGCGAGAAGCTAACGAGGTGCCGCGAGAAGCTAACGAGGTGCCGCGAGAAGCTAACGAAGTGCCGCGAGAAGCTAACGAAGTGCCGCTACTAGGTCAGAGGTCATTATAACGTGACTTAAGGCTCACGAGAGTCTGACGTCACACGGGAGCTTTACGGGAGATTCAAGCTCGATTATAAAGTTTAACCGTGTTTTAAAGTTCTACAGTTCTGTTTTTTTTGTCTCTTTATCTCGAGGAAACATCATTTAAAGAGAAAATCATCTGAGATTAACGATATTCATCCAGCATCAGCCCACGAGGTTTTTACATCCTGTGTTTTTGATTTAAGGAGCCACGCCGGTCTCTGATTGGCTGATCCATCTGTCAATCACACCCTGGGGGATAAGTGTCTTGCCCAAAGACACAACAAGAGCAGGATTTGAACTGCCAACCTTCAACCTTGGTCTCTGTTCTTGTGTCTCGGTCTCAGGTTTCGGTCTCAGTCTTGATTCTCAAGTCTCGGGTCTCGGGTCTCGGTTCTCGGGTCTCGGTTCTCGGGTCTCGGGTCTCGGGTCTCGGGTCTCGAGTCTCGGTCTCGAGTCTCGAGTCTCGAGTCTCGAGTCTCGAGTCTCGAGTTGGTCTCGAGTCTCGTGTCTCGGTCGGGTCTCGGTCTCGAGTCTCGAGTCTCGGGTCTCGGGTCTCGGGTCTCGGGTCTCGGGTCTCGGGTCTCGGGTCTCGGGTCTCGGGTCTCGGGTCTCGGGTCTCGAGTCTTCCGTCTGCTGCTGGTTTATGACCTGGATTCTTGAGTTAAATGTGACGTCAGTGAAACCCTCAGAGTTTCAGATAAAGTCACACATGAGGCAGATGTTCGTCTGGAGCAGAAGGTTTTGGCTCGAGTCCCTGAGTTGTTTTTGTGACTTGTGCCTCGTTCAGGAGCAGCATCACTCCTCACTGAAAGGTGCACTTGAACTTTCCTGCTCGTCTCCATGGAGATGTATGAGCTGGTCGTCATGGAGACAGACAAGTTTAATGTCAGACTGTGGAACATTCCAGGCAGAGCAGTGACATCTCCGTGGAGACAGGCAGGTGGCCGACATTCAGACCTTTAACTTTAACTATTTCAACTGAAACAACAATATTCATCATGATGTCGGGGCGTTTTGTTGCGGCGCCGTCTGACCCTGCGTCTGGACCGCCTCCTGACCACGCCCCCGTCCAGACCACGCCCCCATCCGGACCCCACAAAGACTCAAAACACCAAACACACAGAGCGAGAACTTTTATCACCTCAGTGTGTCCACGGCAACGGCCATAAAACAGATTAGCATCAAACGATTAGCATCAAACGATTAGCATCAGCGTTAGCCTCGTGTTTGTGCCTCAGACGATTTTCTGCAGCGTTTGATTCTCTGGAAAAACACCAGAGTCTCACTGAGTCACGGAGCTCAGACTGAGACAGAAACACAAGACATTCAACACAAACATGTCAACAGAAACATTCAACAGTTCACTTAACACTTTTATGAATCAGACGAAATTAAAACTATTTCAGCTCATTTCAGACTCGAAATGTGAAGAAACAGAAAACAAACTCCTCACTAAGCCAGGACTGAACCAGGACTAAACCAGGTCTAAACCGGGACTAAACCAGGTCAAAACCAGGACTAAACCGGGACTAAACCGGGACTAAACCAGGTCTAAACCAGGTCTAAACCGAGGTCTAAACCAGGTCTAAACCGGGTCTAAACCAGGACTAAACCAGAACTAAACCAGGTGTAAACCAGGACTAAACCCGGACTAAACAAGAACTAAACCGGGACTAAACCAGGTCTAAACCGGGTCTAAACCAGGTCTAAACCAGGTCTAAACCAGGACTAAACCAGGACTAAACCAGGGACTAAACCGGGACTAAACCGGGACTAAACCAGGGACTAAACCAGGACTAAACCAGGTCTAAACCAGGACTAAACCGGGACTAAACCAGACTAAACCGGGACTAAACCAGGACTGAACTAGGACTAAACCAGGACTAAACCGGGACCGCCGGGACTCCTCACAAGCCTACCCCAGAAATCAACTGGGACTTAACCTCCTGAACCGGGTCTAAATTTGTCTTGTTTCGGGCATGAACCGATTGATGAAAGTCGTAAATAACCGGGACTGAACCGGGACTGAGCCGGGACTGAACTGGGCCTAAATTGAAATACTAAACATTTGAATAAAACTAAACCGAGACACTAAAACGAGGCGACTAAACCGTGTTCACTGCAGCGTCAGAGATGAAACCAACGAGTCGACTTTTTTGGGAGAGAATGAGGGACTGCTCCCAGAGGCTGAGCATCACCCCCTCCAGAGAAAAAACCAACTTAAACTGTGATTTAACCGGGACTAAACCGGGACTGAGCATCAGTCCACTGTGTTTGGACATTTACCTCTGTGACTATTAACCGGGATTAAACTCCTGGGGGTAAACCAGAAATAAACCGGGACTCCTATGGGGTACTAAACCGGTATTTACTTCCGGGGGTATTAAAGAGGACTATTTACTTCTGTGGGGTATTAAAGAGGACTGAACCGGGACCTGTGGGGTATTAAACCAGGAGGTATTTACTCCTGTGGGGTATTAAAGAGGAGGTATTTGCCTCACAGGGGTATTCCTGGGAGGTATTTCTGTATTTGTCTTTGTATTAAAGAGGAGGTATTGATGAAATGGGGTATTAAAGAGGAGGTATTTACTCCTAAACTGGGCCTAAAAGAGAAATATTTAACTTCTGTGGGGTATTAAAGAGGAGGTATTTACTTCTGTGGGGTATTAAAGTCAGACGGAGGTATTTACTTCTGAGGTAGTTTACTTCTGTGGGGTATTAAAGAGGAGGTGATTTCACCCCCTGTGGAGTATTAAAGAGGACTTTAACTTGATTCTGTGGGGTATTAAAGGTCTGAGCATCAGTTCTGTGGGGTTTAAAGAGGATGTACCTCTTCTGTGGGGTATTAAAGAGGAGGTATTTACTTCTGTGGGTATTAAAGAGGAGGTATTTACTTCTATGTGTATTAACATGTTTTATAAGTTTCACTTTGGTTTTTGTGGCTCTGAGTACAAAGCCCCGCCCCCTTCACAGCTCTATCACGTCACAATCAGCGTTAATGAAACTACTGCACATCACACCAGGTTTGTGAAGCTGTAGTGTGTTGTTTTGTGTCATGTTTTTGTAGATTTATGGAGAATTGTCGTGTGGAGCATGGGTGATGTCGGCTTGTGGGCGGAGCCTCGTACAGAATCTTACAGCTAACCATAAGGAGGGTTTGAATAGGGCCTGGGAGAGATCTCTAGATGACTCAAACATGGATGATCTAAAACCTCTTCAGACGAGTTTTTGAGGAGGAGCAGAGTCAGAACATGGGACAAAGACACAGAAAGTCGATTTTTCAGAACTTCTCTTGTTTTTCGGGAGGTGAACTTCACTTCACTTACTCGCTGAGACTTATAAAAATACATTTTCATAATTATCTGAAGATCATTTTCTCTTTAAAAACTTTTTGTGTTTTGATCTCAGCAGCTTGAACAGTTTGAGCCTAAAAACTGTGGATCTGAACTTTACTTTTCCTGCTGAATCCAAAATGGCCGACCGGCGTTTCCCCGTCGTTAATATTCACAGAAAAACACTTCTGTCCCGGAGCCGAGTGCAGCGGGTCAGGGGGTTCTCCGGGTTTATTAGCTCCACGCTGTTTCACATATTAACGAGCTCCCACCGTTTGGTCCAACTGCCCCAGTTTCAGCTCGAACTGAAACGACTGAAGTGACACGGACTTTAAATGTAGCTTTGAACCAGCTCGATTTGAGGATCCAAACTGGCAACGCAACGAGCCAAACGCAGACTCAACCCCAGACTGGTTCTGTAAGTGGACGTGGCTAACCCGCTAACCCGCTAACCCGCTAACCCGCTCCGCTAACCTCTAACCCGCTAACCCGCTAACCGCCGCGTGACAGAGGTGTGGTCATGCTGCTCTTCTTCTCTGACTCTGGACGTGTGATGTCCGTCTCGTGAGGCTCTTCCTCGGTGACGTTGAGGGTTGATGGACGCTCTGGCTCTGGTTCTGGCTCTGGTTCTGGCTCTGGTTCTGGCTCTGGTTCTGGCTCTGGTTCTGGTTCTGGCTCTGGTTCTGGCTCTGGTTCTGGTTCTGGCTCTGGTTCTGGTTCTGGCTCTGGTTCTAGTTCTAGTTCTGGTTCTGGCTCTGGTTCTGGCTCTGGCTCTGGTTCTAGTTCTAGTTCTGGCTCTGGCTCTGGCTCTGGTTCTGGTTCTGGTTCTGGCTCTGGTTCTGGCTCTGGTTCTCCTCCTCTGGACGTCCCCGTGTCCTCTCCACTCGTTCAGGACGGGTTTGGATAACGACCAGGTCACTCAAAGTGCACGACAGCGCCCCCTGCCCCTCTGTGAGCGCCATTACTTCTGTCCAGTTTTGTCTCTATGAGGTTTTTACTGAGCCACGATGAAACAAATAAATATTTAAAGATCAGACAGTGCACAGGAAGGGGTCAGAGGTCAGAGGTCAGGGGGTCAGACACTGCACAGGGAGCTGCAGGTGGGTCAGGGGTCAAAGGTCAGGGGGTCACAGTGCACAGGGAGCTGCAGGTGAATGTCACTGTCACATGTTAAACACAAATAAAACAAATACTTCAGCAGAAACACTTCTGTGTTTAAAAGAGACATGTTTGTGTCTCAATGCTAATGCTAATGCTAATGCTAACGCTAATGCTAATGCTAATGCTAATGCTAATCTTAAATTTGAGGCGTAATAAAAGTGATAAAAATGAAAACAGCACCACAAACTGAAGTATTACATATAAAACATATAAAAATAATCGGGTCGTCTTTATTTTAATTCTTTTGATTATTTCATTTCATTCTTTTGTTTATTTTATGTTTTTCAGTTTTAATAAAAGCGACTGTTAGCTCTGGGTCCATGGACGTTACATCAGACGTAGAGGCTCCTCCCACCGTGTGACATTAGCGTCAGAGCGGTAGCTGCTAGCACAGACCTAGCGCGGGCTCAGAGTGGGGCTAGGCTAATCTTAAGCTAACGTTTAGGCGCTTTGAGGATTAAAATGTTTAAACGTTGTGAAAATAGAGAAGAATCCTGCAGAGTGTGACGTTGGTTAAAGCCGGATGCCCTGTCAGAACACCAGCAGCTTCAGTTCACATGAATGCATTGTAGTCTAGGGGAGGATTCTGTACCCGCTGCAGTACCTGGAGCGGCCACTAGTCGATCTCTTGACACAGTGAGTTAGCGAGTGTGCTAAAGTGTGCAGAGTCTAAAAGTGGCCTGAAAAATGTCTCACTAAAAGTTATTAATCGTTTTTTTAGCTCGATTGTGATACTAATGAACACTCTCGATCTCAGTACTGATTCTGAATCCACAATATCATATTAAAACTCTTTTTTTGGACAATACACTGTGATTTTTCCACGTTAAACGGTCGTACTTTGTGTTTCTTTTCCCATGTGTCTTATATCTATCGACGATGTTACAAACTAATGTAAAACCTGATGTTTGAACTTTAATCTCTCACAAATGTTGAAAATGTGGCCGGTTGTTTCTGTCCCGTCGCTCTCACATCAGCTGACTCCGTTTCCATGGCGACTGTTTACTACTGGCCTCCGCCGTGTCACAGATGAGGCTTTATTCAGCGCAGCTCGGCCCGTCTGTCTGTGTGGAAGAAACATCCCCAAATCAGCCTCACGTTGCCAGATACAATCACGTCCTGTGTGTTTTGTCCACACAAGTCGACACGTCTGTGTGTGTCAGGTTTTCAGTTTAAGGTGGAAAGTTACGGTTAGACGGGGGCAGGTCGGCGACACGGCGTTTTGAAAATACAAGATTAAAGATGATTTAAACATGAATCACTCCAAATACAAGAAGTGTGCATGTTTTACACAGACACATGTTTGAGTCACACTTAGTCTGTCACATCTCCAAAGCTCAAAACGCTCTGCTCCACCTTGTGATGTCATCAGGTGGTAGTTTTTAAGTGAACTCCTTTTACGTCAGGGCTGGTCTGGGCTGCAGATCAGACTAATATAAAAATACTAAACCTTATTGTGAAATAAAACCATCACATTCTCCTTCCACACAGCTCCAGGTTCTCACCGAGTTTCACAGTTTTATGCAGGAAGATGATAAATAACTGAGTGTCATGATAATAAATGATATAAAAAACACTAAAGGGGCGTCGGGGGCGTGTGGGGCGTGTGGGGCGTGGCGTTTACCTGCAGTGTTTATGGACGGACGTCTAGGCCGACCTGCCGACCCCTGGAGTGAGGAGCAGAGACCAAAAGCCAAGAACACCTCATGTTTGGTGGTCCAGTGCTACTTCTCTGCTCCCAAAGACCCCTCCCTGTCCTTGGAGCTGATGGAGAAGATCATGATGAAGGCCACAGACGAGCTGTGGGATGAGTTTGGGTCCCCAGGTGCGCTCAAGAAAGGAACTGTGCAAACCTGAAACCCGCCTTCTCTGAAACCCTGGCCAGAAACCTGCGGAGGCTCAGAATCTGGAACACAAAGAAAACAGGTCTCCAGACGAGGGACGAGGGCGAAGAGACCAACAAGACCAAAGACCTGGAAGAAGTAGGTCTGTCCAGGTTTAGTCCTGGGTCAGACCTGGTTTAGTCCTGGTTTAGTCCTGGTTCAGTCCTGGTTAAGTCCTGGTTTAGTCCTGGTTTAGTCCAGGTTTAGTCCTGGTTTAGTCCAGGTTTAGTCCTGGGTCAGACCTGGTTTAGTCCTGGTTTAGTCCTGGTTTAGTCCTGGTTCAGTCCTGGTTAAGTCCTGGTTTAGTCCTGGTTTAGTCCAGGTTTGTCCTGGTTTAGTCCAGGTTTAGTCCTGGGTCAGACCTGGTTTAGTCCTGGTTTAGTCCTGGTTTAGTCCTGGTTCAGTCCTGGTTAAGTCTTGGTTTAGTCCTGGTTTAGTCCTGGTTTAGTCCTGGTTTAGTCCTGGTTTAGTCCTGGTTTAGTCTTTGTTTAGTCCTGGTTTAGTCTTTGTTTAGTCCTGGTTTAGTCCTGGTTTAGTCTTTGTTTAGTCCTGGTTTAGTCCTGGTTTAGTCTTTGTTTAGTCCTGGTTTAGTCCTGGTTTAGTCTTCGTTTAGACTTTGGTTTCTTCTTCTTTCAGGATGAATGCATTAAAAACAAAAAATATTAAAAATAACGTATTTGTTCTGATGTGTTAAAAATATTTAAAATAAATATAAATGAACAAATAACATAATTTCTCAGTAAAAACATCCTGATGCAGTGGAGTCGTGTTCTCTCCCAAACACGTCACATTTATTGCAAATCACATTTGTTTTGAAATACTCAAGTTTCACTTTCCTCTGAATCGTGGAATCTCCCCAAAAGTCAGAGCTCAGGACTCGTCTGGGCTCAGGCCTTTTCCACAGAATCGAGTTAAACTGGGCCTGATTCTCCAGAGCTGCACAGAGTCACCGTGGAGCTGAGGGTTCATGCTCCTCCTGCCCACAGTGCCCCACAGTCTGGACTGGAGGGTCAGAGGTTTGGCGGTGGCTCACGCACGTCGAAGGCCTCGTCAAAGGGTCATTCTCGAGTGAGTGAGTCCCACCTCAGATGTTCCAGCTCCAGACGTGTCTCCAGAAAACTCCTCAAAGTTTAAAGGTCCTCAATCACACACAGACTCTTGTGAGGTTTAATCCATGTTCTCACGTTTTTACCTCCTCAAAACACAAATGAACCTTCAACCTTCAGCTCAGTCGAGACGGGCAGCGGTGTATGGAGTGGAGGGTCTGTATTACCACTTGATGACATCACAAGGTGGAACAGAGAGAAGAAGAGAGAGAAGAACTCAGCCTAAATGTGCAGGGTTTGTGTGAATGAAACGGTCTGTGATCAGGACCAGACTGATATGGGAGCTGAACGTTGCCGTGTTTGCAGCTTTGATTCAGTAGAAAAAGAAAAACAGTAACTCAGTGAAAACATGTGACCATCGACAGACGAGGTCCAGATGTTTGGGGAGTAAACACGGCGTCTGGCCCAGAATGACCGACTGACCAGAAACATGACTCACCCCCTCACGGAGAAACTGTTACTTTCACCTCCACACTGCTTCTGGGGAAAATATTTACATTTGACTTTGTTTTTTTTTTTTTTTAGTTAATTTGAGTTGGGTTTTATATATATATATATATTATTATATATATATATATATATATATATATATATATATATTTATATATATATATATATATATATATATTTTTTTTTAGTTTATTTATTGTTTTTAGTTTATTTTTTTTATTTTTTTTTTTATTATTCTGAGTTTTTGTTGTTTTTTTCTTAGTTTTATTTATTTATTTAGTTCTTAGTTTTATTTATTTATTTTTTGTCTTTTGATAAACATGTCCCCTTTCTCTGTCTCTGCTGCTGTCAGACTCATGTTTGACTCGTATTAACCCTCTACATGATCCTGGGGTTTTTGTTTTTTTTTAGTTATTGAGTTTTAGACAATTAGATATTGAGTTTTTTGGGGTTTTTTTTTTAGTTTATTTATTAATGTTTTTAGTTTATTTTCTTAATTTTTTTAGTTATTCTGAGTTCATTTTTTATCTCTTTTCTTTTTTTTAGTTATTCAGAATTTATTTTATTATTTTTTATTTTTTTAGTTATTTGAGTTTTTGGGGAGTAAACACGGCGTCTGGCCCAGAATGACCGACTGACCAGAAGCATTACTCACCACCTCATGACAAACTTTTACTCTCACCTCCACGCTGCTTCTGTGGAAAACATTTACATTTGACTTTGTTTTTTTTGAGGTTTTTTGTTTTTATATATATATATATATATATATATATATATATATCTATATATATATATATATATATATATATATATATATATATATTTTTTTTTGTTTATTTATTAATGTTCTTAGTTTATTTTCTTTATTTTTTTTGTTTTTCTTCTGAGTTTAGTTATTTATTTATTTTTTTAGGGGTGTTTTTTTTTTTTTTTTTTTTTTTTTTTAAACTGTTTTTTCTCTCTCTGTCCCTGCTGTCCCTGCTGTGTCAGACTCATTTTGGTCTTAAATGTTCGTATTAACCCTCTACATGATCCTGGGTTCTTTGTTTTTTTTTTTAGTTATTGAGTTTTAGACAATTAGATATTGAGGTTTGTTGTTTTGGGGTTTTTTTTAGTTTATTTATTAATGTTTTTAGTTTATTTTTTCATTTTTTTTTTTAGTTATTCTGAGTTCATGTTTTTATTTTTTTTATTATTATTTTTTTTAGGTATTTAGAGTTTATTTTTTCTTTTCTTAGTTGTTGTTTTTTTTCTTAGTTATTTTGAGTTTATTTATTTTACTTTGTTATCTTGAGTTTAGTTATTTATTTTTGTTATTTTGAGTTTATTTGTTTATTTATTTATTTTATTTTTTAGTTATTTTGAGTTTGTTTTGTTTTTGTTGGTTTTTTTTTTGTCTTTTGATAAACTGTGTCTCTCTCTGTCCCTGCGTCTGTCAGACTCATGTTGGTCTTAAATGTTCGTATTAACCCTCTACATGATCCTGGGGTTTTTATTTCACGTCTGTGTCTGTAAATCAACATATGAACATTAATAACAGACACATCAGGTCCTTCTGTCCCCGACGTCGCTCCTGTTAGCGTTAGCTCCTGTTAGCGTTAGCAACAGGTTTGATTGACAGTGTTGCTAAGTGGTGCAAACAAGAAATGACTGAAAACTATGTGCAAGTTACTACTTTAAATGACTACTTTACTACAGTTACTGCTTTTATGTGCAGAGTAATCAAAGGAGTGCAGTATATTGAGATAAAATATTACAATTGATTTATCAGGTTGATTTTTGTTTTTTCTTTTAATCATGGAGAACCCAAGAACCTTTTTTTCTTTGGAGAATTATGAACATTACATTAACTTACTGCTGTAAATCACTGAAATAACCCTTTACTCCATAATTTTCTCCAAATAGAGCCAAATTTGACCCATTGGGCTCACTAATTTATCCAAAAAGAATATAAAACGTACTTCTAGACATTCTGCAACTATTACTAAAAAGATTAATAAAAAAAAACCCTCACAATTTTATCAGCCGCTGGTGCTGAGAAGATGGTTTTGTTTGTGTAGTTTTCCATCTTGTCACTATGACTCTGGCTCATTTAGTTGAATATTCATCCACTACGTGTCGCTATGCAGGGGCCAGAAGTGGCACTCTGGGCTTTTTGAATATTTTGAATATTTTGAATTGAAATGTGAGGTTTTTTTTTTTGTTTGTTTGTTCATTTTTGGAGGCAGCAGGGTTAAATATTCGGCCCATCAGCCATTTTAATCTACAGAATAATCCAAGGAGCACATGGATTTTAGTGAGTCCACAGGCTAAAATCAGTTAAAGTAGTGACCTTCAACAGCCTCGCTCCTGATTGGCCGTTTGGTTGCTATGATACTCTGCTCTAAATCCGCCCCTAGCGCCAGCCTGGAGGAGCTTCATTTGAGCTGAAGCTGTGGTGATGTCACTTTCACTTCTTTGTACAGTCTGTGGTACATATATTTATCTACAATTATCTTATATACTATCCATCTTTTCCTGGTGCTCCGTGTGCTTTTCCTGGTGCTCCGTGTGCTTTTCCGGGCGCTCCGTGTGCTTTTCCGGGCGCTCCGTGTGCTTTTCGGGCGCTCCGTGTGCTTTTCCGGCGCTCCGTGTGCTTTTCCGGGCGCTCCGTGTGCTTTTCCGGCGCTCCGTGTGCTTTTCCGGGCGCTCCGTGTGCTTTTCCCGGCGCTCCGTGTGCTTTTTCCGGCGCTCCGTGTGCTTTTTCCCGGGCGCTCCGTGTGCTTTTCCGGGCGCTCCGGCGCTCCGTGTGCTTTTCCGGGCGCTCCGTGTGCTTTTCCGGGCGCTCCGTGTGCTTTTCCGGGCGCTCCGTGTGCTTTTTTCCGGGCGCTCCGTGTGCTTTTCCTGGCGCTCCGTGTGCTTTTCCTGCGCTCCGTGTGCTTTTCCGGGCGCTCCGTGTGCTTTTTCCGGGCGCTCCGTGTGCTTTTCCGGGCGCTCCGTGTGCTTTTCCTGGCGCTCCGTGTGCTTTTCTCCGGCGCTCCGTGTGCTTTTCCCGGCGCTCCGTGTGCTTTTCTGGGCGCTCCGTGTGCTTTTGTGCGCTTTTCCGGGCGCTCCGTGTGCTTTTCCCGGGCGCTCCGTGTGCTTTTTTCCGGCGGCTCCGTGTTGCTTTTCCGGCGCTC
>JAIEZT010000101.1:415510-450510 GCA_019594935.1 Periophthalmus modestus | reverse complement strand
GAGCGGCGCCGTCGGGGGCGGGAGGGGGATCGCTCTCAAATCCCACTCTCCAGAATCTAATGCATTTTAACTGGGTTTGGTATAAGACGCGTGAAGTGGCTTTGCAAGTCATTCCAAGCTCCCAAGATCCTCTCTGCTCCCGGGGGGCGGGGACAGGTGCAGGCTGCGACCTGATGATGTCGTACTCTCAGATTTGAGCCAGAGCGAGTTTATTTCAGCGGCGTTCATCTGGATTAAACGAGATTGTCCGGTAGATGTTAGAATGTCGCTGAGTTCAGGTTCTACAGTGTAATGACGTGGTGGTTCCTGCAGGGGGCGACAGTGGCTCAGTTGGTCGAGTGTTTGTTCACTGATCTGGAGGTTGGTGGTTCGATTCCAGCCCCTGAAGATCAACACTGCCGTCGTGTCCTTGGGCAAGACACTTAATTCATCTCATATAAGAGAGTTACTGTTTTGAAAAAGAGTTCTGAAAACACTCCACCTTCTTCTTCTTCTTCCTTGTCTTCTTCTCTTCTTCTTCTTCTTCAACTTATTTTTTCTTCTTCATCTTCTTCACCTACTCCTCCTTCTTCCTTTTCTTCACCTTCTTCACAAACTCTGCAGATTCAGGCTGAGTTCTTCTCTCAAACTGAAAACACTCTGTTCCACCTTGTGATGTCATCATGTGGTGATACAGGAAGTGCTCCACTGTGTTTTTAAACTCCACACACCTTCATTTCTAGAATCGTTTGAACGCTTTAACTCTGGAATTGCCAATTTTCTACTGAACTAAAGGTAAAAGGAGGAGGAGTTAACTTGAAAACTACCACTTGATGACATCACAAGGTGGAACAGAGCATTTTGAGGTTTGTAGATGTTACAGACGAATAATAAAGTGTGACTCAAACACGACTCCAGGTCTGTTTGTGAGGAAACTTCGCTCTAACATGGATCAACCCTCACGAGTGTTAGTTTTGTGGAAGATCCGACTTTTTTTTTTTTTTCTGTAAAACCATTTTTCTTTGTTCATTATGTTCCCAAAAACACTTTAAAGTTGGTTCACACAGGCTCTATTCTGCTGAGATGGTTGATATTTTGGCTGCGCTCCTCGTCTGAAGTGCATCTGTATCAGCTCAGAACGTCTCACACACGAGCCAAACGTTTCATTTTGAGTTTAAAGTGGCTCCACTGCAGGAGGCTCTTATGAAACAGATAAAAGAACCGAGCTGCGCCTCCCCCGAATCATCACCGCGCCCCAGTTTGGAGCTGTTACCGGAGTTTGAGCTCAGGTCTGCGCCGCCTCCGGGACCGCGCCTCCTCCGGGACCGCGCCTCCTTCGGGACCGCGCCTCCTCCGGGACCGCGCCTCCTCCGGGACCGCGCCTCCTCCAGGACCGCCCCGTTTATGTGGTTCGTTTAAGAATAATCGAGATGGTTCAATAATCACGAGGACTTCAGATGAGGATCGTTAATGAACAGAGAGAAAATAAGTTTGAAAAGATGTCTCTGTGATTCGTTTGGCCGCAGTGACTCGTCGCTCGGTCGTTATGTCACTGGTCTCGACTGTGTAACCGCAAAGCATTCTGGGATTTGTAGTTTTAGTGGTTCATGTGCTACAAACCGGCAAACAAATGTGTTTTAAATATCCTTTGCATCTTTCCAAATCAGTGTCAGAGAGGAGAACTTAGGGGCTTGGGACCCCGTAAACCCACCTTAATGCGCTTGTGTCTTTATGGTTCTCATCTCTGTGGATCATTCTGTTATAATTTACACATTTAAATCACAATATTCATCTAAAACCACTTCAGAAAACAAAAAGTCCAGCTGATTTTGAGTTCGGAAACTGTGGTGTCCAATGACGTCGCTGTAAACGTCATGACAGTAAAGAGCCGTGTAGCTGTAGCGCCCCCTGTGGACAGAGCACGTCACAGCAGCACATTTTTAAACATTTGGACCAAAATGACGACGCGACGCTGCAGAATCAAAGAGTATCAACGATTAAGAAAATAAAACTGGAGAAGAGACAAGAGAGGAGAGGAGAAAGGAGAGGAGAGAGGAGACGAGAGGAGACGAGAGAGGAGAGGAGAGAGAGAGAGAGACGAGAGGAGACGAGAGAGGACACGAGAGAGGAGACGAGAGAGGGGAGGAGACGAGAGAGGAGACGAGAGAGGGGAGGAGAGAGGAGACGAGAGAGGGGAGGAGACGAGAGAGGAGACGAGAGAGAGGAGACAAGAGGAGGCGAGAGCAAGAGAGAGGAGGCGAGAGAGGAGGAGACGAGAGAGGAGAAGAGAGAGGAGACGAGAGAGGAGACGAGAGAGAGGAGACGAGAGAGGAGACGAGAGAGAGGAGACGAGAGAGGAGACGAGAGAGGAGGAGAGAGAGGAGACGAGAGAGGGGAGGAGAGAGGAGACGAGAGCGAGGAGACGAGAGAGGAGACGAGAGAGGAGACGAGAGAGGAGGCGAGAGAGAGGAGGCGAGAGAGGAGGAGGCGAGAGAGGAGACGAGAGAGGAGGCGAGAGAGGAGACGAGAGAGGGGAGGAGAGAGGAGACGAGAGAGGAGACGAGAGAGGAGGCGAGAGAGAGAGAGAGGAGACGAGGGAGAAGACGAGAGAGGAGGGAGAGAGAGGAGGAGAGGAGACGAGAGAGGAGACGAGAGAGGAGACGAGAGAGAGGAGAGAGAGAGAGAGAGAGACGAGAGAGGAGACGAGAGAGGAGACGAGCGAGAGAGACGAGAGAGGAGACGAGAGAGGAGACGAGAGAGGAGACGAGAGAGGAGACGAGAGAGGAGAGGAGGAGAGAGAGAGGAGAGAGGAGACGAGGGAGAAGACGAGAGAGGAGAGACGAGAGAGGAGACGAGAGAGAGGAGAGGAGAAAGGAGACGAGAGAGGAGACGAGAGAGGAGACGAGAGAGGAGACGAGAGAGGAGACGAGAGAGGAGAGGAGAAAGGAGACGAGAGAGGAGACGAGAGAGGAGACGAGAGAGGAGACGAGAGAGGAGATGAGAGAGGAGACGAGATGAGAGATGGCGTGTGTTGGGGGCGTGTCATAGTGGGCGTGTCACAGTGGGCGTGTCACAGTGGGGGTGTCACAGTGGGCGTGTCACAGTGGGCGTGTCCAGGTGGAGGTTAATCGGGGTAAATGGACAAAATGGCGTCTTGAAAATAGTGGATTAAAGATTAAACTCAAACATGAATCTCTCCAAATAAAACTTCAGAGGAAAATGAGAAGAAACGAGGAGAACCTGGAGAAACATCTGAAAAGCGATCGAGAGTCGATGGAGCTGTAATCGCGCCGATGATCACTTCCTGTTTGTAGCAGGTCAACTACGTCTCTTTATATAAACGGACCATGATACACTTGAGCTCCGAGGCTCTTTCACTCGAGCCGAAATGACGTTGTTTATTTGTGCTTTGGACCAGTGACAATGACACAAACACAGACGTTAGCATGACTTTAGCATCGTACAAACAGTCCAGAGCCTCAGCTTACCCATAATGCACCACACACTCAAACACAGAGCCTGTAAAAGTCCAAGAATGTGGCAACAGATCAAAGATTCTTTTTCTTTTATGACTTGGACGATTCCAGTGGTCCGTGAATGCCCCTCTAAATCCGCTAAATGCCAGCTAATGACAGCGCGCTGGCCCCGTGCCGCCGTAAACGGGTTTGCGGCGGTTTAGCCGGCCCAGTCTGTCAGTGAGGCCCAATTTAGCGTTTTCTATCTGTGTGATATCACTCGGCACTTGATAATGAAGAGCTGAGAAAGCCATTGTTCCAGATTTGAAGTGGCATTTACAAAGGCCAAGCGCCGAAAGTCACGGAGTTCACTGCCAATGTTTGAGCAATACATGTGTCCAACCCCGAGAAAACCGTCCAACTCATGAATCACGCCGTTCAAAAGACGACGAGGGATTTTACTCTGAGATTTACGAGGAAAAAACACTTAAACTGTACAAAGAAGTGACTGAAGCTCATCGAGGCGAACACTTATCGCGGCTAATTAGAAGTCGAGTTCCATCATAGCGAGTGTCATAGCAACCAAAGAGCCAATCAGGAGCCAGCTTAGCAACGCTGTCAATCAAACCTGTTGCTAACGCTAACAGGAGCGACGTCGGGGAAAGAAGGACCTGATGTGTCTGATATTAATGTTCATATGTTGATTTACAGACACAGACATGAAATAAAAACCCCAGGATCATGTAGAGTCGATGGAGCAGGAAGTGCAACATGATCACTTCCTGTTTGGAGCGCGGCGCTAGCAGGTTAGCAACGTCCATTTATATAAACAGTCTATGAAAAACACTAATGAGAACGACTGTGGAGTTAATACTGACACAAAACATCATGTTTGTTGGACAGTGGCTCAGTTCATTGTCTGAGCCTCTGGAGGTTACTGGTTCAAAACTTTTGACATGAGCATCATTGGTAAAACGGTCCAGTTCTCACAGATGAATGCTGTTGTTGTGTCCTTGGGCAAGACACTTAACCACCTACAGCATGTGTAGCATGTGTTTGATTGCCAACTGATATTATTAATTAATTATTAATAAAGAGAAAAGTTATTGAGTGAATTGGGCGGAGTGTGACTGCGATCAGGAGATGTAGATTTGACTGCTGGAGCTGGTGAAGTAAGTAAGAGGCGGGAGGCAGGAATTAAGTTTGGTGCTGGTACCATGTATTATCGTGAATTATTTTACAAAAATATTTACAGAAACAAAATAGCAAACACAAAATAATGATATTTACAATCTGCAGATTTGAACCCGTAAAATAGGATTGGTAAGTGCACTTAAAGTTCTAGTTGGGTGAGATGAGTTTGTTGCAACAAAAAGGGAAAAAATGAAAAGTGATCCATACAGGTGGCGTCCACTTATTACTGACTTCTCTGTGTTTGAGAGTATGAGTTCTTTGTATAGTTTCCATTCATATTGTCTGGTTGAATAATGTCCATTGGCTTTGCTTTATAGTCAAAAAGCCAGCAACAGATGGAGTGGGGGGCAGGTTGTGTCAGCCTCCTACCAGACCCGGAGGTGATGAAGCTGTAGGTCCGGGTCTTAGCTCGCCATCATAATCAAGAGCACCTGGCCTGTATTTAAACAAACAGGACTACATCAGTGACTTAAAATAAAAATCAATTGCCTAAAGTAAGTAACCTTAGCTGAGTGGTCAGTTCCATTGTGTACACAATAATTTACTAATCGAATACAATTAATTAATTGCTTAATTGCAATTAAATACTGTCTATCTGCAGTGTTTATGTCAAAACCTGCAAGATTTTTTACATAATACATCCACCAAGTTAAACACTTAACAATGAATGTCCTACATTACAGGCATAACATTGACTAAACAGTGCTAAATGCGCTAAAAAAAAGTCATTCAATGTGTTTTACAATAAACACGAACAAGAACCCACTGTTAGCCCGCGCATGCTAATGCTAAGCTAGCTAGCTAGCTTAGCATTGAATGCTAGCGGCTCACTACGTTCATTCAATCGACTCACCAATTCTCAGTATAACAGCGCATGCCGGTTGTAAACGGACTCCCCACGGACCGGAGGTCAGCTCTACAATGTTAAGATTAGAACTACTTAAGTTGTTGAGCTTAAAAACACAGAAAAGAGCGAATAATGGTGAATTGTTTCTTACTGACCTTTCCACATCTGCCTCGGCAGCTTCCCCCACGACTCTGACTTTGGAGCCGCCGACACAGGTGTGAAAAGACGCTCTGCGCGCTGTGATTGGGGGACTCGGGGGGTCACGTGGTTAGGGGTGCGGTCACGTAACGTGTCTTACGTGAGAGACGGAGGGCAGAAAAATATAAATGTGACTTTTATAAAATATATAATATAAATATAATTATTTTATATAAATATTAATATAAATATAAATTAATATTAAATAAAAATGAATTTTAATCTGGGTTACACATGGGTGTCCAAACTTTTTTTCACTGCGGTCCACATCTTGAACCATATCTGAAGCGGAGGGCCACAAATTTGATAAACTTTTGACGCCGCCACCACCGCACCTCTTAATAAAGCTTGGAACGTTAATTTTACGTCTGTTTCACAATAAAATGTGATATTATTGAGGGTAAAGTGGGAGAAATACTTAAATTGCTGAAAAATTGTCTGTATGATCAATGCGACAGTTCAGCAGACGGCCAATAAAAATGGTCGGAGGGCCGCATTTGGCCCGGGGACCGTAGTTTGGACACCCCTGACCTTCAGCGTCTGTGAGGCTTGAAGGTGGAAAAGTGCTGCAGAAAAATTTGACTTTTAATTATTAATTATTATTTTAAGCACATTTCAACAAACACAAGATAATGTATAAATTTATGCAGGATTTAAACATTTAGTATTTTGTGTATAATAACAAAATTGTCAAAAAATTGCAAAAAAAGTTGATGAAAATACAAATATCCAAACATGAGTATATGGAGAGAGGCGGGTCATGGTGGACAGAGGGGCGGAGTCATGGTGGACAGAGAGGCGGAGTCATGGTGGACTGAGGGGCGGAGTCATGGTGGACAGAGGGGCGGAGTCATGGTGGACAGAGAGGCGGAGTCATGGTGGACTGAGGGGCGGAGTCATGGTGGACTGAGGGGCGGAGTCATGGTGGACAGAGGGGCGGGGTCATGGTGGACAGAGGGGCGGGGTCATGGTGGACAGAGGGGCGGGGTCATGGTGGACTGAGAGGCGGGGTCATGATGGACTGAGGGGCGGGGCCTCTCTCTTCTGACTCTTTGTCTCTTTGCTCCCTGTCGACTCCATAAACATGTGGCTTTTTTCTCGTCTGAATAAAACAGTTTTTCTGAATCACAAACATGAGGAGATTTGTTGTCTTGGCAGAGCTGGAGTTTCCGCCGCAGATGTTCACGCGGATTTGGACATTTTTGACTGAATGAATGAAACAAATCTTAAACAGTTAGTTACACATCAGGAATCTGTTCTGTGCATTTATTTACCTCAAAAACGTGTTTGAGTCACACTTATTATGAGTCTGTAACATCTACAAAGAGCAAAACGCGACGTTCCACCTTGTGATGTCACGAAAGAGGAGGAGAAGAGGAGGAGTGAAGACTAGAGGAGGAGAGGAGAAGAGGAAGACAGGAGAAGAGGAGGAGAGGAGTTTTCAAGTGAACAGCTCCTTTTACCTTTAGTTCAGTCGAGATAAGTGACTCCAGGACTGAAATGATCCAGATGATTCTAGTGAAGGTGGAGTTTAAAAACACAGTGGAGCACTTCCTGTATCACCACTTGATGACATCACAAGGTGGAACTGTGTTTTCAGTCTAAATCTGCAGGTTTGTGTGTTAAACGTGTGAGAATGAGGAGGATTAGATCAGAGCAGTGGTGCATTCTGGGACCTTCACACCTGGCATGTCGTCGTCTTTAGTTTCACTTTCTCAGTTCCCGCTCGTTCTGCTGACGCTCGCTCTCCGCTCGGCCGTTGATCCTGTCAAAGTGTGAGACGAGTTCACCTCGACTCTTCTGTCGGACGCAGCCGAGTCATGTGACCTGTGACATCATGACGAATAATCACAATCACCACAAAACCAAAATGTGTTTGTGTAAAAGCACAGAGCTGACCTGCCGCCGCGGCTCAGACAGGAAGTGATCATGTGCTTCTTCTGCCTCCACTCGTGTCTGAACGAGCTTCACAGACAGTTTCTCTGATAAACATCAGGACGACTCTTCTGTTTCTGACATTTACTGAAGAGCAGAAAGTGAAACTGTAACATACAATATATAAACAAATATGACCTACAGTATCTCATTATGATCTAATATCTGCACAGCGTTAGCTTAAAGGCAGCTACGGCTAATGAAAACCTGTGTAAAATAGTTGATTAGCATCGTGCTAACATGAATGGAAAATCCCATAGACATGCTAGTGTAACGGAGGTAAAAATGCTCTTATCACTACGTCCTGTTTGCGTGTTATGTTTCTCTTGGATTTACATGTGAATTTGATCATTTTGACCTTTTATTTTGAAAAACCGGACGTGCTCACTGCTCCCGTGTGTTTTATTTTGGTAGCTTCCCCTCTCAGCAGCACGTTGGAGAAGCAGAGGGAATAAAACCGACTACACGACTTAAACACAGAGAAAATCAACTCAACTGTTCAAAATCTGCAACCTCCATCCACTCTGGCTCCAATTCACTTTCTGTGTAAAAACTCTCTCTCTGTCCCTGCTGCTGTCAGACTAATTTTGGTCTTAAATGTTCGTATTAACCCTCTACATGATCCTGGGGTTTTTATTTCACGTCTGTGTCTGTAAATCAACATATGAACATTAATAACAGACACATCAGGTCCTTCTGTCCCCGACGTCGCTCCTGTTAGCGTTAGCAACAGGTTTGGCGTTACCTTCAACAGCCTCTCTCCTGATTGGCTCTTTGGTTGCTATGATACTCGCTCCTGATTGGCCGCTATAACTGTTAGCATCTTTAATATCCCACAGATGTAACATACCTCCTCTTTAAACCCTCTTTAAATTGCTGTGTAGTCTGCCAGTCTCTCATCATCAGTAAAGTGTCTTGCCCAGCGGCACAAAGGCAGTATTTAAGTCCACAACTGAATCAGCTTTATCTCGAAATCCACGAAGTCCAGATCCTTCCGTGTGTAAAGGCCTTTCACAGTCGTCTTTTTGCAGTTCATTTATTTTGAGTGTGGGCGGGGCTTAGTGGGGATCGTCTCTCTCCTCATCATTACCCAGCATGCCACAGGGCTCATTTCCTCCATTCAGCCCATTGTGTGTTCTCCCCGGGGCTCTCCTCCTGCTCCTGTTCATGAAGAGGAGGAAGTCGACTGTGAAACTGCGGCGTGAGATCAGCAGCAAACGTGAAGTTTTATTAAATCAGACGTGTTCCACAAACTGTTCAGATGTTTCTCCAGATTCTGCTCGTTTCTTCTCGTTGAGTCTCTGAAGTTTTATTTGGAGAGATTCATGTTTGAGTTTAATCTATTTCCACTATTTTCAAGACGCCATTTGGTCCATTTACACGCCCCCTGTGACACGCCCCCTATGACACGCCCACTGTGATATGCCCACTGTGACACGCCCACAGTGACACGCCCCTTGTGACACGCCCCCTGTGACATGCCCCCTGTGACACGTCCGCACTTCCTTCTCCAGTTTTATTTTCTTAATCGTTGATACTCGTTGGATTCTGCAGCGTCGCGTCGTCATTTTGGTCCAAATGTAAAAAAATGTGCTGCTCTAGTGTGACGTGCTCTGTCCACAGGGGGCGCTGCTGCTTTGTTATGTCAGTTTGATGTATCTCTTGTCTGTTTGTTATTAGAAGCAGGTAAAAAGCCTTAACTTAGGAAAAGTTGCTACATGTTTAGCTCCCTGCCAGATTTGTCCCATAGCTGCCATAGTACAAGTCGCTCCTGTTAGCGTTAGCAACAGGTTTGATTGACAGCGTTGCTAAGGGCCCGCTCCCTGTTAAACCAGAGGTGTGGGCGGGAAGGGGCTGTGACCTTCAACAGCCTCGCTCCTGATTGGCTCTTTGGTTATGATGATACTCGCTTGTCGTAATTCCAAATATGGAACTCTGCTCGAGCGCTGTAGGTGGTGCTGTAGGTGACGCTGTAGGTGGTGCTGTAGGTGACACTGTAGGTGGTGCTGTAGGTGACGCTGTAGGTGGCGCTGTAGGTGGTGCTGTAGGTGGTGCTGTAGGTGACTTTGTAGGTGGTGCTGTAGGTGACACTGTAGGTGGTGCCATAGGTGGTGCAGTAGGTGGTGCTGTAGGTGACGCTGTAGGTGGTGCCATAGGTGGTGCAGTAGGTGGTGCTGTAGGTGACGCTGTAGGTGACGTTGTAGGTGGCGCTGTAGATGGTCCTGTAGGTGACACTGTAGGTGACACTGTAGGTGGCGCTGTAGGTGACGCTGTAGGTGGCGCTGTAGGTGGTGCTGTAGGTGACTTTGTAGGTGGTGCTGTAGGTGACACTGTAGGTGGTGCTGTAGGTGACGCTGTAGGTGGCGCTGTAGATGGTGCTGTAGGTGACACTGTAGGTGGTGCTGTAGGTGACACTGTAGGTGGTGCTGTAGGTGACGCTGTAGGTGGCGCTGTAGGTGGTGCTGTAGGTGACTTTGTAGGTGGTGCTGTAGGTGACACTGTAGGTGGTGCCATAGGTGGTGCAGTAGGTGGTGCTGTAGGTGACGCTGTAGGTGACGTTGTAGGTGGCGCTGTAGATGGTCCTGTAGGTGACACTGTAGGTGGTGCTGTAGGTGACACTGTAGGTGACACTGTAGGTGGCGCTGTAGGTGACGCTGTAGGTGGTAGGTGACTGTAGGTGGTGCTGTAGGTGACACTGTAGGTGGTGCTGTAGGTGACGCTGTAGGTGGCGCTGTAGGTGACTTGTAGGTGGTGCTGTAGGTGACACTGTAGGTGGTGCTGTAGGTGACTTTGTAGGTGGTGCTGTAGGTGACTTGTAGGTGGTGCTGTAGGTGACACTGTAGGTGGTGGTTACTTTGTAGGTGGTGCTGTAGGTGGTGCTGTAGGTGGCGCTGTAGGTGGTGCTGTAGGTGACGCTGTAGGTGGTGCTGTAGGTGGTGCTGTAGGTGACTTTGTAGGTGGTGGTGGTGACGCTGTAGGTGGTGCTGTAGGTGACACTGTAGGTGGCGCTGTAGGTGGTGCTGTAGGTGACGCTGTAGTGGCGCTGTAGGTGGTGCTGTAGGTGACGCTGTAGGTGGTGCTGTAGGTGACGCTGTGGTGGTGCTGTAGGTGATGCTGTGGTGACTTTGTAGGTGGTGCTGTAGGTGACTTTGTAGGTGGTGCTGTAGGTGTACTTTTGTAGTGGTGCTGTACACTGTAGGTGGTGCTGTAGGTGGTAGCTGTAGGTGACGCTGTGGTGGAGCTGTGGTGCTGTAGGTGGCTGTGCTGTAGGTGGTGCTGTAGGTGACTTGCTGTAGGTGGTGCTGTAGGTGGTGGTACACTGTAGGTGGTGCTGTAGGTGGACGCTGTAGGTGGTGCTGTAGGTGTAGGTGACGCTGTAGGTGGTGCTGTAGGTGACGCTGTAGGGTGACACTGTAGGTGGTGCTGTAGGTGACTTTGTAGGGTGGTGCTGTAGGTGACACTGTAGGTGAGGTGGTGTGCTGTAGGTGACGCTGTAGGTGACTGTGTAGGTGTGGTGTGTAGGTGACTGTAGGGTGCTGTAGGTGACTTTGTAGGTGGTGCTGTAGGTGACACTGTAGGTGGCGCTGTAGGTGGTGCTGTAGGTGACGCTGTAGGTGGTGGTGCTGTAGGTGGTGCTGTAGGTGACTTGTAGGTGGTGCTGTAGGTGACTTTGTAGGTGGTGCTGTAGGTGACACTGTAGGTGGCTGTAGGTGACTCTGTGGTGGCTGTAGGTGACGCTGTAGGTGGTGCTGTAGGTGGTGCTGTAGGTGACGCTGTAGGTGGTGCTGTAGGTGACGCTGTGGGTGGAGCTGTAGGTGATGCTGTGGGGTGGTAGTGGTGCTGTAGGTGACTTTGTAGGTGGTGCTGTAGGTGACTTTGTAGGTGGTGCTGTAGGTGACACTGTAGGTGGCGCTGTAGGTGGTGCTGTAGGTGACGCTGTAGGTGGTGCTGTAGGTGACGCTGTGGGTGGAGCTGTAGGTGATGCTGTAGGTGGTGCTGTAGATGACGCTGTAGGTGGTGCTGTAGGTGGTGCAGTAGGTGGTGCTGTAGGTGACGCTGTAGGTGACACTTAGGTGACGCTGTAGGTGACGCTGTAGGTGGTGCTGTAGGTGACACTGTAGGTGGACGCTGTAGGTGGTGCAGTAGGTGACGCTGTGGGTGACACTGTAGGTGACGCTGTAGGTGACGCTGTAGGTGGTGCTGTAGGTGACACTGTAGGTGACGCTGTAGGTGGTGCAGTAGGTGACGCTGTGGGTGACTTTGTAGGTGGTGCTGTAGGTTAATTTTGTTAATTATGATGTTTTTTGTGACCTGGTGTGTTCACACTGAGCTCTCGTCCTCTCTCTCTCTCTCTCTCTCTCTCTTTCTCTCAGGGTCTATCTCTCTTTCTCTCTCTTAGCTCTCTTTCTCTATATCTCTCTCTATCTCTATATCTTCTCTCTCTCTACTCTATCTTTCTCTCAGGGTTAAATCTATCTTTCTATCATCTCTCTTCTCTCTCTTTCTCTCAGGGTACCTCTCTCTTCTCTCTCTCTCTCTCTCGTCTTTCTCTCTCTCATCTCTTTCTCAGGGTCAATCTCTCTTTCTCTCTTTCTCTCGCTCTCTCTCTCTCTCTCTTTTCTCTCTCTCTCTCTTCTTTATCTCTATCTCTCTATCTCTCTCTCTCTCTCTCACAGGGTACCATCTCTCTCTCTCTCTCTCTCTCTCTCTCTTTCTCACTCTCTCTCTTTCTCTCAGGGTCCATCTCTCTTTCTCTCTTTCTCTCTCTCTCTCTCTCTCTCTCTCTTTCTCTCTCTCTCTCTCTCTCTCTCTCTCTCTCTCTCTCTCAGGGTCCATCTCTCTCTCTCTCTTTCTCTCTTTCTCTCTCATCTTTTGTGCCTTTGATGCTCGTCTCAGTGTGAGATAAAACCATGGACCTTCACATCCTTCTTTGAAACAAAAAAACCAAAACCAAACATCGGCCTGTGCTGGACTTGAGACCGATACCCCATAGGCTAAACAGTCCAAATATCGGCGCTGTTCTCTTCTCTTTCTACTGCATGAAGGACTCGGGTGATTGATTTTGTTGCCGTGGTAACCGCCTCCTCATGTTGTCACGGTGATGAGTTTCCTTTCTTTAATAAACTCTCCTTTTCCATCACGTTATATTGCCGTCGTGTTGCTAACGCTTTAACTCACTTTGCATTGGTTTTTCGAGTCATGTGACCGTCCCCGTGTGGCCCCCCCGGTCGCTGGTCCCGCCCACGGTCGCTTGGTCCCGCCCCGGTCGCTCGCAGACGCCTGATGTACAACGGGATCTTTGTCTTAGCGTCTCCTCCGGGCCGCTGCGGTTATTGCGTCGCAGATTAGCGTCGGGGGATTTGTCTGGTCGTGTTGGTGAGACGTTAAGTGCAGCTCGGAGCAACACGCGGCTAATGCTAGCGCTTTGATTGACAGCGCGGAGTGGGCGGTGGCCTGTAGGGGTTCTCGGGCGCGTTAGCTTGTTAGCATCCCGCTGCGGTTGGGTTTTGTGAGAGGAGTCCGAGGTTATGATGAGAGTTTTAGAGAGAAAGTTTAAAGCTAGAGCAGCAGAAAAAAAAAAAAAACCCCACCACACACTTTATACACTTTTCTCACACATTAACATTTTCTCACATTTCTCTCTTGTTTAAACACAAAGTTCAAACCTTCATAGATTTTTTAAAAAAAGTTCAGTTTTATAGAACGAAACCAAAGATCAACGAGAGATATAAAAATATTAACGTTTTATTGTTCTGTAAATAAAAATGATGCTTTTAGAAATACAGTAACAACCACACCTCTTCTTCTGACCCCGCCTCTTCCTCTGACCCCGCCTCTTCTCTGACCTCTGACCCCGCCTCTTCCTCTGATCCCGCCCATTCCTCTGACCCCGCCCTCTTCCTCTGACTCCGCCTTTGGACCCCGGTCTGGCTCCGCCCCTCTTCCTGACCCCGGTCTTTTCCTCTGACCCCGCCTCTTCCTCTGACCCCCCCTTCCTCTGACCCCGCCTCTTCTCTGACCTCGCCTCTTCCTCTGACTCCTCTGCCCCGCCTCTTCCTCTGACCCCGCCTCTTCCTCTGACCCCGCCTCTTCCTTCTCCTTGATCCCCGCCTCTCCTCTGACCCGCCTTTCCTCTGATCCCGCCTCTTCTTCTGACCCCGCCTCTTTTTCTTCTGAACCCGCCTCTTCTTCTGACCCCGCCTCTTCCTCTGATCCCACCTCTTCCTCTGACCCCGCCTCTTCCTCTGACCCCGCCTCTTCCTCTGACCCCGCCTCTTCGTTCTGGAGGCCTGATGTGTTTTTCACATAGTTCATGGTGGAGAAAAGCTGCTCTCAGACGTCTGTGTTTCACTCGACTCTAAATACAGATTTATTCACGTTTATGTCGAGGAAAAGTCTCAATAAATGTGTCGTAATACAGGAAGTGCTCCACTGTGTTTTTAAACTCCACCTTCACTAGAATCATTTGGATCATTTCAGATAATCTGGATTTGTTCTCTCCTCCTGAACTAAAGTTAAAAGGAGATGTTCACTTGAAAACTACCACTTGATGACATCACAAGGTGGAACGTTGCATTTTGATCTTTGCAGATGTGACAGACTCATAATAAAGTGACTCAAACATGTGAATGAAACAAACTTGATCTGAAACAGCAGGATTCATGTTTTTTGTACCAGCACAAACTGAAGATACTGAAGCGGCTCCAGGTGGAGGAGCAGAACCTCTGACCCTGTGGCTGTGAGGCGCCGACGCTCCACAGACTGAGGCACTTTATCTGCTTTTATTCTCTCACTTTTATTGAAGAGTTATTTTAGAGAAAGATTAAACATTAAATAGAGTTCACTCCAGGACACACTCACCTCCTCCTCTTCCTCCTCCTCTCCCTCTCCTCTTCTTCCTCTCCCCCTCCTCTTCCTCCTCTCCTCCTCCTCTCCTCCTCTCCTCCTCTTCCTCCTTTCCTCATCTTCCTCCTCTCCTCCTCTTCCTCCTCTCCTCCTCTTCCTCTCTGGACGTGTGTTTAATCTTGTAAACCTCCCTGATCGCTCTAGTCACAAGTCTCCTCTCCTGCTCTCTTTTTCCTTTCCGTCTCCTCCCCTTCTCCCTCTCCTCCTCCTCCTCCTCTCCTCCTCCTCTCCTCCTCTCTCAGATGTGTGTTTAATCTCCTCCTCCCCCTCTCCTCCTTTCCCTCTTCTCCTCCTCCTCTCCCCCTCTCCTCCTCCTCTCTCAGATGTGTGTTTAACCTCCTCCTCATCTCTCCTCCTGCTCTGTGTGTTTTATCTCCTCCTCCTCTCCTCCTCTCCTCCTTCTTTGTGTGTTTAACCTCCTCCTCCTCTCTCCTCCTGCCCAGTGTGTTTTATCTCCTCCTCCTCTCCCCCTCTCCCCCTCTTCCTCTTCTCCTCCTCCCACTCTCCTCCTCCTCTCCTCCTCTTCCTCTTCTCCTCCTCCCACTCTCCTCCTCCTCTCCTCCTCTGTGTGTTTTAACCTCCTCTCTCTCCTCCTCCTCTGTGTGTTTAACCTCCTCCTCTCTCCCTCCTCCTCCTCTCCTGGTGTGTTAACTTAACCTCCTCCTCTCCTCCTCCTCTCTGTGTGTTTAACCTCCTCCTCCTCTCCTCCTCTGTCTGTGTGTGTTAACCTCCTCTCTCTCCTCCCCTCTGTGTGTTTAACCTCTCCTTCTCTCCTCCTCTGTGTGTTAACTCCTCCTCTCTCCTCCTCCTCTGTGTGTTTAAACCTCCTCCTCTCTCCTCCTCCTCTGTGTGTTTTAACCTCCTCCTCTCTCCTCCTCCTCTGTGTGTTTAACCTCCTCCTCTCTCCTCCTCCTCTGTGTGTTTAACCTCCTCCTCTCTCCTCCTCCTCTGTGTGTTTAACCTCCTCCTCTCTCCTCCTCCTCTGTGTGTTTAACCTCCTCTCTCTCCTCCTCCTCTGTGTGTTTAACCTCCTCCTCTCCCTCCTCCTCTGTGTGTGTTAACCTCCTCCTCTCTCCTCCTCCTCCTCTGTGTGTTTACCTCCTCCTCTCCTCTCCTCCTCCTGTGTGTTTAACCTCCTCCTCTCTCCTCCTCCTCCTCTGTGTGTTTAACCTCCTCCTCTCTCCTCCTCCTCTGTGTGTTTAACCTCCTCCTCTCTCCTCCTCCTCTGTGTGTTTAACCTCCTCCTCTCTCCTCCTCCTCTGTGTGTGTTAAACCTCCTCTCTCCTCCTCCTCCTCTGTGTGTTTAACCTCCTCCTCTCTCCTCCTCCTCTGTGTGTTTAACCTCCTCCTCTCTCTCCTCTCCTCTGTGTGTTTAACCTCCTCCTCTCTCTCCTCCTCCTCTGTGTGTTTAACCTCCTCTCCTCCTCCTCCTCTGTGTGTTTAACCTCCTCCTCTCTCCTTCCTCTGTGTGTTTAACCTCCTCCTCTCTCCTCTCCTCTGTGTGTTTAACCTCCTCCTCCTCTCCTCCTCCTCTGTGTGTTTAACCTCCTCCTCTCCTCCCTCCTCTCTGTGTGTTTAACCTCCTCCTCTCTCCTCCTCTCCTGTGTTTAACCTCCTCCTCTCTCCTCCTCTGTCTGTGTGTTTTTCCTCCTCCTCTTCCTCCTCCTCTCTCCTCTCCTCCTCGGATCTGTGTGTAACCTCCTCCTCCTCTCTCTCCTCTGTGTGTTTAACCTCCTCTCTCCTCCTGTCTGTGTGTTAAACCTCCTCCTCGTCCTCCTCCTCTCTGTGTGTTCCTAACCTCCTCCTCCTCGTTTAACCTCCCTCCTCTCTCCTCCTCCTCTGTGTGTTTTAACCCCCTTCCTCTCCTCCTCTCTGTGTGTTTAACCTCCTTATAATCCTCCTCCTCCTGCTCTGTGTGTTAAACCTCTCTCTGTCCTCTCCTCCTCTGTGTGTTTAACCTCAATCCTCCTCTCCTCCTCCTCTGTGTTTAACCTCCTCCTCTCTCCTCCTCTCTCCTCCTCTGTGTGTTTTAACCTCCTCCTCCTCCTCCTCCTGTGTGTTTAACCTCCTCCTCTCTCCTCCTCTCTCCTCCTCTGTGTGTTTAACCTCCTCCTCTCTCCTCCTCCTCTGTGTGTTTAACCTCCTCCTCTCCTCCTCCTCTGCTCGTTGGGATTTATAGCCTCAGATGGGGGGATGTGAGGTAAACGAATGCAAATGCCATGAATCAACTTCAGATCTCATTTTAATGGGCAAACAGCCGCTCCTCGCCGCTCCTCGCTGCTCCTCAGAGAGACTCCTGCTAGCTTCATCGCGCGCTCGCTAACACGGTTTAAAGCGTCACGCCGAGTCGACCCGGGGCAGATACGGCAGAACAGCACCGGAGACGAAAGATAATTAAAAGTCAACGGAGAGAAAGACTGGAACCGGCAAAATGGAGAGTGAGGAGGAGGTGAGGAGGAGGTGAGGAGGAGGTGAGGAGGAGGTGAGGAGGAAGTGAGGAGGAGGTGAGGAGGAGGTGAGGAGGAGGCGAGGAGGAAGTGAGGAGGAGGTGAGGAGGAGGTGAGGAGGGGGTGAGGAGGAGGTGAGGAGGAGGTGAGGAGGGGAGTGAGGAGAGGAGGTGAGGAGGAAGGAGGAGGATGAGGAGGAGAAGATGAGGAGGAGGTGAGGAGGAGGTGAGGAGGGGAGGAGGAGGCGAGGAGGAAGTGAGGAGGAGGTGAGGAGGAGGTGAGGAGGAGGTGAGGAGGAGGCGAGGAGGAGGCGAGGAGGAGGTGAGGAGGAGGTGTGAGGAGGAGGCGAGGAGGAAGTGAGGAGGAGTGAGGAGGAGGAGGAGGAAGGGAGGAGGGGGTGAGGAGGAAGTGAGAGGAGGAAGTGAGGAGGATGAGGAGGAAGTGAGGAGGAGGTGAGGAGGAGAGGAGGAGGAGGTGAGAGGAAGTGAGGAGGAGGGGAGGAGGAGGAGGAGGTGAGGAAGTGAGGAGGAAGTGAGGAGGAAGTGAGGAGGAGGTGAGGAGGAGGGGAGGAGGAGGTGAGGAGGGGAGGAGGAAGTGAGGAGGAGGTGAAGAGGAAGTGAGGAGGAGGTGAGGAGGAGGTGAGGAGGAAGTGAGGAGAAGGTGAGGAGGAAGTGAGGAGGAGGTGAGGAGGAAGTGAGGAGGAGATGAGGAGGTGAGGAGGAGGAGGTGAGGAGGAGAGGAGGAATGCAGAACGCGGCACCTCCTTTAGCCAATCAGGGTGTAGAACATGGCACCTCCTTTAACCAATCAGGACACAGAACACGCACCTGCAGACACTGTAAAAAAATAAGCATGTAAAACTGCACTAGTCCGTCACAAATGAACGTTTTTGAGCTAATTTTTCATATTCCTACATGGGACCTGCGGCTTGTACAAGTTTTTCTTTCTAAAATTAAAGCGTGCGGCTTTAATCAGGTGAGTCTGTAGTCTGGAAAATACGGTAGCTTCAATTAGCTTCAGTTAGTTTCAGTTAGCTTCAGTTAGCTTCATTTGGCTTCAGTTAGCTTCAGTTAGCTTCAGTTAGCTTTAGTTAACTTCAGTTAGCTTCAGTTAGCTTCAGTTAGCTCCTCCAGACAGTGTAAACTTGTGAAAGGTGGATGAATCATGAGGGAAATAAAACTGATCTAGACTTTAAGAAAATCAGAGCATTTTATTATTTTTTTTTTTTTTTTTACTTTACACAGATGTTATAAAGAAAAGTAAATATCAAAATAAAGTTTACGACTTTCTACATTTTATAAAACAAAGAAGAAGAAGTCAATATCTGAAGTAACATGCGGAATAATGTAGTGAAGAAAAAGTGAAAAAACTGTCCCAAATATCTTCTATAAAGCAAAGAGAGGAGACTTTGAGGATTTGAATATAAAATAAAATATATAAATATATGTAGTATAATAATGTAAATGTATAAAGTCATAAAATACATGAAACAAACATGGAGCGAGAGGCTGGGCCCAGACCTCAGTGTGTTTCCATTTTTATCTCTGTTCCTCAAAGTCTCTGTGACATCACTACTTCAGATCTTCTTCTTCTTCTTCTTCTTCTTCTTCTTCTTCAAACACGTCTGCAGCTCCCAGAATGCACTGCTGCAGGCGGACTTACCCCGACCTCGTCCAGACCCCGCCTCACACAGAAATAACTCCAAACTTCTCAACGTCGCTCACATTTGGGTAAAAATACACAGACTTTGACTTTATAAGGACTGAAAGTCCCACAGACACATTCTCCACAGAACAGTTCAGATCCTGGTTCTCTGAGCCTGGAATGTTCCACAGTATCACTTTAAACGTGTCTCAACCACAGACTGTATTAGCTTCACTTTGTTTCAATTAGCTTCAGTTATCTTCAGTTATCTTCAGTTAGGTTCAGTTTGCTTCTTTTAGCGTCATTTAGCGTCATTTAGCATCATTTAGCTTCAGTTAGCTTTAGTTAGTGTAATTTAGCTTCAGTTTGTTTCAGTAAGCTTTACGTAGCTTCAGTTAACTTCAGTTAGGTTCAGTTTGCTTCTTTTAGCTTTATTTAGCTTAATTTAGCTTTAGCTTTTTGCTTCAGTTATCTTCAGTTACGCTCAATTTGCTTCTTTTAGCATCATTTAGCTTCAGTTAGTGTCAGTTAGAGTAATTTAGTTTTAGTTAGCTTCAGTTTATTTCGGTTAGCTTTAGTTAGCTTCAGTTAGGTTCAGTTTGCTTCTTTTAGCGTCATTTAGCTTAATTTAGCTTCATTTAGCTTCAGTTCTTTCAATTAGCTTTAGTTAGCTTCAGTTAACTTCAGTTGGCTTCTTTTACCATCATTTAGCTTTATTTAGATTCATTTAGCTTCAGTTATCTTCAGTTAGCTTTAGTTAGCTTTAATTAGCTTCAGTTAGCTTCTGTTAATGCCATTTAGCTTCATTTAGCTTCAGAAGCTTAGAAGTGGGACGTTAAAGCTCATCGAGGTTAGAGCAGGTATAGCAGCTAATCTGGAGCAGAGTTCTGACTGTGAGTATCATAGCAACCAAAGAGCCAATCAGGAGCGAGGATGTAGAAGGTAACGCCCCTTCTATCAATCAAACCTGTCGCTAACGCTAACAGAGCGACGTCGGGGACAGAAGGACCTGATGTGTCTGTTATTAATGTTCATATGTTGATTTACAGACACAGACGTGAAATAAAAACCCCAGGATCATGTAGAGGGTTAATACGAACATTTAAGACCAACATGAGTCTGAAGCAGCAGGGACAGAGAGAGACAGATCACTAAATGACTCAAACATGGATGACATCTAAAACCTCAGAGTGAGAACATGGGAGAAAGATACAAAAAGTCCATTTAGCTGAATACTCGTCTTTAAAATGTGTGTGGCTGTGTCTGTCTCTTTTTTATGTATCTGACTCTTTTATTTCTAATCTGTCGTGTTCATGTTGTTTTTTGTGACTGGTTCTGTCGTCTTCAGTTTTGCTCAGATGTAAAACACGTTTTGTTTGTCTTGTTTGGTGTCGTCTCTCTGCACATCTTTGGAAACAGTTTTGTAAAATGTGTTGTATAAATGCAGTGGATTTGGAAACATATTACAGCAAATAAATGTGAAATGACTCTGAATCATCCACAGACAAAACTCACTTTATCTCCTCGTTTGGACGTCCAGCTTCACTTTTTCAGCCTTCACTTTTAATCTGCTGTTTAGGCGACGTGTTCATTAAAACGTCTTCATTTACTGCACAGCAAGGATTTATTTTACATTTTCTGAAGCTAACTGAAGCTAACTGAAGCTAACTGAAGCTAACTGGCGCTAACTGAAGCTAATCAAACCCATCTGCTGTTTTCATTTGAATCTTTTTTTGAATTTCATGAACTAGTCTCGGCTGACTCTCCTGCAGATGTGTCTCTGGGCGTAGCTAACGTGCTAGCCGCCGCGTTCCAAACAGGAAGTAACCATGGGCACGAAGCGGTTTGTACGACATCTGGTCACGAGGCCACGAGGACGGAAAAACAGCTTTTTGTGTCTTTGTCCCATGTTCTGACTCTGCTCTTCCTCAAAAACTCGTCTGAGGAGGTTTTAGATCATACATGCATGTTTGAGTCATCTAGAGATCTCTCCTGTACGAGGCTCCACCCACAAGCCGACATCACCCATGCTCCACACGACAATTCTCCATAAATCTACAAAAACATGACACAAAACAACACACTACAGCTTCACAAACCTGGTGTGATGTGCAGTAGTTTATCTCATAGTAAATCAACATATGAACATTAATAACAGACACATCAGGTCCTTCTGTCCCCGACGTCGCTCCTGTTAGCGTTAGCAACAGGTTTGATTGACAGTGTTGCTAAGCGCTCCCTGCTACAACTAAAGGTGCGGGTGGGAAGGGGCGTTACCTTTAACAACCTCGCTCCTGATTGGCTCTTTGGTTGCTAAACGCTGTGGTGACGTCACACTCTCTCAGTCACTTTTTTAAACGCTCTGTTGGTGTGATAGCATAATCCCGTTCTTGCTAACCTCTGCTCTAAAAGTAAACACGGCTAAACATTTTTGAATGAACACGACCTTTTTTGGGCGTCTGCAGTTTCCACGGAAACCAAGGACACGATATTGTTTGACACAGAGTATTTAAAATTGGTCTAAAAGTCATTTGTAAGAAGAAATGAGACACAGGGAGAACAGAAGAGAGGTTTGGGTTATGGTTTTAAAGTGAAGGGCAGTGGGCAGAGATAGGGGGTAGGGGAAATCAGATTTTTTGAGCAGTCAAACCTCTCGTGCAGGACAAAGGGTTTAGTGTAAATGAAGAGGAAACGCCTTTACAACACACATAACACACCTCCTTTAAGAAAAATACAACTACAGGTATTGAATATCGGTATCGAGTATCGATATCGGCAGATACGAAAGCTAGAACTATATAGCCCGTCGTGCTGAGCTTTTGTGCGATAGTTGCTTTTGTATAAGGTCCATGTGCTGAGACAGTTTTTGTGCGATAGTTTCAGAGCGACTGCTGAGCTCCTGTCTGCTCCTGTCTGTCTGCACCTGTCTGTCTGCTCCTGTCTGCACCTGTCTGTCTGCACCTGTCTGCACCTGTCTGTCTGCTCCTGTCTGTCTGCACCTGTCTGCTCCTGTCTGTCTGCTCCTGTCTGTCTGCACCTGTCTGCACCTGTCTGTCTGCTCCTGTCTGTCTGCTCCTGTCTGCACCTGTCTGCACCTGTCTGTCTGCTCCTGTCTGTCTGCTCCTGTCTGTCTGCACCCTGTCTGTCTGCTCCTGTCTGTCTGCTCCTGTCTGTCTGCTCCTGTCTGTCTGCTCCTGTCTGCTCCTGTCTGTCTGCTCCTGTCTGTCTGCACCTGTCTGTCTGCACCTGTCTGTCTGCACCCTGTCTGCACCTGTCTGTCTGCACCTGTCTGCTGTGTCTGCTCCTGTCTGTCTGCTCCTGTCTGTCTGTCCTGTCTGTCTGTCCTGTCCTGTCTGCTGTTCCTGTCTGTCTGCTCCCTGTCTGTCTGCACCTGTCTGTCTGCACCTGTCTGTCTGCTCCTGTCTGTCTGCACCTGTCTGTCTGCACCTGTCTGCACCTGTCTGTCTGCACCTGTCTGTCTGCACCTGTCTGCACCTGTCTGTCTGCACCTGTCTGTCTGCTCCTGTCTGCACCTGTCTGTCTGCTCCTGTCTGCTCCTGTCTGTCTGCTCCTGTCTGTCTGCTCCTGTCTGTCTGCACCTGTCTGTCTGCACCTGTCTGTCTGCACCTGTCTGTCTGCTCCTGTCTGCTCCTGTCTGTCTGCTCCTGTCTGCTTCTGTCTGTCTGCTCCTGTCTGCACCTGTCTGTCTGCACCTGTCTGCACCTGTCTGTCTTCACCTGTCTGTCTGCTTCTGTCTGTCTGCTCCTGTCTGCACCTGTCTATGCCTGTCTGCAGGACTGAAATGATCCAAATGATTCTAGTGAAGGTGGAGTTTAAAAACACAGTGGAGCACTTCCTGTATCACCACATGATGACATCACATCACACTGTTTGTAAATACAGTCTATGCTAGCAGGTTAGCTATGTCCATTTTTAAATACAGTCTATGCTAGCAGGTTAGCTCTGTCCATTTTTAAATACAGTCTATGCTAGCAGGTTAGCTATGTCCATTTTTAAATACAGTCTATGCTAGCAGGTTAGCTATGACCATTTGTAAATACAGTCTATGCTAGCAGGTTAGCTATGTCCCATTTGTAATTACAGTCTATGCTAGCAGGTTAGCTATGTCCATTTTTAAATACAGTCTATGCTAGCAGGTTAGCTATGTCCATTTGTAATTACAGTCTATGCTAGCAGGTTAGCTATGTCCATTTGTAAATACAGTCTATGCTAACAGGTTAGCTATGTCCATTTGTATATACAGTCTATGCTAGCAGGTTAGCTATGTCCATTTGTAAATACAGTCTATGCTAGCAGGTTAGCTATGTCCATTTGTAATTACAGTCTATGCTAGCAGGTTAGCTATGTCCATTTGTAAATACAGTCTATGCTAGCAGGTTAGCTATGTCCATTTGTAAATACAGTCTATGCTAGCAGGTTAGCTATGTCCATTTGTAAATACAGTCTATGCTAGCAGGTTAGCTATGTCCATTTGTAAATACAGTCTATGCTAGCAGGTTAGCTATGTCCATTTGTAAATACAGTCTATGCTAGCAGTTTAGCTATGTCCATTTGTAAATACAGTCTATGCTAGCAGGCTAGCTATGTCCGTTTGTAAATGCAGTCCATGCTAGTAGGTTAGCGATGTCCATTTGTAAATACAGTCTATGCTAGCAAGTTAGCTATGTCCATTTGTAAATACAGTCTATGCTAGCAGGTTAGCTATGTCCATTTGTAAATACAGTCTATGCTAGCAGGTTAGCGATGTCCATTTTTAAATACAGTCTTTGCTAGCAGGTTAGCTATGTCCATTTTTAAATACAGTCTTTGCTAGCAGGTTAGCTATGTCCATTTGTAAATACAGTCTATGCTAGCAGGTTAGCTATGTCCATTTGTAAATACAGTCTATGCTAGCAGGTTAGCGATGTCCGTTTATTGTGTTATGCTTCAGACTGAGACACTCATTAAATCACAAAGCTGTAAATTCTATAGAAATGTCTTTAATCAAAGTTTTAATTGTCGTCGTTGGCATTCTCCAACCCCAAACACAAACCCACCGAAGCGTCTGGACTGGCATTCTGAGCGAAAACATCGGGTTTAAAAGGTTAATCCCCAAATAGCAAACCGGTTTATAACAGAAAAATGCATTCCACGAGGACGCCGCGGCGGCCGGGGACGGAGCCAGAGCCACTGTAATGTAAACAACAAAACAAACACAGGGACCAGCGCCAGACGCCAATTACCCACCGTGTGCAGGCCAAGTACCACCAGGAAACACTAGGAAACGCTACGAAATACTATGAAACACTATGAAATGCTATGAAACACTACGAAACACTACGAAACGCTACGAAACACTACGAAACACTACGAAACACTGCGAAACACTACGAAACGCTACGAAATGCTACGAAAGGCTACGCTAATCTGTCATCTCCACCACTGTCTCTGTAAACCTGAATATGAAGGTCTGTCAATCAAACTCTCCATGAACTCGGATCTACACAACACAGTTTAATGAGAAGGAGGTGTTAAAGAGGAGGTATTTACTCCTGTGGGGTATTAAAGAGGAGGTATTTACTTCGGTGGGGTATTAAAGAGGAGGTGTTTACTTCTGTGGGGTATTAAAGAGGAGGTGTTTACTCCTGTGGGGTATTAAAGAGGAGGTATTTACTTCTGTGGGGTATTAAAGAGGAGGTATTTACCTCACGACTTAAACTAGAGGAAGTAAAAATGACCTTATGTCTCTTATTTGATCCTGATGTCACGTTTGAAGTGGTTTATTGTCTGAGGTTTATTCACAAACACTTTTCTTTAAGAAGAAATCAGGACGAGTCAGGTCTGTGGAGATCACATACTGCCCCCTGTCTGTGAAAAACACTTATTATTCCTTTAAAGGCATTTACTCTTGGGACATCTCTGGTATTAAAATGTGGACGGTAACACCGCTGGGTTTGTGAATTTGACCCATGTGACTCAAAGTACCACTGTACAATGAGGGTTCGATCCTCGGTGCTGGATTTGCTCAGATTAATGTGGGAAGAGTCGTTCTAAATGCTCTGGAAAAATACAAATAAAGTTGTCGGTTACTTGAGAGCTACGTCACACATTTGGAGATGTTTTATTTTAGTATTCGTAGCCGTGTCTGACTCGTGCGTCCCTGAAAACACGAGTGTGACGTGTGTGTCACAGTGACGGGTCTGAGATCCTCACGTCAGAGTCGGGCCCAAAACCTCCTTTTATTCACATCCACAAAACATGTTTTTATAGAAAATCTCACAGACGTGTCCTTCAAAAACACAACATCAAACCCACGTGTCGGACATTTTGAGTGTTTGGATTGTTAGCTCCCGCAGGTACTTTTGTTCTGCAGTGGAATCAGACACGGCAACCCATACACCACACCCCCAGAAAACACCGACGAGACGAGGAAAAACAGCTTAGTGTGTCTTTGTCCCATGTTCTGACTCTGCTCCTCCTCAAAAACACGTCTGAAGAGGTTTTAGATCATCCATGTTTGAGTCATCTAGAGATCTCTCCCGGGCCCTATTCAAACCCTCCTTATGTTTAGCTGTAAGATTCTGTACGAGGCTCCGCCCACAAGCCGACATCACCCATGCTCCACACGACAATTCTCCATAAATCTACAAAAAACATGACACAAAAAAACACACACTACAGCTTCACAAACCTGGTGTGATGTGCAGTAGTTTCATTAACGCTGATTGTGACGTGATAGAGCTGTGAAGGGGGCGGGGCTTTGTACTCAGAGCCACAAAAACCAAAGTGAAACTTATAAAACATGTTAATACAACATAGAAGTAAATACCTCCTCTTTAATACCGCACAGAAGTAAATACCTCCTCTTTAATACCCCACAGAAGTAAATACCTCCTCTTTAATACCCCATAGAAGTGGGGTATTAAAGAGGAGGTATTTACTTCTTTAATACAGTTTGGATGTTTTGTTTCTTTCCAGTTTGTCGTTCGTTCATGTTTTTCTCGTTCTTTTCAGAGGAAACACAAACACAGATTTTACTTTATTTAATTTCTCTCTAAACTGTTTCCAGTTTCTAAACAAACTGAGTTTCTGTCTCAGCAGGACGACGGCTCGGCTCCAGACAGCGACATGCCTCATGTTAGATTATCAGAGTTTCATCCCTGAAGCTCAAGAGTGAATCTAAATCCTGTTAGACTCTGTGCACTCCAACTCCTGCTGAGGAGGAGGAGCGGAGCACAGAGGAGGAGAGGAGGAGAGGAGAGGAGGAGAGGAACACAGAGGAGGAGAGGAGAGGAGGAGCGGAACACAGAGGAGGAGAGGAGGAGGAGAGGGAGGGAGAGGAGAGGAGGAGGAGGAGCGGAACACAGAGGAGGAGAGGAGGAGAGGAGAGGGGGAGGAGAGGAGGAGGAGATGGAGGAGGAGCGGAACACAGAGGAGGAGAGGAGAGGAGAGGAGGAGAGGGAGGGAGGAGAGGAGGAGAGGAGGAGGAGAGGGAGGGAGGGAGGAGAGGAGGAGAGGAGGAGGAGGAGAGGAGGAGAGGAGGAGGCGGAGAGGAGGAGGAACAGGAGAGGAGGAGGAGGAGGATGGAGAGAGGAGGAGGAGTGGAACACAGAGGAGGAGGAGAGGAGAGGAGGGAGAGGAGAGGAGAGAGGAGGAGGAGAGGGGAGGAGAGGAGGAGGGAGAGGAGGAGGAGCGGAACACAGAGGAGGGGAGGAGGAGGAGGAGGAGAGGAGAGAGGAGAAGAGGAGGAGGAGGGAGGGAGAGGAGAGGAGGAGGAGGGAGGAGGGGAGGAGGGAGGACGGAGGAGAGGAGGAGGGAGGAGGAGAGAGGAGGAGGAGAGGAGGAGGAGAGGAGGAGGAGGAGGAGGAGAGAGAGGAGAGGAGGAGAGGAGGGAGGAGCGGAACACAGAGGAGGAGGGAGAGAGGAGAGGGAGAGGAGGAGAGGAGGAGAGGAGAGGAGGAGGAGAGGAGGGAGAGGAGGAGGAGAGGAGGAGGAGGAGGGAGAGGAGGAGAGGAGAGAGAGGGAGAGGAGAGGAGGGAGGAGGAGAGGAGAGGAGAGGAGGAAGAGGAGGAGAGGAGGGAGGAGGGGAGAGGAGAGGAGAGGAGAGGAGAGGAGGAGAGGAGGAGGGAGAGGAGGGGGAGGAGGAGGAGAGGAGGAGGAGGGAGAGGAGGAGATTGGAGGAGAGAGGAGGAAGAGAGAGAAGAGAGGTGGGAGAGAAGAGGGAGGGAGAGAGAGGAAGTATTCTCACTCTAAACTGAGACTCCAGCAGAGAAACAAGGGAGAAGGAAAGGAGGGGAGAGAGAGAAGGAAGAGGGAGGGAGGGAGGGAAGGAGAGAAGAAGGAAGGAGGGAAAGAGAAGGAGGAGGGGAGAGGGAGGGCGAGGGGAGAGAGGGAAGGAGTAAGGGAAGGAAAAGAAGAGGGGGGGCAGATCGAGGGAGAAAAGGGAGGGAGAGACAGAGGAATAGAGAGAGAGAGAGAAGGGAGGAGAGAGACAGGGAGAGGCAAAGAAAGAGAGAGAAGTAAAGATCTGCTCGAGAAAACTGACAAAGAAAGAGAGACTGAAAGAGAGAGAGAGAGAGTAAATGTCCATCTGCTAGAAGAAGAGCGCCCCCTGTGTTCAGAAATGCTCCCGTCGCCTCATTAAATCAAACCAGGAAACTCATGTCGCTCTCAGCCAATCACAGCTGACCTCCTGTACCTCCCGACCAATCACGTCTCAGCAATATCTGCAGCGTTTATCCATGTTACTATAGCCAAAATCAGACCTGAGTCGTGTTTGTTTCATTCACATGTTTGAGTCACACTTTATTATGAGTCTGTCACATCTACAAAGATCAAAACGCTCTGTTCCACCTTGTGATGTCATCAAGTGGTAGTTTAAGTGAACATCTCCTTTTACCTTTAGCTCAGTCGAGATACGTGACAACTCCAGATTCACTGAAATGATCCAAATGATTCTAGAAATGAAGGTGTGTGGAGTTTAAAAACACAGTGGAGCACTTCCTGTATCACCACTTGATGACATCACAAGGTGGAACAGAGTGTTTTCAGTTTGAGAGAAGAACTCAGCCTAAATCTGCAGGTTTGTGAGTTAAACATGTGAATGAAACAAAACACAGCTCCAGGTCTGTGTGTGAAGAGGAAACGACATTAGAGCAGAAAACACAGTGTCACATGGGCCTGTGTCATGTTACGGGTCAGATCTGTGGAAAGGCGACTTCCAATGACAAGAACTAGAACACGGCTCAAAGTTCTGCAGTTTTGGAGCAGTGCAGTAAATATTTTGTGTTAAAATGATCCGTCGCAGTAAAGGCTTAGTTCCACATTCTCACTAAAGTCCCAGATCCGTCGTGTTCTCCGGCGTTATGATGTCATCTGAACGAGCCGTTGTGATTGGTCGGTTCCGGCGTGTGGACTGTGGCCTCGTTAGCAGTGATTACACTCACTGAGCTGCGGCTCTGTGGGACGTCCTGAACTCAAAATGTCACCGAGGCTCAGACACGTCCTCCACAAACACAAACACAGACCCTCCTCGCTCTGGTACGAGTCAGATCTGTGGACGGGCTCACAGCAGGTCCCACAGCTCGGAGCTCTGTGACGATGATGAAGAACCATCAAGAACAAGAGGAAGTGTGGGGAAAGGTCCCGTTTGTGCTGTTAAAGAGCAGAGGACAGGGACGGGACAGGGGAGTGTCCTCAGGGACTGTCCTCAGAGAGTGTCCTCAGGGAGTGTCCTCAGGGAGAGTCCTCAGGGAGAGTCCTCAGGGAGTGTCCTCAGGGAGTGTCCTCGGGGAGTGTCCTCAGAGAGTGTCCTCAGGGAGAGTCCTCAGGGAGAGTCCTCAGAGAGAGTCCTCAGGACACATTTGCTCTGAGGACAAATAGAGACTGTACAGAGTGAAGTACACACAGCTCCACTGGGTTTGTAATATTTTAGGTGATTTTTTGTGATATTTTTCTGAAATTTACAGTGATATTGTTGTGACATTTATGGTAATATGTTTGTGATATTTACGGTGATATTTTTGTGATTTTTTTCTGGCATGTTTGTGATATTTTTGTAAAATTTACGGTAATATTTTTTATTATATTTTTGTGATATTTACGGTGATATTTTTGGTGATATAAGTAAGACTTTAGACTCAGTGATTTAGGTTTAACTAGTGTCTGTACCAGAAGGTTACTGGTTCAATCCCGGGATACAACTATCTCACATATGTGTGTTTGTAGTATTAGTATTATTGTTTGTAGTATTAGTATTATTGTTTGTAGTATTAGTATTATTGTTTGTAGTACTAGTATTATTGTTTGTAGTACTAGTATTACTGTACATGTACTTCAGGCCCCTGACCCCAGGACCTCTGTGCTTCCATATACTTCAGTGTGACAAACCCTTAAAGACGAGGTGTTATGTAAATGTGACGTTCTGAATCTTTCTGCCGTGTTCTGACTCTGCCGAGGTTTTAGACTCATGTTTCGATGTCTGACCCAGCTCATGTTTCAGACTCGTCGATGTTCTTCAGCAGGATCAGAGTCACCTCCTCACCATCCTCCAAAAACATTACCAAAAAGAATAAAAGCTGCACAATTGTAGCTCGTAAAACGACTGTTCAGGGAGAAGCCTGAATTCTAAACATTTGAGCCTTTGACCCTCAGCTCCTCATAAAACAGAACAAACCTGAAACTCATCTTTTATTTATTCTGTTTATTTAAACGTTTGTGAAAGTCAGACCAGGAAAAACAAGACGAGTCTGACTTTAAAAAACAGGTTTTATCCTCTTTAATACCCCACAGAAGTAAATACCTCCTCTTTAATACCCCACAGAAGTAAATACCTCCTCTTTAATACCCCTCAGAAGTAAATACCTCCTCTTTAATACCCCATAGAAGTAAATACCTCCTCTTTCGCACAGTGCAGTACGTAGCCCCGCCCTCTCCTGATGAAGTGTTGAACAGTGACGGGGAGATTAATTGAATTGGATTATGATTAAATTTTGCAACAAACTAATGAACAGAAGTGATTAGAGCGAAGCGTCGGCTCAGCGCTTCAGTCCGACACAGTTACATCGTCTGTGATGTGCAGGAGGCGGCGGTCAGAGCGGAGGGCGGAGCACATCCATCACCACGGAGACGCCTCCTGCTGGTCACATCTGGCACAGTTACTCCTGATGTTTCACAGTGTGGCATTAATCTCGTCCCGCTGCAGTTCGGTGACAGTGGCTCAGTTAAAAGTGTGAAGTCTTTGTTCACTGATCTGCAGGTTCTGGTTTGAAATATCTCAAAATATCAGAAAATATCACAAAAATATTACCATCAATATCACAACAAAAATCACAAAAATATCACAGAAAATATCACAAAATTGAAGGTTGGTGGTTCGAATCCCACTCTTAAATATCAGTCGTTGAGGGTCAGATCCAGTGGCCCACAGGTTGTCGGTGCAATTCTGGCTCCCAGATTAATACTGTCATTGTGCAAGACACTTAACCGTCTACAGTCCCTCAGCCAATCAGGACGCGGAACACAATGGTCTACAGTCCCTCAGCCCTCAGCCAATCAGGACGCAGAACACAATGGTCTACAGTCCCTCAGCCAATCAGGACGCAGAACACAATGGTCTACAGTCCCTCAGCCAATCAGGACGCAGAACACAATGGTCTACAGTCCCTCAGCCAATCAGGACGCAGAACACAATGGTCTACAGTCCCTCAGCCAATCAGGACGCAGAACACAATGCACATTCATATATATATAAATATATAGTGCCATAAAACACTCGTCAGTATAATCTCTTTATCCTCATTGTTCAGTTTATCAAACATGGAACTATTTATTTTTGGGTAATTATTCATCATTTTTCTTTTTTTTTTTTTTTTTTGCTCTACTGGGACATTTTTGTTTATTTTCTCTACGTGATCAAATTTAAGCCGTAAAAGTTTGAATAAATAACTCATCAGACTCGTTACAGACTCAAACTAAAGACTAAAGTGTTTCACTCGTGTGATTCCTGATGATTTTGAACATTGTGGATTTATAAAAGTCGTGGTTTAAATCTGCTCTGGGTTTTGTGTCAGTGGGAAAATGAGTTTGAACATTATGCATCTTTACTTCGGACTTTAAAACTGTTATTATGACTTTAAAAGAGAAACTGTGACATCCAAACTGTGGACCATGACAGACGAGGAGGTTTTGTTTCCATGGAGACGAGCAGGTAGAGCAGACCCACCAGAAAATGTTCTCCATGGAGATGTCATTGTTGGAACATTCAAATCTAAACCAGAGTCTGGTTCTTTCAGCTCCAGCGTCGTGTCCTGAGCCCGTGACTCCTCCTCCTGGAACAATGCCGTACTGCGGAACATTCGAGAAAACAATGACATCTCCATGGAGACAAACACCTTACATCATCACAGAGCTCCTCACTCTCCAGGGTTAAAGATGCACTGTGTCACTTTCTGATGGGTCTGCTCTACCTGCTCGTCTCCATGGAAACAAAACCTCCTCATCATGGTCCACACTTTGGATGATGTTACATTTTTAGATTTTGCGTTGGTTCATTTACACTTGTTTAAAGTTAAACCTGTGTACAGTGATCGCCTCTCCACAGATCTGACCTATAACCCGGCCTCTGTAGTGTCTCCATGGAGATAATGTGCAGGTTTAATTCTACATTTGGGAACATTCCCGTGTGATTTACTGTGAGTCTGAGCAGGTAAAGTCGTGTAAACTGTGGCCCAGGTCCTCGGGCACACGCCCCTCCTCTCCACAAACCCGCTCCATCACGGCCATTAGCCACGTTAGCGCTAAGCTAATGTGATAACAGGAGCTTTTGTTGCCGTGGCAGCACAGACCTGCAGCAAAAACAACCTGAGACTGACCCCGAGTTTAACCACAGACTCCTGAGTCAGCACCAGCTGCACAAACTCCTACTGTAAAGAGGCACTGTGGAACTTTTCTGCTTCTTGTGTCCCTGGAATGACATGGAGGGGGTGTGGGGGTGAGGGGTGAGGGGGGTGAGGGGGGGGTGAGGGGGTGAGGGGGGTGAGGGGGGTGGGGGGGGGGGGGGGGGGGGACAGGGGGGGAGGGGGGTGAGGGGGGTGAGGGGGGTGAGGGGGGGGAGGGGGGTGACACAGGGGTGAGGGGGGAGGGGGGTGAAAGGGTGAGGGGGTGAGGGGGTGGGGGGGGGTAAGGGGTGAGGGGGGTGAGGGGGGTGAGGGGGGTGAGGGGGGTGGGGCTCAGTGGGACGTCCCCTCAGGCAGATGGAGACAGAGTGACACAGTCACAAAAAGACTCTGTGGATGTGACACAGGCTCAAGTTTGAGACTTTGAAAGAGAAAAGAAAATCTAAAACTCACAAACTAAACCAGGACTAGACCGGGACTAGACCAGGTCTAAACCAGGACTAAACCAGGACTAAACCAGGTCTAAACCAGGACTAAACCAGGACTAAACCAGGACTAAACCAGGACTAAACCAGGACTAACTCTGATCTCTCTCCAGTCTTTCTTTAGACCTGTGTTGACTTTTTTCAGGGTTTAGTTCACATTTAGTCTGAGTTTTATCTGTATTTGCCCATGTGCACGTTTCCATGGTAACACTGAATTTGTCCCAAAATGAGGTCGTCAGAAATATTTTTAATTAAGAAACGTGTGAGGTCAGAGGTCACATTTAAAATAAAACGTGTGAGGTCAGAGGTCACTTTTAAAATCATAATGTCCGATTTTCTGTTTTACAGTGTTTTCTATGATAAAATCAGACCTGAGTCGTGTTTGTTTCATTCACATGTTTGAGTCACACTTTATTATGAGTCTGTAACATCTACAAAGATCAAAACGCTCTGTTCCACCTTGTGATGTCATCAGGTGGTAGTTCAGTTGTGGTCAGTCCGTGTCCTAATCCGACCTGTTTCTCTGTAGGTTGCCAGGTTTGCTCGCTCGGACGTGCTGGACACAGACTCGTCCCGGGACGGTGGGTGGGACGCCTGGGGTCCCTGGAGCGACTGTTCTCGTACCTGTGGGGGCGGGGCTTCGTACTCTCTGCGCCGCTGCCTGGACTCTGGGTGAGCTAATCCAGCCGTCAATGTTTTTCTGTTTATTTTACTGCTTTTATCATTTCACACTTTCATACGTCTCACTTCATATATTTGAAGTTTTCTGTGTGTTTATAAAACCACAGACTGTTATATAAATGCACAGAGCTAATCTGTTAGCCGCCGCCGCGCTACAAACAGGAAGTGATCATGGAGCACTTCCTGCTCCATCGACTCTGGCTCCAGTTCACTTTCTGTGTAAAAACAGCGCCCCCTCTCTGTCCCTGCTGCTTCAGACTCATTAAATGTTCGTTTTAACCCTCGACATGATCCTGGGGTTTTTATTTCACTTCTTTTCCTCTAAATTGTGTAAAATTCTGGTCCATGATTTTTAAATCTTCTGAGATAAAATGAAACACTCACGAGGACAGAACATGTTATTTTCACTGAGAAACAAACAAGAACTTTTTGTTTTTTTGTAATCTGCAACTTCACATTTAGTATTTTAGTAGATAAATATTGAGCCAGTCCTCCATTTTTTCTTTTTTTTTTTTTTGCAAAAATCTAAAAAAAAAAGAGCTTTGAAAAAAAAAAAAAAAACATACTGTCCATAACCAGATCATTGTACCACATTTATTCCGATTGCAAAGTTTCCAGTTAGTAACATGTCAGAAAAGTGTTAGCAACGTGTTAGCAACATGTTAGCAACGTGTTAGCAAGGTGATAGCAACATGTTAGCAAGGTGATAGCAACATGTTAGCAAGGTGATAGCAACATGTTAGCAAAGTGATAGCAACATGTTAGCAAAGTGATAGCAACATGTTAGCAAAGTGTTAGCAACGTGTTAGCAACCTGTTAGCAAGGTGTGTTAGCAACGTGTTAGTAAGGTGATAGCAACATGTTAGCAAAGTGTTAGCAACATGTTAGCAATGTGTTAGCAAAGTGTTAGCAACATGTTAGCAAGCTCGCTCCTGTTAGCGTTAGCAACAGGTTTGATTGACAGTGTTGCTAAGTTCCTGCTCCCTGTTAAACCAGTGGTGTGGACAGGAAGGGGCGTGACCTTCCACAGCCTCTCTCCTGATTGGCTGTTTGGTTGCTGTGATACTCGTGGTCAGGACTCTGCTCTAAATTAGCCGCTGTAGCTGCTTCAGCCTCGATGAGCTTCATTAGGAGCTGAAACTGTGGGTGATATTTACATTTACTGTGATCAAACTGTTAAATATAAAACTGCAGAATCTGTGTTTTAGTAAAACGAGTTCTCCAAACTGAGGCTTTAACCAGGAGAGTAACTCACACACACTTTTGAGGATCTCTTCAGGCGAGGCTCAGACAGATTCTGACAGCGGCTCTGAAATATACATAGAACCTGGGGCCAGAGTCCGTAGTTAGACCAGCGCCGGCCCCACGTCGCTCACGGTGGGTTTTAACGAGGAAATCCGACAGAGAGATGCCACTTTCTCGTCCAAAACACCGTCCACAAATGTGCCGGGGTAATTATAGCTGCAGGGGCTTCAGGTTTTCAGCACTAACTTAAGGCTCCTGTGTTATATCATATTCAAACTGAGCAGGTGCCTGGGTTTTTGTGCTTCCTGTGGCAGCTATAACCACCAGAGGGCGCTAGGAATGCATGTGCTGGTGCTGAAAGGTGGAGTAGTTTGTGGTACAGCTGCAAAATGGACTTAATCCACATCATAATGTTGTTACCACCTAAAAATCACACAGATACCTGCTTTCAGTACTTGTACTTCATTATGCAGTAGTTTGGTGTTTCCCTGTATCCACCTCCGTGACCCCGAACAGGAAGAAGCTCCAAAAGGTCAAATGCAAATAGGTTTTTTACTTAATGAACAGGTTGCGTTGATCGTTTCTTTAATCCGAAGCTCGTCCCCAGAGACTCGTCCACAGAATCCACTTTACAACAGTAATTACACTGAAAATGTGATGTACTTCTGTCCCTTTGGCCATTAGCGTTCCTCACTCGTTTCCTGGTTTATTTATGCTAATTACTCCCGGCCGTGATGAGCCGGTGAAATAGCGTTTTGTCTGCTAAGCTAACCTGCGCTGACCTATGCTAACGTGTGCGCTCCTGTGTGTTTGAAGTCTGATGAGCGGTTCACGAAACGCAGAGTCCAAACTTTGATCAGTGAAGAACAAAAACATCTGGAAAAGGTCGATCGTCTGATTGGTTCAAAGTCCAGATGTTTAGTCTCTGACCTAAAACAAATATCACAGTCAGATCAGGGCCGTGGTGCGTCGACGGGAGGCGCTGTCGGGCGGTGGGAGGAATAATCTGAGTATCTCCTCAATCCCACCGTCACGTCTTCAGAGGCTCGTCCATCAGCCTGAAGTCACTGAGGTGGTTAAAGCTCCTT
>JAIEZT010000101.1:388010-410510 GCA_019594935.1 Periophthalmus modestus | reverse complement strand
GGAGGTATTTACTTCTGTGGGGTATTAAAGAGGAGGTACTTACTCTCCTGTGGGGTATTAAAGAGGAGGTATTTACTTCTATTGGTGATTATAGTATTTTGCTCAGTGACTCCCCCTTCAGAGCGTGTGTGTGTGTTTTTCTTGTGCATCATGTTTTTTATATTTATGGAGAATTAGGCGACGTAGGCCACCACTTGATGACATCACAAGGTGGAACTGAGTGTTTTGAGCTTTGGAGTTACTCAAACATTAAGTCAGTTATGTCCATGTATTTTTACAGTTTATGCGTTAAACTTGTCGATCTCCATGGAGACAAGCAGCCGACTCCACCAGGCCCAGTCACAGCTCAGATCTGTGGAGAGGCGAGGAACTCAGAGTGATTTTTATCATTTCCACAATAAAAACATGTCGTTGTGAGACTGTTTGACTGTGGAACGTTCCAGACAAAGGAAAAACAAGAAAAACGCAGCTGACACTCTCCCTCTGTCCAGGAAAGTTCCAGGTTACACCTTTAATCCACATGATCTTATATAAAACTGTTTTGCGTCTTGTTTATTCGTCATTTCTCATCTTTTTCTTTTAAGTTTTGGTCCAAATCTGTGTAAACTCTTCTGTTTCTGCTCAAACTCATATTTAACTCATCGAATGTTGTTTTATTTTGCAGAAACTGTGACGGGAGAAACATTCGGTACAAAACCTGCAGCAGCGAAGTGAGTCTGAAACACGACTCTCACCCACAGCACCATCGTCACTCTCACAGGGTCGTCACTCTCACACGGAGTCGTCACTCTCACGGGGTCTTCACTCTCACGGGGTCTCACTCTCACGTCACACTCTCACAGGGTCGTCACGCCCATCTCACTCTCTCACAGGGTCGTCACTCTCACAGGGTCGTCACTCTCACGGGGTCGTCACTCTCACAGGGTTGTCACTCTCACGCCGTCACTCTCACTCTCACGCTCACGTCGTCACTCTCACAGGGGTCGTCACTCTCACGGGGTCGTCACTCTCACGGGGTCGTCACTCTCACGGGGTCGTCACTCTCACGGGGTCGTCACTCTCACAGGGTCGTCACTCTCACAGGGTCGTCACTCTCACGGCGTCGTCACTCTCACGGGGTCGTCACTCTCACGGGGTCGTCACTCTCACGGGGTCGTCACTCTCACAGGGTCGTCACTCTCACGCCGTCTTCACTCTCACGCCATCGTCACTCTCACGGGGTCGTCACTCTCACGGGGTCGTCACTCTCCCGGGGTCGTCACTCTCACGCCGTCTTCACTCTCACGCCGTCTTCACTCTCACGGGGTCGTCACTCTCACGCCGTCGTCACTCTCACAGGGTCGTCACTCTCACAGGGTCGTCACTCTCACGGGGTCGTCACTCTCACGCCGTCGTCACTCTCACAGGGTCGTCACTCTCACAGGGTCGTCACTCTCACTCTCACGTCACTCACTCACACGGGTCGTCTCACTCTCACGCCGTCTCACTCTCACGCCGTCTTCACTCTCACGCCGTCGTCACTCTCACGGGGTCGTCACTCTCACGCCGTCGTCACTCTCACGCCATCGTCACTCTCACAGGGTCGTCACTCTCACGGGGCCGTCACTCTCACAGGGTCGTCACTCTCACGGGGTCGTCACTCTCACGGGGTCGTCACTCTCACGGGGGTCGTCACTCTCACGGGGTCGTCACTCTCACGCCGTCACTCTCACTCTCACTCCGTCGTCACACTCTCACGCCATCGTCACTCTCACTCGCCACGCGTCACTCTCACGGGGTCGTCACTCTCACACTCGTCACTCTCACAGGGGTCGTCACTCTCACAGGGTCGTCACTCTCACTCTCAGGGGTCGTCACTCTCACGGGGTCACGCCGTCGTCACTCTCCACGGGGTCGTCACTCTCACGGGGTCGTCACTCTCACACAGGTCGTCACTCTCACAGGGTCGTCACTCTCACGCCGTCTTCACTCTCACGCCATCGTCACTCTCACGGGTCGTCACTCGTCACTCTCACGGGGTCGTCACTCTCACCGGGTCTCGTCACTCTCACGCCGTCTTCACTCTCACGCCGTCTTCACTCTCACGGGGTCGTCACTCTCACGCCGTCGTCACTCTCACGGGGTCGTCACTCTCACTCTCACGCCATCTTCACTCTCACGCCGTCATCACTCTCACGGCATCTTCACTCTCACGCCGTCACTCACTCGCATCCACTCTCACGTCACTTCACTCTCACACCATCGTCACTCTCACGGGGTCGTCACTCTCACGGGGTCGTCACTCTCACGGGGTCGTCACTCTCACTTCACTCTCACGCCGTCGTCACTCTCTCACGGGGTCGTCACTCTCACACGGGTCGTCACTCTCACGGGGTCGTCACTCTCACGCCGCCGTCTTCACTCTCACGGGGTCGTCACTCACTCTCACGCCGTCGTCACTCTCACGGGGGTCGTCACTCTCACTCTCACGGGGTCGTCACTCTCACGGGGTCGTCACTCTCACGGGGTCGTCACTCTCACGGGGTCGTCACTCTCACGCCGTCGTCACTCTCACGGGGTCGTCACTCTCACGCCGTCGTCACTCTCACGGGGTCGTCACTCTCACGCCGTCTTCACTCTCACGCCGTCACTCTCACTCGTCACTCTCACGCCGTCTTCACTCTCACGCCGTCTCTCTCACTCTCACGTCATCTCGTCACTCTCACGGGGTCTTCACTCTCACGCCGTCTTCACTCTCACGGGGTCGTCACTCTCACGCCGTCACTCTCACGGGTCTCACTCTCTCACGCCGTCTTCACTCTCACGCCGTCTTCACTCTCACGCCGTCTTCACTCTCACGCCATCTTCACTCTCACGCCGTCTTCACTCTCACATCGTCTTCACTCTCACGCCGTCTTCACTCTCACGCCGTCACTCACTCTCACATCGTCGTCACTCTCACGGGGGTCTCACGCCATCTTCACTCTCACATCGTCTTCACTCTCACGCCGTCTTCATTCTCACGCCGTCTTCACTCTCACGCCGTCTTCACTCTCACGGGGTCGTCACTCTCACATCGTCGTCACTCTCTCACATCGTCTCTCACTCTCACGCCGTCTCTCACTCTCACTCACGGGTCGTCACTCTCACGCCGTCTTCACTCTCACGCCGTCTTCACTCTCACATCGTCGTCACTCTCACGCCGTCTTCACTCTCACATCGTCTTCACTCTCACGCCGTCGTCACTCTCACGCCGTCTTCACTCTCACGCCGTCTTCACTCTCACATCGTCGTCACTCTCACGCCGTCTTCACTCTCACATCGTCTCTCACTCTCACGCCATCTCACACTCTCAACACGGTCGTCTTCACTCTCACGCCGTCTTCACTCTCACGCCGTCTTCACTCTCACGCCGTCTTCACTCTCACATCGTCGTCACTCTCACGCCGTCTTCACTCTCACATCGTCTTCACTCTCACGCCATCTTCACTCTCACATCGTCTTCACTCTCACGCCGTCTTCACTCTCACACCGTCTTCACTCTCATGGGGTCGTCACGTGGAAACATAAACTGGATCAGGGCTTTATTAAACCAGAATAACTAAAAATCGTGTGAAAGTCCAGCTCAAACCAGGGATAAAATGTAGAAAAGAGCAGAGCTGGAGACAAAATGGCGGCTCCTGTTTGACCACAGCGTCGTCGTCGTGTCTTTACAGGAAACCGCACCATGTCGTGGACATGGGTCTGGGTAATTTGAACCCTCACCACACACTTTATACACTTTATAAACCCTCACCACACACTTTATACACTTTATACACCCTCACCACACACTTTATACACTTTATACACCCTCACCACACACTTTATACACTTTATAAACCCTCACCACACACTTTATACACTTTATACACCCTCACCACACACTTTATACACCCTCACCACACACTTTATACACTTTATACACCCTCACCACACACTTTATACACTTTATACACCCTCACCACACACTTTATACACTTTATAAACCCTCACCACACACTTTATACACTTTATAAGTTCAAACCTCACCACACACTTTATACACTTTATAAAACATCTCACCACACACTTTATACACTTTATACACCCTCACCACACACTTTATTATACACTTTATACACCCTCACCACACACTTTATACACTTTATAAACCCTCACCACACACTTTATACACTTTATACACCCTCACCACACACTTTATACACTTTATATACACCCTCACCACACACTTTATACACTTTATACACCCTCACCACATTCTGAACTTTAAAACACTTTATACACCCTCACCACACACTTTATACACTTTATAAACCCTCACCACACACTTTATACACCCTCACCACACACTTTATACACTTTATACACCCTCACCACACACTTTATACACTTTATAAACCCTCACCACACACTTTATACACTTTATACACCCTCACCACACACTTTATACACTTTATAAACCCTCACCACACACTTTATACACTTTATACACCCTCACCACACACTTTATACACTTTATAAACCCTCACCACACACTTTATACACTTTATAAACCCTCACCACACACTTTATACACTTTATACACCCTCACCACACACTTTATACACACTTTATAAACCCTCACCCACACACTTTATACACTTTATACACACCTCTCACCACACACTTTATACACTTTATAACCCTCACCACACACATTTTTATACACTTTATAAACCCTCACCACACACTTTATACACTTTATACACCCTCACCACACACTTTATACACTTTATACACCCTCACCACACACTTTATACACTTTTCTCACACAGGCATTAACATTTTTGTTTAAACTCTCTCAAAGTTCAAACCTTCGTCGGTGGCATACAGACTTTCATACAAACATTCTCCTCCACACGAGTGTCTGAGGGAGGGGCGTCTGTGGATGTTAATGGGGACACCTCATCGTCTGCTATGGGCCAAATCGACAGCGGTGATCCAGGTCGGGTCCAGTTATTTCTCACAGAACAGACACGAGGATAATTCAATTTGTCCAAGAATCTATGGAAACAAGGACTTTCCTCTTCGGAAAACCATGAGTCTGTGTCTGTGTATTTGACTTTAGTATTTATTCTGAACAGAAAACACAGATGAGAACTATAGAGAGACAAGCACAACCGGGCGGATTTAACATTTGAGACTGAAATATGAGCTGATCCAAACACACCTGCAGACGTCTCTTTGCTCTAAACGTCTCTTTTTCTTTCTTCTCTGTGTCGTTGCTGGTCTCAGGACTGCCCTCTAGAGGCGGGTGATTTCCGCGCTCAGCAGTGTTCGGCCCATAACGACGTGAAGCTCGAGGGCGTGGCACACGAGTGGACGGCGGCGCCCTACGACCCCTCGGCCCCCTGCGCCCTCCGCTGCCGGGCCAAAGGCGGGACCCTCACTGTGGAGCTGGCCCCCAAAGTGCTGGACGGGACGCGCTGTCGGGACAACGCCCTGGACATGTGCATCAACGGAGTCTGTCAGGTGAACACACTGTGACTGATGCTACGCTGCATGTGTGTCTATGGTAGAACTATGGAGCGGTTACCGTAGCGACTCGATGCACACAAACACTGTCAAAGAAGGTAGAACATTTAGTCGGACAGAGACGATGTTTTGTCCTGTCCCCAGACGTGAAGTGAGCAGAGAGTCTCAGGTTTCTAGAATGTTCTGCAGATTTCGGGTCAGTGTTTCTCCCATGATGCATTTCACTGGAATGTTCTCAAACAGCACAGAGCTTATTAGCAACGTAGCAGCGAGCACTGACTGGAGACACTGAAGGAACGACTCAACAGTTATAAACAGATACTCCGACTGTCCAGGTCACACCAGCTGCAGAGACTTTTGTGGGTTTTTTCCATATTTTTGTTGGTGTTAAGTTTGGTTTGGAAAAGTATTTTTGTGTTAATTGAGGAACAGGAGGAGGAAGAGAAACTAAGGCCATTTCAGCTGTAGATGATTCAAACAGGGCTGTATCACTCTATAACAGCTGTTGCTCACCTGTCGCTCACCTGTTGCTCACCTGTGATTCACCTGTCGCTCACCTGTCTCTCACCTGTCTCACCTGTCACTCACCTGTCGCTCACCTGTCACTCACCTGTCACTCACCTGTCGCTCACCTGTTGCTCACCTGTCACTCACCTGTCACTCACCTGTGACTCACCTGTGACTCACCTGTCACATGATTCAAACAGAACCACAGACTGTGTCTTTCTGATGAACTGTTACTTTAACAAAATGGCTGACAGCTGTTTTGATGCAGTTTGTTTATCGTGTTCACCAGTCGCCTCGATGCGGGCGCTCCCTCATGGTTTTATCCCTGCCCCTCCTGCCCCTCGCTAGCTCCTGCCTCTCATACCCTCATACTCCTCGTGCTCCTCGTGCTCCTCCTGCTCCTCCTGCCCTTCTTGCTCTCACACTTCAGATTCTTTCTTTCTTTGCACCCTTCGTTCGAGTGTGACGTCTCCAGACTTGTTCCTCTGCCGAGCTCCTTCACAAAACAAAAATACCAGATAGATATTTATTTAGCAAAAACCTGAGTAAATGTGCGAGTTGTGCTGAGCCTGAGAGACGCCTGTAAAACATAAACCAGTTTCCACTTGTTGGAGGTTTAATCCTGGACGCGCAGGTTTGGTTCTGTGTTTGGTGGGAGCTGTACGTTTGTTTTGTGTCGACTTTTATGTGAAGCTCTTTGGTCGGTGTCGTAATGTTCAGACGGATCGGACCAAAAACGCACGACTCGGGGCAAGTTAACTGTTTATTTACAAAGCGCAAAAAGTAAAGTTCAAACAATGACGGAAGAATCCTCCAGGAGCAGGGAGGTGCAAGCCAGGGTCCAGAGACAGGAAGTGAGGTGAGACAAGACAACGATACCAGTGCAGGAAGCAGGGTCCAGGACGGAGCAGAGACGGCGCAGCAGAGACGGCGGAGCAGAGACGGCGGAGCAGAGACGGCGGGGCGGGGACGGTCAGGAAACAGGAGTTTGGGAGAATCAAAAATAATCCAATCAATAGAGGTTAAACAGGTAACAAGCAAAAACTGAGCAGAGCTAGATTAGTCACATTTGACATGCGGACGATCTGTCACCGAATGTCAGGTCCCGGCTCCTCTTATCAGGTGGTGTTGATTGCGCTGAGGGGCTGCAGGTGCTCGCGGTTGTGCTGGTGTGAAGTTTCAGTTTATCTACTGCTGAAATTTGGTGAGTTTAACTTCAGAATTAAAGGAGCTACTGAAGATTTAAAAGTGTCAGTGACTTTTGGGCCACCCTTTATGTAAAATATATGTTTCTTTCTTCATTATTATGCATTTTTTGGCTCCAGAAAGTTCAGTATTTCTTTTATTTTGTTGCTAAGTAAAGTGCAGTTTAACCTGTGTCACAAAAGTGTAACGTTTTCTGCTTTTTTTTTTTTGCTTCAAATTTTACAAATGCAAACACATAATCAGTACAGCCTGTGCTAACCACTCTGCCACGGCCTGTGGACACGTCTGTTTTCCACACGGGAGCCGCACATTCGCCGTGTTTGGAGTGTGAAGCGACACAAACAGTTAGTGCGTGGGTGAGATTATAGACGCGCCGTGTGAAACAATCTGACAGACGATTTTCTGGTCAGTCTGAGAGACACAAAGCGTTTGAACAGCCGACTGCGGGTTTCTACGGCAACGGAGGGAAAAACCCGAGAGGGACGACGAGCCGCTGTCCAGACCGAGAGCGTGAGCCTCGCTGTATAATCACCACATGCTAACGCTAACGCTAACGCATCAAACCAGATCTGCTCCGGCTCTCGGGGGGATCTCTAATCTGACAAGAGAATGAAACGGTGATTTTCAGAACAAGTTTACACGAGCGGAGAGGATTACACCTTTTCTCATTTCCAAACGTCAGACATCATCATAAACCCGACTTACTCCGGGTGGAAAGTCTTTTTTTTTGGAAGATCATGACTGTCTTGGGTATTAAAAGTTACATTTTAGAACGAGAAAACTCACAGTTGGATTTGAGACGAAAGAGGGAGAAAAAATCAAAATGGAGACTAAAAAACAAACTAATTCTAGACCAGTTTGTAACGAGATCATTAAACAAAGCTCATCGAGGCTCGAGCAGGTGTAGCAGCTAATCTGGAGCGAGTATCATAGCAAGAGCCAATCAGGAACCCACGCCACCCCTTCACCCACACCACTGGTTTAACAGGGAGCGGGCGGTTAGCAACACTGTCAATCAAATCTGTTGCTAACGCTAACAAAAGAAGGACCTGATGTGTCTGTTATTAATGTTCATATGTTGATTTACAGACACAGACGTGAAACAAAAACCCCAGGATCATGTAGAGGGTTAAGAACATTTAAGACCAACATGAGTCTGACAAAAGCAGGGACAGAGAGAGAGACATGGTTTTTACACAGAAAGTGAATTGGAGTCAGAGTCGATGGAGCAGGAAGTGCGCGCAAAAAATCCACAATTATTTCTTTTGTGTTGTTGACATTGAGCTGTAAGTTGTTTCTGTCACACCCGTTGATGAGTTGATGTAGCTCCTCTCTGTAGGAGAGTCATCGTCACTGATGAGGTCCACCACTGTCGTGTCATCAGTGAACTTGATGATGTGACTCGATGTGAATCTGGCTCAGCAGTTGAGGGTCTCAGTGTGAACAGCAGTGGGGACAGCACACATCCCTGAGGAACCCCGGTGTTCATGATAGTGTCTCTGAGGAGTTTGTACTGACTCTTACTGTCTGTGGTCTGTTGGTGAAAGTCCAGTGTCCAGTTGCATAATGAAGCGCTGATGCACCAGGTCATTGTGTTTTGTGTCATGTGAATGACACAAAAAAATGGGCTGTGCATGATCCATCCATTTTCTTCCTCTTTTCTGGGGCCGGGTCGCGGAGGCAGCAGTTTCAGCTGGAGGCCCAGACTTCCCCCCCCACAGACACTTCCTCCAGCTCTTTCTGGGAGGATCCCAAGCTGTTCCTAGGCCAGAGAGACATAGTCCCTCCAGCGTGTCCTGGGTCTTCCCCGGCGCCTCCTCCCGGTGGGACATGCCCAGAACACCTCCCTAGGGAGGCGTCCAGGAGGCATCCTGAGCAGATGCCCGAGCCTCAGCTGTTCCTCTCGACGTGAAGGAGCAGCGGCTCTACTCCGAGCTCCTCTAAGCGAGCGCCCAGCCACCCTGCGGAGGAAACTCATTTTGGCCGCTTGTATCTGTGATCTTGTCCTTTCGGTCATGACCCAGAGTCATGACCAGAGGTGAGGTGAACGTCGACTGAGGTAAACTCAGGTCCTTCTTTACCACAACAAACTTATACAGTGACACATCACTGCAGATGCTGCACCGATCCACCTGTCAATCTCACGCTCCATCCTTCCCTCACTCGTGAACAAGACCCAGAGATACTTGAACTCCTCCACTTGAGGCAAAGACTCCTTACCCACCTGCAGAGGGCGCCACCTTTTTCTGGTCGAGAATCATGACCTCAGATTTAGAAGAGCTGATTCTCATCCAGCCACTTCACACTCGGCTCAAACCGCCCCAGTGCTGCAGGTCCTGGCTCGAAGAAGCATCAGGACAACATCATCTGCAAACAGCAGAGACCCCCTCCAGCCCCTGAACCAGACCCCCTCCGGCCCCTGAACCAGACCCCCTCCGGCCCCTGAACCAGACCCCCTCCGGCCCCTGAATCAGACCCCCTCCGGCCCCTGAACCAGACCCCCTCCGGCCCCTGAACCAGACCCCCTCCAGCCTCTGAACCAGACCCTCTCCAGCCCCTGAACCAGACCCCCTCCGGCCCCTGACTGCAGCTCAAAATTCTGTCCATAAATATAATGAACAGAACCGGTGACAAAGTGCAGCCCTGGCGGAGTCCAACATGCACCGGGAACAAGTCTGACTTACTGCAGAGAACACAGCTCCTGCTCCGGTCACACAGGGACCGGACAGCCCTTAGCAAAGGGCCCCGACCCCATACTCCCAGAGCACCCCCCAAAGGACACCACGAGGGACACGGTCGAATGCCTTCTCCAGATCCACAAAACACATGTGGACTGTGGCAAACTCCCATGAGCCTCGAGCACCCGATGGAGAGTGTAGAGCTGGTCCAGTGTTCCCACGACCAGGATGAAACCCACACTGCTCCTCCTGGATCCGAGATTCAAGTATCAGTCGGATTCTCTCCTCTCCAGTCCCTGGAATAGTCCTCACCGGGAAGGCTGAGGAGGCTATAATTGGAACACATCCTCCGGTCCCCCTTCTTATACAGAGGCCACCCCCCCGGTCTGCCAGTCCAGAGGGACTGTCCCCGACCGCCACACGATGTTGTAGAAACGTGTCAGACAAGACCCACAACATCCAGAGACTTAAGATACTCCGGACTCCAGATATTGTCCATTTAACGTAGTATCTGACTCGTCTTATGTCATGTAAAGTGTTTGTGGGCGTCTCAAAGGTCTTATTTAAATCCAGCACACTCTTCTTCTTCTTCTCTTCGATGCTGTTGCAGAAACCACAGCAGAATCTGATGTTTTTGTCTTTCTCAAAGTCAAACTGGAGTTGTGTTAATTGGCTGTGGTTGGACCCGCCCCCTGCTGCGCTCCAGGCGGGGGGCGGACTCCTCCAGGCGGGGGCCGGACTCCTCCAGGCGGGGGGCGGACTCCTCCAGGCGGGGGGCGGACTCCTCCAGGCGGGGGCGGACTCCTCCAGGCGGGGGGCCGGACTCCTCCAGGCGGGGGCGGGACTCCTCCAGGCGGGGGCCGGACTCCTCCAGGCGGGGGGCGGACTCCTCCAGGCGGGGGGGCGGACTCCTCCAGGCGGGGGGCGGACTCCTCCAGGCGGGGGGCGGACTCCCCAAAAACACGTCCCAAAAATATGACTTATTTTAAGATTTACCCGTCTGTTTCTCACCCCGAGACCACAGCTCCAGAGAAGAGAGATCACAGAGATCACTCCTGGGAGGAACAGTAGGAAAAGTTAGAGAATAGTAGTAACAGTAGTATTAGCAGTATCAGTATTCTCATTGGCCCCTGTGCTGCTTCAGTGGCGTCCTGTTCATAAACTGTATTTTCTAAACTGTGCTTCATGTTTTTACTGTAGATTATGTCGTTTTGTCATAAACTCAAACGTCTGCTCTCGAGTCACAGTCGGAGGAGCAGCTGTTTCAGGGTTTGGCACATGACCAGGAAGTAAATGAAGTAACCTCAGAGCTGGAGTGAATCTGACTCTTTTGGCCACAGTGATCCTCAGGTTCATTTACTCGATAAAACTGAACTTTTGTGGGTCGTTCTGAGTCCAGGTGGTTGTCTCTGCGAGTGTCTCTGGATGTTTTGTGTCTTTGTGAACGCTGCGCCTTTACTTGGACCTCTACTTTTTTACTTTTAGTTGAGTAATAATATCATGAAGTAACAGTACTCTTACTTGAACAGTTTTTGGCTGGTGTCGTAATGGTGCAGGTGCAGACGTCCTGGCACAAAGAAAACACCTGCACATTTACACAGAACATCACCTGCAAATATGAGCAGAAACATAATCACACTGATATTTAAACTTGAGAAACCAGCGGAGAGAGAAGGACGTGTGGAACAGTCATGTGATCAACCCAAACATCCAGCAGTGTAATTATAGTGTCTGAATGTCTGACACCCCGGCTCCAGTTCACTTTCTATTGAACTGTGTCCCCTCTCTCTGTCCCTGCTGCTGTCAGACTCATTTTGGTCTTAAATGTTCGTATTAACCCTCTACATGATCCTGGGTTCTTTTTTTTGTTGTTGTTATTCTCAGTTTATTTTGTTTTGTTTTGTTTTTGTTTTTTATTTAGTTATTTTGAGGGTTTTTTTTTAATTATTATTATATTATATTATTATTGTTTTGTTTTTTTTTAGTTAGTTTAAGTTTTTTATATTTATTTATTTATTATATAATTTTTATTTTGAGTTTATTTATTTTATTTTTGTTATCTTGAGGTGATTTTTTTACTTTTGAGTTATTTTTTTTTTTTTTAATTAATTTTGTTTTGTTATTTTGAGTTATTTTATTTTTTAGTTTATTTGTTTTTTAAACTGTGTCTCTCTCTGTCTCTGCTGCTGTCAGACTCATGTTGGTCTTAAATGTTTTTTTTATTAACCCTCTACATGATCCTGGGGTTTTTATTTCACTTTTGTGTCTGTAAATCGAGATGAACATTAATGTGGCAGGTGTAAAATGAATAAACCCGACACCAGCAACTCCAAAAAAATAAATGTGGATCTTTTATTTCCCGACTGTCCCCAACAGGAGAACAGCATCATTTTTGGTTTGATTTGACTTTTTCAAAACAGTTTCTTTGTAAAAATCAAAAGTAAAAATAAAAGACAAAAGACAAAAGGGGTCGGTTAAATAAAATAAATGATGTGGGCTCTACGAGAATAAAGTCATAGCATTTCGACATTAAAGACGTAATTTTACGAGAATAAAGTCATAATTTTAAGAGAATAAAGTCATAATTTTAAGAGAATAAAGTCATAATTTTACGAGAATAAAGTCATAATTTTACGAGAATAAAGTCATAATTTTACGAGAATAAAGTCATAATTTTAAGAGAATAAAGTCATTTTTATCAGAATATCTGTGGGTGGATGAGTGAGACTGGAGCTTTATGGAGAGTTTGGACTTTCATCTGTGGTTTTACACACGATGAAATACTGTGTCTTTATCGCACCATCAGTCTGAGGACTTTGAAGAGACACACGCAAACGTCTGAGTTTGTTTCGTCGGAGGAACCACACGGATTTGGAAGAAACTGTGACTTTTGTGGAAGAGGAAGTGTCTGAAGTGTCTGAAGTGTCTGAAGTGTCTGAAGTGTCTGAAGTGTCTGAAGTGTCTGAAGTGTCGGCTGCAGAGGTGAAATGTCCATGTTCCTTAAGAGTTTGAAAGACGTCCATCCAGAACTGAAATCATCGTTTACACAGGACTCTCCCTCCAGACTCTCCCTCCAGACTCTCCACCCAGACTCTTCACCCAGACTCTCCACCCAGACTCTCCACCCAGACCCTCCACCCAGACTCTCCACCCAGACCCTCCACCCAGACTCTCCACCCAGACTCTCCACCCAGACTCTCCACCCAGACTCTTCACCCAGACCCTCCACCCAGACTCTCCACCCAGACTCTCCACCCAGACTCTGCTCTCTGATCGACGGTGCTGCTTCCATCGATGAAGCTTTGATCTCCAGTAAAGCTTCGGTTTAGTTTCTGCAGAACCGTTTCATGGATTTTCTGGACCTGGATCTTTGTGGACTTCCTCCAACACGAGTCACTGTGACGAGACAGTGATCCACATTTACTGTAGAGGAAAAAAAAAGAAAAAAAAAAAGGTATTGTTACGGGGTTTGAGTCCCCTGGTGAGGGTTAAAGTCCCTCACAGAGAAAGGTTCCGTGTTCAGGTTAAAGTCCTGATACAGGCTTGAGTTGTACTGTTTTAATTTGTGTGATTTCAGAGTCTTTCTTATTCTCTGAAGCTCTTTGATTTACCTCGTGAACGACTAAACCAGGACTAAACCAGGACTAAACCAGGACTAAACCAGGACAAAACCAGGACTAAACCAGGACTAAACAGGATTCTAACCCTAAACTCTGATGATGTTTGACTCGTATTTGAGGCTGATGGGAGATCTCTCTCTCTCTCTTTCTCCTGTTTCTCAAAACCTCCACGTCTGAGATTCAAACCCAGGACCCTTCTGCCTTGGTGCCGCTGAGCCAAACACCTTCTCTGTTGTGTTTTGTGGGCAGGAGGTGGGCTGTGACCATGAGCTCGGGAGCAGGGTCAAAGAGGACAACTGTGGAGTGTGTGGAGGAGATGGAACCACGTGCCGCTTGGTCCGAGGGCAGGCGTCAGTCCAGCTCTCCGCCCCGGGTCCAGGTCAGTCACTTTTACTCTTTTATAACCTGAATGTTCTGTCCAGAAGAGAAAAAACGGGTTTCAGGGCAAAGATCACACACTGTTTATAGAAATGGACATAGCTAACCTGCTAGCCGCCGCGTTTCAAACAGGAAGAGCATTAGCATTAGCATTAGCATTAGCATTAGCCAACAGTTTTTCAGTGAGTCACTTTCACCTTTTTGTGTAAAATCAAACTCTGAACAGCACTACAAACGCTCGGACTGACCACAGGAAACTGAATGTGTTTAAAAACAGTTTGTTTTGCGGTGCTGATGTGAGCGTCGTGTCTCCATGGTAACCGCGGAACTTTCTGCCAGTAGATGCATGTAGAACACCCCCAGAGTGACGTCATTACAGACTATCAATAGAAATGCTGTGGTGAATCTCGGCAAACATCCCGTTAGAGAACTGGAGCTCACTGCCCCCTCCTGGCTGACACTGGCATTACACTGATTTTTACGCTAAATAATTAAACTTGTTTAAATAGTAAAAGTGACAAGTTTTTTTTCAAAGTATGTTCAAAGAAGATGATATTTACTCTAAAGCAAACTGTTTCATTCAGAGTCAGATTTTTTTTTTTGTAGCTAACCTGCTAGCTGCCGCCGCGTTCAAAACAGGAAGTGATCATTGGTGCACTTCCTGCTCCGTTTCTGTGTAAAACGACATGATCCTGGGGTTTTTATTTCACGTCTGTGTCTGTAAATCAACATATGAACATTAATAACAGACACATCAGGTCCTTCTGTCCCCGACGTCGCTCCTGTTAGCGTTAGCGACAGGTTTGATTGACAGCGTTGCTAAGGAAAACCAGCGGTGTGGGCGGAAAGGGGCGTTACCTTCATCCTCGCTCCTGATTGGCTCTTCGGTTGCTATGATACTCGTGGTTCCAGATCCACTTGGACATTGAGGCTTTTGGGTTTGTGCAATAGTTTAGAGAATTTGAATAAGAGGAAAAACGAATTTAGTTTGGGACGAGAAAATGTACAACAGTGAATCTGATATTTTGACAGGATTAGGGTTAGATTTTTGGGTTTTTTTTTTTTTTTCGAAAACACCAAAAAGTAAATGTTTTTCATGACGCTGTAGTTTTCTGTCGACACTCACGTCTTTATACAGTTTGTGTTTATTAAAGCTACAATATCACGTGTTTTAAAATTCACAAATTTGTCTTGAAAAGGAGCTGGAAAAACAGAGAGACGCTCCTGTTTTGTGGGGACATGTCCTGTTTTACAAAAAGCTCTTTTTCAGTTTAAATTTTCCTGCTCCAGTTTTCTCCTGTTTTATCACCACATCCACAAAAACAAATCAACAGACGAGGAAATTTCACTTCAGAATTTATCCAAACAAGTTACAAATGGGTAAAAAGGGATTTATTCATCAGAGACAGGAGCCGAAAAGAGGAGGCGCGGGTTTAAAGGAGGCGCGGGTTTAAAGGAGACGCAGGTTTAAAGGAGGCGCGGGTTTAAAGGAGGTGCAGGTTTAAAGGAGACGCGGGTTTAAAGGAGGCGCAGGTTTAAAGGAGACGAGGGTTTAAAGGAGGCGCGGGTTTAAAGGAGGCGCGGGTTTAAAGGAGGCGCAGGTTTAAAGGAGGCGCAGGTTTAAAGGAGGCGCAGGTTTAAAGGAGGCGCAGGTTTAAAGGAGACGCGGGTTTAAAGGAGGTGCAGGTTTAAAGGAGGCGCGGGTTTAAAGGAGGCGCGGGTTTAAAGGAGGTGCGGGTTTAAAGGAGACGCGGGTTTAAAGGAGAGACGCGGGTTTAAAGAGGTGCGCGGTTTAAGGAGGTGCAGGTTTTAAAGGAGGCGGGTTTAAAGGGAGACACAGATTTAAAGGAGGCGCGGGTTTAAAGGAGGCGCAGGTTTAAAGGAGATGCGGGTTTAAAGGAGGCGCGGGTTTAAAGGAGGCGCGGGTTTAAAGGAGGCGCAGGTTTAAAGGAGACGCGGGTTTAAAGGAGGCGCAGGTTTAAAGGAGACGCAGGTTTAAAGGAGACGAGGGTTTAAAGGAGGGAGCAGGTTTTAAAGGAGGCGCAGGTTTAAAGGAGGTGCAGGTTTAAAGGAAGGAGGAGGCGCGGGTTTAAAGGAGATGCAGGTTTAAAAGGAGACGCGGGTTTAAAGGAGGCGGCGCAGGTTTAAAGGAGGCGCGGGTTTTTAAGGAGGCGCGGGGTTTAAAGGAGGTGCAGGTTTAAAGGAGGCGCAGGTTTAAAGGAGGTGCAGGTTTAAAGGAGGCGCGGGTTTAAAGGAGATGCAGGTTTAAAGGAGACGCGGGTTTAAAGGAGGCGCAGGTTTAAAGGAGGCGCGGGTTTAAAGGAGGCGCGGGTTTAAAGGAGGCGCGGGTTTAAAGGAGATTTTTAAAGGAGGCGTGGAGGCGCGGGTTTAAAAGGAGATGCAGATTTTAAAGGAGGCGTGGGTTTAAAGGAGGCGCGGGTTTAAAGGAGGCGCAGGTTTAAAGGAGGCGCAGGTTTAAAGGAGGCGTGGGTTTAAAGGAGGTGCAGGTTTAAAGGAGACAAAGGTTTAAAGGAGGTGCAGGTTTAAAGGAGACAAAGGTTTAAAGGAGGTGCAGGTTTAAAGGAGCGCAGGTTTAAAGGAGGCGCAGGTTTAAAGGAGGCGTGGGTTTTAAAGGAGGTGCAGGTTTAAAGGAGACAAAGGTTTTAAAAGGAGGTGCAGGTTTAAAGGAGACAAAGGTTTAAAGGAGGTGCAGGTTTAAAGGAGGCGCGGGTTTAAAGGAGGCGCGGGTTTAAAGGAGGCGCGGGTTTAAAGGAGACGCGGGTTTAAAGGAGACGCGGGTTTAAAGGAGGTGCAGGTTTAAAGGAGGCGCAGGTTTAAAGGAGGTGCAGGTTTAAAGGAGACGCAGGTTTAAAGGAGGCGTGGGTTTAAAGGAGGTGCAGGTTTAAAGGAGAGACAAAGGTTTAAAGGAGGTGCAGGTTTAAAGGAGGCGCGGGTTTAAAGGAGGCGCAGGTTTAAAGGAGGCGCAGGTTTAAAGGAGGTGCAGGTTTAAAGGAGACGCAGGTTTAAAGTAGACACAGGTTTGATCCACTGACACGATAAACGCCTGTGTCGTCCGCTCTTCCTTCTCCTGTTTTATTTTCTTAATCGTTGATTCTCGTTGATTCTGCAGCGTCGCGTCGTCATTTTGGTCCAGATGTAAAAATGTGCTGCTGTGACGTGTCTGTCCACAGGGGGCGCTACAGCAGGTGGCGCTTTGTTGTTTTTCACCGTCTCACTTCAGTTTTATCCAGTTCCTCTTTTGTGTTTTTCCATCATATGATCACAGTCTATTTCTTCTTCTGTGGCCTCCCCTCCTCCTCCTCCTCTTCCTCCTCTTCCTCCTCCTCTTCCTCCTCTTCCTCCTCCTCCTCCTCCCCTTCCTCCTCTTCCTCCTCTTCCTCCTCCTCCTCCTCTTCCTCCTCTTCCTCCTCCTCCTCCCCTTCCTCCTCCTCCTCCTCTTCCTCCTCTTCCTCCTCTTCCTCCTCTTCCTCCTCTTCCTCTGTTTATTCTGAACTGGTTTATGGAAATGCCATCTGGGCACAGGCACCTCCTGCCAGCTCAGGGAGGTGCTCAGGGAGGTGCCCAGATATGATTTTCCTGCCAAAAATGAAATCGATTTCTGCACCAAAAATATTCAATTCATTTGAGTGTTTCGAAGACAGAATTTAACAAGATAGAGCTGAAAGAAAACGTGTCTGATAATAATGATAATAATAATAATAACAATAATAACAATTATAACAATAATAATAATTATAACAATAATAATAATTACAGACTAAGAGCGGTTGACGAGTGCAATAACAAGGTCATATGGTCTGTGGTGCTTGTCGCGGTGGCAACCCCTGAACCCGGTGATGGACACTAGAAGTAGGGGATGGTGTCAGGCTGAAGGAGTCCTATGGAGCCTTGTTGGCTCATGGGACTCCTGAGGCTGCCGATGAGTACTGGTGGGCCAAACGTGCCGTGGCTCGTGTGATTGCCGATGCAAAAACTCGGGGCTGGGAGGAGTTCGGGGAGGCCATGGAGGAGGACTATCGGACGGCCTCAAAGAAATTCTGGCAAACCGTCCGGCGCCTCAGGAGGGGGAAGCAGTGCTTCACCAACACTGTTTACAGTGCGGGTGGAGAGCTGCTGACCTCAACTGAGGATATTGTCGGACGGTGGAAGTAATACTTTGAGGATCTCCTCAATCCCACTGTCACGTCTTCCGAGGAGGAAGCCGAGACTGGGGACCCGGAGGTCGACTCGTCCATCTCCCTGGCCGAAGTCACTGAGGTGGTTGGCAAGCTCCTCGGAGGCTCCGGGCGTTGATGAGATCCGTCCCGAGTACCTTAAGTCTCTGGATGTTGTGGGTCTTGGCTGACACGTCTCTACAACATCGCGTGGCGGTCGGGGACAGTACCTCTGGACTGTCAGACCGGGGTGGTGGTCCCTCTGTATAAAAAGGGGGACCGGAGGGTGTGTTCCAACTACAGGGGAATCACACTCCTCAGCCTTCCCGGTAAGGTCTATTCCAGGGACTGGAGAGGAGAGTCTGACCGATAGTCGAACCTCGTATCCAGGAGGAGCAGTGTGGTTTTCGTTCCGGTCCATTGGGGGCTCGAGGCTCATGGGAGTTTGCCACAGTCCACATGTGTTTTTTGCTTTTTGCGGACTGGGACCCTTTTCTCAGGTCTGTCCGGTCCCTGTGTGACCGGAGCAGGAGCTGTGTCTCTGCAGTGAGTCAGACTTGTTCCTGGTGCATGTTGGATCCACCAGGGCTGCACTTTGTCACCGGTTCTGTTCATTATATTTATGGACAGAATTGCTAGGCGCAGTCAGGGGCTGGAGGGGGTCTGGTTCAGGGGCTGGAGGGGGTCCGGTTCAGGGGCCGGAGGGGGTCTGGTTCAGGGGCTGGAGGGGGTCCGGTTCAGGGGCTGGAGGGGGTCTGGTTCAGGGGCTGGAGGGGGTCCGGTTCAGGGGCTGGAGGGGGTCTGGTTCAGGAACCACAGGATCTCATCTCTGCTGTTTGCAGATGATGTTGTCCTGATGCTTCATTGAACCAGGACCTGCAGCACTGGGGCAGTTTGAGCCGAGTGTGAGGCTGGGATGAAAATCAGCTCCTCCAAATCTGAGGCCATGGTTCTCAACCATAATAAAAGGTGGTGCCCTCTCCTGGGGGAGTCTCTTCCTCAAGTATTCAAGTATTTTGGGGTCTTGTTCACGAGTGAGGGAAGGATGAAACGTGAAATTGACAGTTGGATCAGTGCAGTGTCTGTAGTGATGTCGCTGTATCGGTTTGTTGTGGTAAAGAAGGAGCTGAGTCTAAAGGCAAATCTCTCGATTTATTGGTCAGTCTTTGTTCCTGGATAAAGAGGAAGAAATCAAACCCTCCAAGGACAGAACAAGAAAAAAATATTTAAACTGTTTAATGTTGTTTCCTCGTCACAAACAGACCTGGAGTTCTTCTCTCAAACTGAAAACACTCTGTTCCACCTTGTGATGTCATCATGTGGTGATACAGGAAGTGCTCCACTGTGTTTTTAGACTTCACATCTTCATTTGTAGAATCATCTGGATCATTTCAGCCTCTGGAATTACTCTAATCTTCTACTGAACTAAAGGTAAAAGGAGCTGTTCAACTACCACTTGATGACATCACAAGGTGGAACAGAGCATTTTGATCTTTGTAGATGTTACAGACTCATAATAAAGTGTGACTCAAACATGTGAGTGACACAAACACGACTCCAGGTCTGTTTTTGAGGAGGAAACGTCAGAACATGAACATTAAAGCTCACATTGGTCAGTTTGTGTGATGCAGGAGCTTTAAAAACGTCCTTCTCAGATTCGTTGTTTTAACGACGTCACATTTACACAGTAGATTCTGTAGATTCTGGACAGATTTGACCAAAGGCAAAACTTGCTCTAATTGAAACTGCCGGAGGGAAGGTGTTAAAATATTTCTTAGAGCGTTTGTAACCACGGAAACACTTCAAAATGATATGATATTTCACATTTACAAACAGAGCCGTGGATCATAAGATTTTCATGCTCAGCTAAAACCACATGAATTATTAAAAGTGCCTCATTTTGCGTCACGTTTTTTTTTTTCCCCTTTCACCGCCATCTTCTGTTTATCTGTGAGTTTCAGAGAGGAAAATATCATCTCTGTGCTGGCCTCACGTTGTGCACATTAATAACAGACACATCAGGTCCTTCTTTTGTTAGCGTTAGCAACAGGTTTGATTGACAGCGTTGCTAAGGGCCGCTCCCTGTTAAACCAGGTGTGGGGCTGAAGGGGCGTGACCTTCATCAGCCTCGCTCTGGATTGGCTCTTTGGTTGCTATGATACTCGCTAACATGTAACTCCGCTCCAGATTAGCCGCTACACCTGCTAGCCTCGTCTGTATTAAAACTAACTGCAGAATCACTGAATGAGGCTTTAAATCTGAGCAAAGTTTAATATTTTTCTTATTAAATAAACTTCAAGTCTCACTCTTATTATTTTTGATTAGGTCTAAACTAATTGGTTAATTCAAATTCTCGGGTGAACAGGACAGACATTCGCTCCGTTTACGTGTTTGAGTGATTAAAACAGATGCACCGATCCAGGTTTTTCTGTTCCGATACCGATATCGATACTTATGGCTTTAAGTATCGGCCCAAATCCAATATCAGTTCACTTCACTTTTATTTCTGTAACACATTTAAATACAACTTAAGCTGTTTCATATAAACAAACAAAAACATATACACATAAATTATATAAATTAAATACATAAAATAAATAATAAATAAATAAAATAATTAAAAAAAATTATATATAACAAAATACATAATAAATATATAATAAATAAATGCATAAATAAATAAATATATAATAAATAAATTATAAATATATAAAATAAATTATAAATACATTCACAAATAATTAAATATATTATACATAAATATATAATTAATAAATACAACAATAAAATAAAAAACACCTGTATGTCTGGTGTAGTGTTAAATACCAGGGAGGAGGTGTGTTTTCTGGTCTTTAACTGGTCTCTGTCCTGGTATCGGTTGAAAATATAATTTATTTCCTTCAAACACAAACATCATGAGGTAAAAATGAGGCGTTTTGTAACAGAGCGGCTTTGTGAAAATTCAAGTTTAATATTCTGACGTTTTGGTCCAACATTGTCCCGTAAACCGTCGTCTTTCTCCAGTTTATCGACTAAAATGTGATATCGACTGAACCGATGTCAGAGCCACCAAAATGTTCAATATCGGCGCCGATATCTGACTCCGTACAGTCTGTGGTTGTTCAAACGTCCGTGATTGTTTCCTAACAGTGATTCCACACGACGCTCAGAGGCACCAGTTTAAAGGTCAAAGGTCACACACTTCAGTCTCATCACAGAGTTGTTTTGTGGTTTTGAAATCGTTCCGCAGGAGTCGGACACGAGGCTCGTTAGTGGCGGCTCGGGGAAATCGTCTTTTTCCTCTTTTCTACACGACTCCGCAGACGTGAGCTGCAGTCGCCGAGTCGCCGAGAGCTTCGGGCGGAGCCGTTTACCAAGGTCAAAACTTCAGACGGAAACATTATAAATCCAATAAAAGACGATGTGGAGGTTTAAAGAGACGCTCTGCTCCTCCAGAGTCCAGACTGAGGCACTGCACAGTCTATAAACTGAGACGAAGAAAGTAACACAGTACAAGAAGTAAAGTACTGGACTGTAAAGTATCTGTACTTTACTTAAGTACATTTTACAGTGTGTACTTTTACTTTTACTTCAGTACATTTGAGAGCAGCATCTGTACTTTTTACTCCACTACATTTTTGAACAGGACTGAAAAGTAAAAGTATTTTTCATAAGATTTGAGGAGTTATTTTTACCATGTTCATGAAACATCCTGAATAAAGTTTTACTCGAGCTGAAGAAGGAGCTGAGTCTAAAAGTAAAGCTCTCGATTTACCTCAGTCTATGTTCACCTGTGGTCATGACTCTGGCTGTGACGTCTTGGGGTCCCACCGGAGGAGCTGGAGGAGGTGTCTGGGGTGAGGGAAGTCTGGGAGTCCCTGCTTAGACCCGGCCCTGGAGAAGAGGAAGAACATGGACGGATGGAAGATTCAGCTCTGAGCAGAACGACACAGACTGGACTCGTCTTGTTTCTGTTGCAGTCGTGTGTTTGTCACTGATCTGAAGGTTGCCGGTTCGAATCCCGCTCTCGACATGAACATCATTGGTTGAGAGGTCAGATCCACTGACTCACAGGTCGGCCGTGCGATTCCAGCTCCCACAGATGAAAGCTGTTGCTGTGTCCTTGGGCAAGACACTAAACCCACCTCGCCCCAGTGTCTGCGTGACCATTTAGCATTTATTTTATCAGTTCGCTCTGTAGCGCCCCCTTTTGTGCAGTACAACTCCTCCATGTACCTTCAGCCTTTCCTCTGTCATTCCCTCCAGTTTGATAAAACACTTATTATTATTTACAATTTGCAATTCTGAATGTAAAGTACTTCAAGTCAGTTAGCTAGCCGTTAGCCGTTAGCCGTTAGCTGTTAGCCGTTAGCTGTTAGCCGTTAGCTGTTAGCCGTTAGC
>JAIEZT010000101.1:347390-387910 GCA_019594935.1 Periophthalmus modestus | reverse complement strand
TCTGTGTTTGTTCTGGCTCTGGACACGGTCGCTCCTGATGAAACACACGCTCGCTCGCACCTGGAAACACGCTCGCTCCTGATGAAAACACGCTCGCTCTCACTGCAAAAAATGCTCGCGACTCCGACTGCAAACACACTCGCTCAAACTGAAAAACATGCTCGCTCTCACTGCAAAACAACGCTCGCTCACAAACTGAAAACACGCTCGCTCTCACTGCAAACCACGCTCGCTCTCCATGCAACACGCTCGCTCTCACTGCAAACACCCGCTACGCTCCGACTGAAAACACGCTCACTCTCACTGCAAACACGCTCGCTCCCACTGCAAAACCACGCTCACTCCGACTGCAACACGCTCGCTCTCACTGCAAACACGCTCGCTCTCACTGCAAACACGCTCGCTCTCACTGCAAAACACGCTCGCTCTCCCACTGCAAAACACGCTCACTCCGACTGCAAACACGCTCGCTCTCACTGCAAACACGCTCGCTCTCACTGCAAACACGCTCGCTCTCACTGCAAACACGCTCGCTCCCACTGCAAACACGCTCACTCCGACTGCAAACACGCTCGCTCTCACTGCAAACACGCTCGCTCAAACTGAAAACACGCTCGCTCTCACTGCAAACACGCTCGCTCTCCATGCAAACACGCTCGCTCTCACTGCAAACACGCTCGCTCCGACTGAAAACACGCTCACTCTCACTGCAAACACGCTCGCTCCCACTGCAAACACGCTTGCTCCCACTGCAAACACGCTCACTCCGACTGCAAACACGCTCGCTCTCACTGCAAACACGCTCGCTCTCACTGCAAACACGCTCGCTCTCACTGCAAACACGCTCGCTCCCACTGCAAACACGCTCGCTCCGACTGAAAACACGCTCACTCTCACTGCAAACACGCTCGCTCCCACTGCAAACACGCTTGCTCCCACTGCAAACACGCTCACTCCGACTGCAAAACACGCTCGCTCATCACTGCAAACACGCTCGCTCTCACTGCAAACACGCTCGCTCTCACTGCAAAACACGCTCGCTCCCACTGAAAAACACGCTCGCTCCGACTGAAAACACGCTCACTCTCACTGCAAACACGCTCGCGCTCCCACTGCAAAAACACGCTCGCCGATCCCACTGCAAACACGCTCACTCGACTGCAAACACGCTCGCTCTCACTGCAAACACGCTCGCTCAAACTGAAAACACGCTCGCTCTCACTGCAAACACGCTCGCTCTCCATGCAAACACGCTCGCTCTCACTGCAAACACGCTCGCTCGACACTGCAAACACGCTCACTCATCTCACTGCAACACCAACGCTCGCTCCCACTGCAAACACGCTTGCTCCCCTGCAAACACGCCACTCCGACCAAAAACAACCTCGCTCTCACTGCAAACACGCTCGCTCTCACTGCAAACACGCTCGCTCTCACTGCAAAACACGCTCGCTCCCACTGCAAACACGCTCACTCCGACTGCAAACACGCTCGCTCTCACTGCAAACACGCTCGCTCCCACTGCAAACACGCTTGCTCCCACTGCAAACACGCTCACTCCGACTGCAAACACGCTCGCTCCGACTGAAAACATGCTCGCTCTCACTGCAAACACGCTCGCTCCGACTGCAAACACGCTCGCTCCGACTGAAAACATGCTCGCTCTCACTGCAAACACGCTCGCTCCCACTGCAAACACGCTCGCTCCCACTGCAAACACACTCGCTCGCTTGTGTTCTGCGTCCTGATTGGCTGAGGGACTGTAGACCATTGTGTTCTGCGTCCTGATTGGCTGAGGGACTGTAGACCATTGTGTCCTGCGTCCTGATTGGCTGAGGGACTGTAGACCATTGTGTTCTGCGTCCTGATTGGCTGAGGGACTGTAGACCATTGTCCATCAGTCTCCTCCGTGTCTCCTGTACAGTACAGAATGTGTCAGACAAATTTACATAAATGTTGGATCAGTGTGACTCTGAAGTGCTGTATGTTTGCAAGTTTTCTCCCCGACAAAACCCACAATGTCGATGAAACGTTCTGCACCGACAAAGGCACCGACGAAGGTTTGAACTTTGTGTTTAAACAAGAGAGAAATGTGAGAAAATGTTAATGTGTGAGAAAAGTGTATAAAGTGTGTGGTGAGGGTTTATAAAGTGTATAAAGTGTGTGGTGAGGGTGTATAAAGTGTATAAAGTGTGTGGTGAGGGTTTATAAAGTGTATAAAGTGTGTGGTGAGGGTGTATAAAGTGTATAAAGTGTGTGGTGAGGAGTTTTACAGCAAAACATGGATAATAATGTAAAAAATAAAGCTGATACTTTGCGGGTTATTTCTAGAACGTGGCTCCGCCTTAAACGAGGGCCCAGTGACCCCAGTGTCTGTTTTCTCTGGTGCATAAATGTCTGAGTGGTTCCTTGATGTAAAGAGCTTTTCTTTAGACTTCCACATTAAACACACAAACGATCATGGCTTTAGGCTTAGTCCTGATGTTGGACTCTTGAGGACCCCCAGGAGACCCCAGACCGCACTTTGGAAATCACTATTACTACCACTTTGAGCCAAGAGTCTACAACTGAAACTTAAAACTAAGTCCCCAAACAAATCTGCTCTGAAATGAAAATCTCCTGTTAGTTTTATTAGTTTCGCAGTTTCATCTTGTCTCAAAAGCTCTTGGACGTGTTTAAAATATCAACTACGAAGACAATCCTCTGTCTAATGATCCAGCTACACAAATACGAACAAATACGACAGTTTTTTGGGGAATCGCTCTCACTTTTATGTTGAAAATCTCCTGAACTGGACCACGAACGCTCGGATCACAGGCTCCTGAAGACGTGCTCTTTAAATACAGTTTGTGATGGTCGAAAAAGCTTTAAGACGGCCCGAAAACTCAAGAAAAACAATGCTAATGTGTGCACGGTGTCGCCATGGAAACTGATGAACATTTCACTGCTAGAGATGCATGTAGAGCACCCCCATCGTGACGTCGAGTATCAATAATCCAGTCAAAACGGTCAATTAGTGACTGAAAATATTGGCGGGACTAGGATGACGTGTCTGAAAGTTCAGTATTTTTTCCCGAATCTCACAGCTCCTGTTTCAAGCTGCATTTCCAAACTGATTTTTATAATAATAATAATAATTCGTTTGACTTCCCGTCTCTGATGCGTCAGCTAAACAAACACGCCTCTGGCCGGGTTCGTATTTTCATGTTCTCCTGTTTTTGTTTTTGATTGGTCCCAGCGGAGCCTCGGTCAGGACGGTTCACCTCCCGTCGTCCAATCAGGAAACGGCTTTTTTCTATATTCATGAATGAGGCTTTTACACTGCAGCTACGTCTAATTAAGCTCTGTTTATACAGCCCCCGCCCCTGTGCTCCTGCCCCTGTGCTCCTGCCCCTGTGCTCCTGCCCCTGTGCTCCTGCCCCTGTGCTCCTGCCCCTGTGCTCCAGTGTGCTCCTGCCCCTGTGCTCCAGTGTGCTCCTGCCCCTGTGCTCCTGCCCCTGTGCTCCAGTGTGCTCCTGCCCCTGCGCTCCTGCCCCTGTGCTCCACTGTGCTCCTGCCCCTGTGCTCTAGTGTGCTCCTGCCTCTGTGCTCCACTGTGCTCCTGCCCCTGCGCTCCTGCCCCTGTGCTCCTGCCTCTGTGCTCCTGCCCCTGTGCTCCAGTGTGCTCCTGCCCCTGTGCTCCTGCCCCTGTGCTCCACTGTGCTCCTGCCCCTGCGCTCCTGCCCCTGTGCTCCTGCCTCTGTGCCTCTGCCCCTGTGCTCCAGTGTGCTCCTGCCCCTGCGCTCCTGCCCCTGTGCTCCAGTGTGCTCCTGCCCCTGTGCTCCTGCCCCTGTGCTCCTGCCCCTGTCCTCCTGCCCCTGTGCTCCAGTGTGCTCCCTGCCCCTGTGCTCCTGCCCCTGTGCTCCAGTGTGCTCCTGCCCCCTGTGCTCCTGCCCCTGTGCTCCTGCCCCTGTGCTCCTGCCCCTGTGCTCCTACCCCTGCGCTCCTGCCCCGTGCTCCTGCCCCTGTGGTGTTTTACCTATAGCTGTGTCAGATCATTATATAACAGTGGTTCACATTTTATTTTTTCTCATGTGTAAAACTTTGGGACTTTTATTTAAGAATAAAAAGTATAAAATAAAAATGTTGGTCAGCGCTCAAACTCTCTCCCAGACTCGTTCCCAGACTGTGTCGCTAAAATAACGTAACAACCACAGACTGTTTAAATAAACAGACAGAGCTAACCTGCTAGCCGCCGCCGCGCTCCAAACAGGAAGTGATCATGGTGCACTTCCTGCTCCATCGACTCGTCATGTTGGTCTTAAATGTTCGTATTAACCCTCCACATGATCCTGGGGTTTTTATTTCACTATTTTATCTGTAATTCAAGATATGAACGTGTAAAGGGGCGTTACCTTCAACATCCTCGCTCCTGATTGGCTCTCTGGTTGCTATGACACTCACTGTACCTGCTCTGGCCTCGATGAGCTTCATTTGGAGTTAAACGCTGAGGTGACTTCTTCATTCAGTCTGTGGTAAAAACCCAGTGGTCTAAATACGAACCATAACCGTCTGACCTTTGAACACGCTATAAATTTGTCAACAGTTCCTCTTCTGAAACGCTCGGTCCTAAACAGCAGGAAACCACAAACTTCCACGGCGTTAAAGTGAGCCGGGGCCGGTGCAGTACGCCGTGTTCTTCTGAGTATCAGATATCACTCTCACAAAACTCATTATGTTCCTAATGGCTCCACACTCAGGCTCCTTCACATCACGCTGTCAAATCTAATACAGGAAGTGCTTCTGCCGCCGCCGCCGCCCTCACGAACGAAACAGGCAGGATTTGTGGATTCAGTATTTATCCAAGGCGTCATGAACATGGAAACACAAAGATCTGAGGATGTTCAGTTTTATTTTGTCTGTTTGCTCTCAAGGACGTATTAACTCCTCCCTCCGCACGACAAAAAAGTATTTATTCAACCACCAACGTGCAACTTCTTCACTTAAAAAGACGAGCGAGGCCTTCATTTTCATCATAGGTTCACTTCAACTATGAGACAGAATGAGAAAAAAAAAGAAGTGTCTGATTTGTCAAGGATTTATTTGCAAATTATGGTGTAACATAAGTATTTGGTCAATAAGAAAAGTTCATCTCTTTATATATTTATATGACTGAGGTCAAACGTTTTCTGTCTCAGGTTTTCACTGTTGCTGGTAGTTTAGGCCATTCCTCCTGCAGATGTCCTCTAGAGCAGACGTTCAGACTTTGAGTAGATGTTCAGACTTTCAGTAGATGTTCAGACTTTGAGTAGATGTTCAGACTTAGATGTTCAGACTTAGATGTTCAGACTTTGAGTAGATGTTCAGACTTAGATGTTCAGACTTTGAGTAGATGTTCAAACTTTGATGTTCAGACTTTGAGTAGATGTTCTGACTTACATGTTCAGGCTTTGAGTAGACGTTCAGACTTTCAGTAGATGTTCAGACTTTGAGTAGATGCTTCAGACTTTGATGTTCAGACACTTAGTAGATGTTCTGACTTACATGTTCAGACTTTGAGTAGACGTTCAGACTTTCAGTAGATGTTTAGACTTTGAGTAGATGTTCTGACTTTGAGTAGATGTTCAAACTTTCAGTAGATGTTCAGACTTTCAGTAGATGTTCAGACTTTGAGTAGATGTTCAAACTTTCAGTAGATGTTCAGACTTTGATGTTCAGACTTTGAGTAGATGTTTAAACTTTCAGTAGATGTTCAAACTTTGAGTAGATGTTCAAACTTTGAGTAGATGTTCTGACTTTGAGTAGATGTTCAAACTTTCAGTAGATGTTCAGACTTTGATGTTCAGACTTTGAGTAGATGTTTAAACTTTGAGTAGATGTTCTGACTTTGAGTAGATGTTCAAACTTTGAGTAGATGTTCTGACTTTGAGTAGATGTTCAAACTTTGAGTAGATGTTTGACTTTGATTAGATGTTTCAGACTTTGAGTAGATGTTCTGACTTTGAGTAGATGTTCTTTTTGCCGTTCTTCAGTCCCATTTGGAGCCTTCATTCATGCCTCTAAATGCTTTTCCATCTGCTGATTGTTCGCAGCAGCAGCGTAGTATCGACTCGCTCTCCCATTAGTGTCCCTGCGCTCCGTGAGTGCCATAAACGCTGACCAAACACCGGACCGGCCGTGTCAAGCTCCATGAATTATGAAGCAGCCGTGTGTTCAGATATCGATGTGAGTGGACACAGGCTGTGGGCCCCTGAAACACGGCCAACGAAGTGGAGAGCCTTTGAGTGCAGCTTTTAATAGTGTGATGAGTGTTGCCTTCAAAGATGTGACTGTCCAGAGTTTGGAAAAAGGTTTGAATGTGGAGTTTGAAATTCAAAACTGTGAGAACTTATGAGCAGCAGGTCTAAATACAAACTGTTCTGTTCAGATGTTTCTCCAGGTTCTCGTCGTTTCTTCTCGTTGAGCCTCTGAAGTTGTATTTGGAGAGATTCATGTTTGAGTTTTAATCTTTAATCGGCTATTTTCAAGACGTCATTTTGTCAATCTGCCGTAAAAATAAACAGGTGAGACAATAAACTTTTGGTCAGACAAACAGACTTCACCTGCTGTTTTTAAACTCCACCTTCTCCAGAATCATGTGGATTATTTCAGTCAATCTTCAACTGAACTAATGGTAAAAAGAGCAGTTAAAAACTCCTCTGCTCCCTTGTCTCCTATCCTCTTCTCTCCCTCTCTCCTCTTGTCTCCTCTCCCTCTCTTCCTCTTCCTCCTCTCCTCCTCTTCTCTCCTCCTCCTTCCTCCTTTCCTCCTCTTGACTCCTCCTCTCCTCTTCTTGTCTCCTCTCCTCCTCTGTCCCCTCTCTTCTCCTCTCGTCTCCTCTTCTTGTCTCCTCCTCTTGTCTCCTCTCCTGCTCTTTTCTTCTCTCTTCTCCTCTTGTCTCCTCTCTTCCTCTTCTCTCCTCTCCTCCTCTTGTCTCCTCTCTTCTTCTTGTCTCCTCTACTCCTCTTGTCTCCTCTCCTCTTCTTGTCTCCTCTCCTCCTCTTGTCTCCTCCTCTTGTCTCCTCTCCTTCTTTTGTCTCCTCTCCTCCTCTGTCTCCTCTCTTCTCCTCTTGTCTCCTCCTCTCGTCTCCTCTCCTCCTCTTGTCTCCTCTCTCCTCCTCTTGTCTCCTCTCCTCCTCTCCTCCTCTGTCTCCTCTCCTCTTGTCTCCTCTCCTCCTCTCGTCTTCTCTCTTCCTCTCTGTTTAGGCTGAGCTGAAAACTACCACCTGATGACATCACAAGGTGGTTTTGAGCGTTGTAGATGTTACAGACGAATAAAAGTGTGACATGTGACTGAAACACGACTCCAGGTCTGTGTTTGAGGAGCGTCAGGACATGGATTAAACCTCACATTGTCCGTTTTGAGTGATACAGGAGCTTTAACGTGTGAGGGGGCCGTTCGTCTCCTGTTCAGTGATGAGTAATGATGGTGTTGGTGCGAGGCTCCTCCCCCTCGGCCTCGCTCTCAGTTTGTGTAAAACTCCATGACTCAGCACTAAACCCACTAAAGCCTCATGTGTGGAAACAATTTGTGCCCCATCGAAGCCACAGAGCAGCTCAGGGACATGTGGGAGCGATCAGACCTGCAGCAGGACCCAGTTAGGACCGGACCAGAACCGGGCCAGGACTGGAGCAGGACCGGACCAGGACTGGAGCAGGACCGGACCAGAACCGGGCCTGGACCGGGCAGGACCGGGCCAGGACTGGGCCAGGACTGGAGCAGGACTGGGCCAGGACCGGGCCAGGACTGGAGCAGGACTGGGCCAGGACCGGGCCAGGACTAGACCAGGACTGGAGCAGGACCGAGTTAAGACTGGAGCAGGACCAGGCCTGGACCGGGCCAGGACCGGGCCAGGACTGGACCAGGACTGGACCAGGACTGGAGCAGGACCGAGTTAAGACTGGAGCAGGACCAGGCCAGGACCGGGCCAGGACTGGACCAGGACTGGAGCAGGACTGGAGCAGGACCGAGTTAAGACTGGAGCAGGACCAGGCCAGGACCGGGCCAGGACCGGGCCAGGACTGGACCAGGACTGGAACAGGACTGGAGCAGGACTGGAGCCGGACCAGGCCAGGACCAGGCCAGGCCAGAACTGGACTAGAATTGGACAAGAACCGGACCAGATCTGGACCAGAACTGGACCAGAAATGGACCAGAAATGGACCAGAAATGGACCAGAACTGGAGCAGGACTGGACCAGACCGGGACCAGAACCGGACCAAAACCAGACCAGAACTGGATCAGACGACGCTGATGACACTGAAACTCTGTAATACTATAATAGGCGTCTGCACCTGCAGAGGTCACCTGCAGGAGGCAGAAGTGAGTACACAGTAGTAGTTGTAGTAGCAGCAGTAGAAGAAGTGATTACACAACTTCACTTTCTCAAAAAGCAGTAACAGTCGTGTAGTAGGAGGTCCTGGAACCTGATTTTCAAACTTCCAGTGAGTAAGTTATTTACATCTGTCTCGTCATGATCTCGTACAAACCCTTTAGCACGTCGTAAATATCCTCAACTTTTAATTTTTAACAACTAAAACACAATAAAATTCTGCTGCAGCCAATCAGAGCACTGCTTTCAGCGATTACTCCCAGGTTAACGAGAAATAAACACCACACCTCTGGTTTAACAGGGAGCGGACGCTTAGCAACGCTGTCAATCAAACCTGTTGCTAACGCTAACAGGAGCGACGTCGGGGACAGAAGGACCTGATGTGTCTGTTATTAATGTTCATATGTTGATTTACAGACACAGACGTGAAATAAAAACCCCAGGATCATGTAGAGGGTTAATACGAACATTTAAGACCACATGACGAGTCGATGGAGCAGGAAGTGCACCATGATCACTTCCTGTTTGTAGCGCGGTGGCTAGCAGGTTAGCCACATCCATTTATATAAGCAGTGTGTGATCTGTGGCGTAGAAGGAGATAAGTAGACGTTGCTCTGAGGCTGATGCTCTGTGGTCTCGTTCTGAGTTGTGCTGGGTCAGTATTCCTCATATTCCTCGTATTTCTCGTATTCCTCGTATTTCGCACACCGTTATAACCGTCATCTCTGGGAACGTAACCTTTGGTCCAGAGCAGAACCGTGGGTGTGTGCGGTTTGAAGTGACCACATTACAAAAGATCATAAGACGAGGACAAACGCCGCTCTGTGTGGTCATGTGGTAAAGTGGGCCACATCAGAACACAGCTGTGAGCTTTGGGGAAGGACACACTTTAACATCGACTCTGCTCTTAAAGGGACGGGCTTTTTGAACCGCGCTCAAACTAAACTGTGAGGCCTTTTACCGCCGTCCCAGAGCGGTCTTAAATGTTAACCCTCTACATGATCCTGGGGTTTTTATTTCACGTCTGTGTCTGTAAATCAACATATGAACATTAATAACAGACACATCAGGTCCTTCTGTCCCCGACGTCGCTCCTGTTAGCGTTAGCAACGGGTTTGATTGACAGCATTGCTAAGCGTCCGCTCCCTGTTAAACCAGTGGTGTGGGCGGGAAGGGGCGTGACCTTCAACAGCCTGGCTCCTGATTGGCTCTTTGGTTGCTGTGATACTCGTGGTCGAAAATTCCAAATATGGAAATTGGCTCCAAATTAGCCGCTATAACCGCTAGCCTCGATGAGCTACACCTGCTTTAGCCTCGATCAGCTTCATTTGACTTTTTCCTCACAGTCTGAGGTCGCACCTCTCCTTGACTCTGGGAAAATAAATTATAAGTATTTAATTGAAGTGTATTTTATTTGTGTTAGCTCTTTTTTTTAATTGTAGTAGGTTATCGTGATCTTGAAATATTAAAATAAGCGTCACACTCGCAGAAGTCGCCAAAACTCTGGGCGTTTATCAAGACTTTCCATCTCCGACACCAACATGAACATGAATAAATGTGCTTTTCTCGTCGTGTGGATGTTCAGATCCACAGACGTCTGAGAGCAGCTTTTCTCCACCATGAACTATCACAGACGACAGATACAGTCCTGAAAACATCAAACTTCAGTCGCGACAGAGATTTTGTAGTGAAAAGGTGAAAAAAACCCCAATATACACAGTGTTGTGTTCATTTCATGTTTTCTTTTTCGTACAAACTGGGTCCAAATGGTTCTTTAGGGGTTAAAGGTCGCGACCCCTGGTCCAGACCCTGCTTCATCTGTTCGTGTGATTGGCTCCAACCTCGGTCAATTAGAAATCGGTTTATAGCAATAAAAAACAAAACAAAAAAACAAACACAAACCGCTCCTGTCGTCTTATTGACACAGGCAGTTTATTTTGGGGTTTTTGGGGGTTTTTTTTCCCATAATTATTGTGAGGCTAACGAGCGGCGTCTTTATTAGCACCATCTCCATCTGGTTTGGAAAGAGGAGAAACTCTGAGCCACAGAATCACAAACAGAAGCAGAACGACGAAAGTGTCACGATAATAAAAGTACCAAATATTTAACAAACGGAAGTGAAGCCAAACAGAACGACACGACCTCCACACGGCAGAGACTCCACCCATCTTCAGACGACAGACTCCACCGACCTCCAGATGACAGAGACTCCAAAGACCTCCAGACGACAGAGAGACTCCACCCACCTCCAGACGACAGAAAGACTTCACCGACCTCCAGGCGACAGAAAGACTTCACCGACCTCCAGATGACAGACTCCACCGACCTCCAGACGACAGACTCCACCGACCTCCAGACGACAGAGACTCCACCGACCTCCAGACGGCAGAGACTCCACCCACCTCCAGACGACAGAGACTCCACCGACCTCCAGACGACAGAAAGACTCCACCGACCTCCAGATGACAGACTCCACCGACCTCCAGACGACAGACTCCACCGACCTCCAGACGACAGAGACTCCACCGACCTCCAGACGACAGAGACTCCACCGACCTCCAGATGACAGAGACTCCACCGACCTCCAGACGATAGAGACTCCATCGACCTCCAGACGACAGAAAGACTCCACCGACCACCAGACGACAGAAAGACTCCACCGACCTCCAGACGACAGAGACTCCACCGACCACCAGACGACAGAGACTCCACCCACCTCCAGACGACAGAGACTCCACCGACCACCAGACGACAGAGACTCCACCCACCTCCAGACGACAGACTCCACCGACCTCCAGACGACAGAGACTCCACCGACCTCCAGACGACAGACTCCACCCACCTCTAGACGACAGAGACTCCACCGACCTCCAGACGACAGAAAGACTCCACCGACCTCCAGACGACAGAAAGACTCCACCGACCTCCAGACGACAGAGACTCCACCCACCTCCAGACGACAGACTCCACCCACCTCCAGACGACAGAAAGACTCCACCGACCTCCAGATGACAGAAAGACTCCACCGACCTCCAGAAGACAGAAAGACTCCACCGACCTCCAGACGACAGAAAGACTCCACCGACCTCCAGACGACAGAAAGACTCCTCCGACCTCCAGACGACAGAAAGACTCCACCGACCTCAGACGACAGAGACTCCATCGACCTCCAGACGACAGAAAGACTCCACCGACCTCCAGACGACAGAGACTCCACCCACCTCCAGACGACAGACTCCACCCACCTCAGAGACGACAGAAAGACTCCACCGACCTCCAGATGACAGAAAGACTCCACCGACCACCAGACGACAGAAAGACTCCACCGACCTCCAGAAGACAGAAAGACTCCAACGACCTCCAGACGACAGAGACTCCACCGACCTCCAGACGACAGAGACTCCACCGACCTCCAGACGACAGAGACTCCACCCACCTCCAGACGACAGAGACTCCACCCACCTCCAAACGACAGACTCCACCGACCTCCTCACGGCAGAGACTCCACCGACCTCCAGACGATAGAGACTCCACCCACCTCCAGACGATAGAGACTCCACCCACCTCCAGACGACAGAGACTCCACCCACCTCCAGACGACAGAGACTCAATCGACCTCCAGACGACAGACTCCACCGACCTCCAGACGACAGAGACTCCACCCACCTCCAGACGACAGAAAGGACTCCCACCGACCTCCAGACGACAGAGACTCACACGACCTCCAGACGACAGAGACTCCACCGACCTCCAGACGACAGAAAGACTCCACCGACCTCCAGACGACAGAAAGACTCCACCGACCTCCAGACGATAGAGACTCCATCGACCTCCAGACGACAGAAAGACTCCACCGACCTCCAGACGACAGAGACTCCACCCACCTCCAGACGACAGACTCCACCCACCTCCAGACGACAGACTCCACCCACCTCCAGACGACAGAAAGACTCCTCCGACCTCCAGACGACAGAAAGACTCCATCGACCTCCAGACGACAGAGACTCCATCGACCTCCAGACGACAGAAAGACTCCACCGACCTCCAGTCGACAGAGACTCCACCCACCTCCAGACGACAGACTCCACCCACCTCCAGACGACAGAAAGACTCCACCGACCTCCAGATGACAGAAAGACTCCACCGACCACCAGACGACAGAAAGACTCCACCGACCTCCAGAAGACAGAAAGACTCCAACGACCTCCAGACGACAGACTCCACCGACCTCCAGACGACAGAGACTCCACCGACCACCAGACGACAGAGACTCCACCGACCTCCAGACGACAGAGACTCCACCCACCTCCAGACGACAGAGACTCCACCCACCTCCAAACGACAGACTCCACCGACCTCCTCACGGCAGAGACTCCACCGACCTCCAGACGATAGAGACTCCACCCACCTCCAGACGATAGAGACTCCACCCACCTCCAGACGACAGAGACTCCACCCACCTCCAGACGACAGAGACTCAATCGACCTCCAGACGACAGACTCCACCGACCTCCAGACGACAGAGACTCCACCCACCTCCAGACGACAGAAAGACTCCACCGACCTCCAGACGACAGAGACTCCACCGACCTCCAGACGACAGAAAGACTCCACCGACCTCCAGACGACAGAAAGACTCCACCGACCTCCAGACGATAGAGACTCCATCGACCTCCAGACGACAGAAAGACTCCACCGACCTCCAGACGACAGAGACTCCACCCACCTCCAGACGACAGAAAGAGAAAGACTCCACCAACCTCCAGACAACAGACTCCACCGACCACCTCCAGAAAGACTCCACCGACCTCCAGACGACAGAAAGACTTCACCGACCTCCAGACGACAGAGACTCCATCGACCTCCAGACGACAGAAAGACTCCATCGACCTCCAGACGACAGAAAGACTCCACCAACCTCCAAACGACAGAAAGACTCCACCCACCTCCTGATGACCCATATGCGCCGCCCTGCTGGTCAAAACGAGTCCTCTGTTTGCTGTTTTACAGATGATTATGAAGTGTTTTACTGTCAGAGAGTCAGGAAATGTGTTGTTTGCTTTACCGTCACTCTGTCACGAGTCGTGTTTGGTTCATTCACATGTTTGAGTCACACTTAATTATTAGTCTGTAACATCTACAAAGCTCAAAACGCTCTGTTCCACCTTGTGATGTCATCAAGTGGTAGTTTTCAAGGTAAAAACTCAGGCGAGGAGAGAAAGAGGAGAGAAAGAGGAGGAGAGGAGAGAAAGAGGAGAGGAAAGGAGAGAAAGAGGAGGAGGGGAGACAAGAGGTGGAGAGGAGGATAGGAGACAAGAAGAGAGAAAGAGAGGGGGAAAGAAGGAGAGGAGGAAAGGGAGCGAGGAGAGGAGACAAGAGGAGGTAAAGAGAGGGGAGAGGAGGAAAGAAGGATAGGAGGAAAGGGAGCGAGGAGAGGAGACACGAGGAGGTAGAGGGGGAGAGGAGGAAAGAAGGAGAAGAGGAAAGGGAGCGAGGAGAGGGGACAAGAGGAGGTAAAGAGAGGGGGAGAGGAGGAAAGAAGGAGAGGAGGAAAGGGAGCGAGGAGAGGAGACACGAGGAGGTAGAGAGGGAGAGGAGGAAAGAAGGAGAAGAGGAAAGAAGGAGAGGAGGAAAGGAGACAAGAGGAGGAGAAGGGAGCAGAGGAGTTTTTTTTTTTAAGTTAACAGATGTTTTCAAGTGAACATCTCCTTTTACCTTTAGTTCAGTCGAGATAAGTGGCAACTCCAGGACTGAAATGATCCAGATGATTCTAGTGAAGGTGGAGTTTAAAAACACAGTGGAGCACTTCCTGTATCCCCACTTGATGACATCACAAGGTGGAACAGAGTGTTTTCAGTTGGAAGAACTCTGTTAAACATGTGTGAATGAAACAAAACACAACTCCAGGTCTGTTTGTTGCGAGGAAACGAGAGAATAGAGTGATTTGGTGTAAAGTGGAGGTCGGTCCATATGTTTCGTGTTTTCAGTTGTTGGGGGAAACTCGAGTGACTTTTCCATATTGGGTCATTTAGGTTCAATCAGTCTGTATGTTTCACAGAGACTCACAGTTTGCTCCGCTGCCAAACTCAAATCATCTTTAGTCAAAACCAGACGACGCTGTCCCAGTCTGCAGCAGGTCAAAGGTCAAAGAACCCAGTATGTGTGAATAGGAGCTGCGAGGCGTTCAGGTGCGTCTGGAAAATTAGCTTTAGCGCTGAAAGTTTGCAGCTTTATACAGTGTGTCCTGGTTTATCTCGGGCGTCACGATCTAAAAATAACCCACAAATATATTTCACCACACACTTTATACACTTTATACACCCTCACCACACACTTTATACACTTTATAAACCCTCACCACACACTTTATACACTTTATACACCCTCACCACACACTTTATACACTTTATACACCCTCACCACACACTTTATACACTTTATACACCCTCACCACACACTTTATACACTTTATACACCCTCACCACACACTTTATACACTTTATACACCCTCACCACACACTTTATACACTTTATAAACCGTCACCACACACTTTATACACTTTATACACCCTCACCACACACTTTATACACTTTATACACCCTCACCACACACTTTTATACACTTTATACACCCTCACCACACACTTTATACACTTTATACACCCTCACCACACACTTTATACACTTTATACACCCTCACCACACACTTTATACACTTTATACACCCTCCGCACCACACACTTTATACACTTTATACACCCTCACCACACACTTTATAACACTTTATAAACCGTCACCACACACTTTATACACTTTATACACCCTCACCACACACTTTATACACCCTCACCCTCACCACACACTTTATACACTTTATACAAACCCTCACCACACACTTTATACACTTTATACACCCTCACCACACACTTTATACACTATAAACCTCTCACCACACTTTTATACACTTTATAAACCCTCACCACACACTTTATACACTTTATACACCCTCATCTTACACTTTATACACTTTATACGCCCTCACCACACACTTTTATACACTTTATATACACCCTCACCACACACTTTATACACACTTTATAACACCCCTCACCACACACTTTATACACTTTATACACCTCACCACACACTTTATAACACTTTATACACCCTCACCACACACTTTATACACTTTATACACCCTCACCACACTTTATATACACTTTATACACCCTCACCACACACTTTATACACTTTATACACCCTCACCACACACTTTATACACTTTATAAACCGTCACCACACACTTTATACACTTTATACACACACCCACACCACACACTTTATACACCCTCACCACACACTTTATACACTTTATACACCCTCACCACACACTTTATACACTTTATACACCCTCACCACACACTTTATACACTATAAACCCTCACCACACACTTTATACACTTTATAAACCCTCACCACACACTTTATACACTTTATACACCCTCATCTTACACTTTATACACTTTATACGCCCTCACCACACACTTTATACACTTTATACACCCTCACCACACACTTTATACACTTTATACACCCTCCACCACACACTTTATACACTTTATACACCCTCACCACACACTTTATACACTTTATACACCCTCACCACACACTTATACACTATAAACCCTCACCACACACTTTATACACTTTATAAACCCTCACCACACACTTTATACACTTTATACACCCTCATCTTACACTTTATACACTTTATACGCCCTCACCACACACTTTATACACTTTATACACCCTCACCACACACTTTATACACTTTATAAACCCTCACCACACACTTTATACACTTTATACACCCTCACCACACACTTTATACACTTTATACACCCTCACCACACACTTTATACACTTTATACACCCTCACCACACACTTTATACACTTTATAAACCCTCACCACACACTTTATACACTTTATAAACCCTCACCACACACTTTATACACTTTATACACCCTCACCACACACTTTATACACTTTATACACCCTCACCACACACTTTATACACTTTATACACCCTCACCACACACTTTATACACTTTATAAACCCTCACCCACACTTTATACACTTTATAAACCCTCACACACACACTTTATACACTTTATACACCCTCACCACACACACTTTATACACTTTATACACCCTCACCACACACTTTATACACTTTAAACACCCTCACCACACACTTTATACACTTTATAAACCCTCACCACACACTTTATACACTTTTCTCACACAGTCCCTCAGCCAATCAGGACGCAGAACACACACTTCTTATTCGGAACTTGGTGGCTAGCAGGTTAGCTTTGTCCATTTATATAAACACTCTGATTAATCTTTTCTCGTTCGTCTTTTCAGTTTCCATTGTTTCACTTTAGGCCTTTTTCTTTGTGGCCAGACGCTCGAGGCTCTACGTTCTTCACTTGTGAGTTTTTGAGAAGTGCTTTTCCAAGTCGGGCTCTGTTTTCGATTAGCGGTTAGCCTGTTAGCTCTTTTTGCTGTGTTAGTTCTGTTAGCTGTGTTAGCCCTTTTAGCTCTTTTAGCCCCGTTAGCTGTGTTAGCCCTGTTAGCTCTGTTAGCCCTGTTAGCCCTGTTAGCTGTGTTAGCCCTGTTAGCTGTGTTAGCCCTGTTAGCTCTGTTTGTTCTGTTAGCTCTGTTAGCCCTGTTAGCTCTGTTAGTTCTGTTAGCTCTGTTAGCCCTGTTAGCTGTGTTAGCCCTGTTAGCTCTGTTAGCTCTGTTAGCCCTGTTAGCCCTGTTAGCCCTGTTAGCTCTGTTAGTTCTGTTAGCTCTGTTAGCCCTGTTAGCCCTGTTAGCCCTGTTAGCCCTGTTAGCTCTGTTAGCCCTGTTAGCCCTGTTAGCCCTGTTAGCCCTGTTAGCTCTGTTAGCCCTGTTAGCCCTGTTAGCCCTGTTAGACCTGTTAGCTCTGTTAGCTCTGGAGCTGGTGTTTATCTGCGTTCGTCCTTCTTGTGGACTCGTGCTCCAGTTCGATGTTTTCTGTCTCGGGGCGAAAGGCGGGGTCCCAGTCCAAATCTCATCACCGAAAAACTAAATTCAAAACAGCTGCGTTTGGTCCTGAGGGACGACAAAACAGGAAAATGGACTGGAAAAAGAGGAGGGAGAGAAACGAGAGAAGAGAGAGAAAAGAGAGAAAAGAGAGGGGGGTGAAAATGAAATGAAGAGAGAGACAGGAAATGTGAAAGGTAAAGAAGGACATTAGTTGTGTGTTTTTGGACATTAGTTGTGTGTCTGTTTGGACATTAGTTGTGTGTTTTTGGACATTAGTTGTGTGTTTTTGGACATTAGTTGTGTGTTTTTGGACATTAGTTGTGTGTTTTTAGACATTAGTTGTGTGTTTTTGGACATTAGTTGTCTGTTTTTGGACATTAGTTGTGTGTTTTTGGACATTAGTTGTTTTTGGACATTAGTTGTGTGTTTTTGGACATTAGTTGTGTGTTTTTAGACATTAGTTGTGTGTTTTTGGACATAAGTTGTGTGTTTTTGGACATTAGTTTTGTGTTTTTGGACATTAGTTGTGTGTTTTTGGACATTAGTTGTGCGTTTTTGGACATTAGTTGTGCGTTTTTGGACATTAGTTGTGCGTTTTTGGACATTAGTTGTGCGTTTTTGGACATTAGTTGTGCGTTTTTGGACATTAGTTGTGCGTTTTTGGACATTAGTTGTGTGTTTTTGGACATTAGTTGTGTGTTTTTGGACATTAGTTGTGTGTTTTTGGACACTCGTGTGTTTTTGGACATTAGTTGTGTGTTTTTGGACATTGGCTGTGTGTTTTTGGACATAAGTTGTGTCTGTTTGGACATTAGTTGTGTGTTTTTGGACATTAGTTGTGTGTTTTTGGACATTAGTTGTGTGTTTTAGGACATTAGTTGTGTGTCTGTTTTTGGACATTAGTTGTGCGTTTTTGGACATTAGTTGTGCGTTTTTGGACATTAGTTGTGTGTTTTTGGACATTAGTTGTGCGTTCTTGGACATTAGTTGTGTCTTTTTGGACATTAGTTGTGTGTTTTTGGACATTAGTTGTGCGTTTTTGGACATTAGTTGTGCGTTTTTGGACATTAGTTGTGTGTCTGTTTGGACATTAGTTGTGTGTTTGGACATTAGTTGTGTGTCTGTTTGGACATTAGTTGTGTGTCTGTTTAGACATTAGTTGTGCGTTTTTGGACATTAGTTGTGTGTTTTTGGACATTAGTTGTGTGTTTTTCGACATTAGTTGTGTGTTTTTGGACATTAGTTGTGTGTTTTTGGACATTAGTTGTGTGTTTTTGGACATTAGTTGTGTGTTTTTGGACATTTTAGTTGTGTGTTTTTTGGACATTTAGTGTGTGTTTTTGGACATAAGTGTGTGTTTTTGGACATTAGTTGTGTGTTTTTGGACATTAGTTGTGTGTTTTTGGACATTAGTTGTGTGTTTTTGGACATAAGTTGTGCATCTGTTTGGACAGTAGTTGTGTGTTTGTTTGGACATTAGTTGTGTTTTTTGACATTAGTTGTGTGTTTTTGGACATTAGTTGTGTGTTTGTTTGGACATTAGTTGTGTGTTTTTGGACATTAGTTGTGTGTTTTTGGACATTAGTTGTGTGTTTTAGGACATTAGTTGTGTGTTTTTGGACATTAGTTGTGTGTTTTTGGACATTAGTTGTGTGTTTTTGGACATTAGTTGTGTGTGTTTTTGGACATTGTTTGTGTGTTTTGGACATTAGTTGTGTGTTTTTGGACATTAGTTGTGTGTTTTTGGACATTAGTTGTGTGTTTTTGGACATTAGTTGTGTGTCTGTTTGGATTCGCAGTGACTCGGTGTGAATATGACTTATTCACTCCACATTCACCAGCCCAATAACGACTTTACATTTCCAGATTCCGAGTTAAATTTCCGTGTCCAGATTCCGGGCCCGTCTCGCTCTCGTTCTGTAGGTCGACTCGGGACAGTTCGAAACATCTCTAACGATGTTGAAGTTCTGGCGGCGGTTTGTCCTACAGCTGTGTTTGGCTTTCGGTCAAACGGCTGAATCGTTTCCATCGTCCTGCCGCTGTCAGAGTCAATCAAGAGTCAGAGCCACGATTCAAAATGGCGTCCTGCGAGCCAGATGTCAGACTCCACCGTTTGCTCTTTTCTTGTGGCTTTTTCCGTTTTACTTCGACTGAACTTTGCAAATTCTTTTACGTCGGATTAAAAGTATTGTGCGACACGCTTGTCAATCACACAGCGTCAAATGAAGCTAATCGAGGCTAGCAGTTATAGCGGCTAATCTGGAGCTTTTCTCAGGTTTCTCGGTTTCTCAGTTCGTCGGCCCTGCGTTTCCATGGAGATCGCCCGTGAACGAAGCATCCAAGCTAATTTCTGTATCCCATCATGCACTGCGCGTGACGTCTTCTACAGGAGAAACAAGGTATATGTTCTTAAAGTTATGTAATACTCAACGCTACAATTGGGAAAATCATCGAAAAGTACCAAGTGTGCAGCCGTCGAATTGAGACATGGCACCGGAACTCTGACCACGAGTATCATAGCAACCAAAGAGCCAATCAGGAGAGAGGATGTTGAAGGTAACGCCTCTTCTCGTCTTGAAGGTGGAAAAGCGATGTTTAAAAATGAAAAACTGTTGACTTGAAAACTACCACTTGATGACATCACAAGGTGGAACAGAATATTTTGAGCTTTTGAGCAAATGCGTAAATGAAACAAAACACAAGTCCAGGTCTGTTTTTGAGCGTTAGAACATGGATTGACGCTCACAAAAGTCCATTTTGCGTAATATTGGACCTTTAAATTATTATTAATCAGTGATACAGGAGGCCAGCAGGGGGCGATAGCACTGCAGAGTTACTCAAACACGCATGGTTTAAACAAAGAAGACTAAGTTCTAACTGATCATAATGTGTGTTTTAAAGATAAACTAGAATCTCTTAAACTCGTTTTTGTGAAGCGTCTGGGGAGCGGGAGCCTTATCAAAGGTCTCCTCTGGCTCTGAGTCAGACCAAAGTGACATTTACAAATGACATTTTTATACGATTAAAAAGAAATATCCGAAAATAAAAATATATTCTGACCAGTGTCTTTAAATATTTATAACACGACCTGAATTAAACATGAACAAAACAAACGAGAGAAAACAAACCAGAGAGAGACTGAGAGGGTATTAAAGAGGAGGTATTTATGTCTATGGGGTATTAAAGAGGAGGTATTTATGTCTACAGGGTATTAAAGAGGAGGTGTTTACTTCTGTGGGGTATTAAAGAGGAGGTGTTTACTTCTATGGGGCATTAAAGAGGAGGTATTTACTTCTATGGGGCATTAAAGAGGAGGTATTTACTTCTATGTTGTATTAAAGAGGAGGTATTTCCTTCTATGGGGTATTAAAGAGGAGGTATTTACTTCTGTGGGGTATTAAAGAGGAGGTATTTACTTCTATGGGGCATTAAAGAGGAGGTATTTACTTCTGTGGGGTATTAAAAGAGGAGGTATTTACTTCTATGGGGCATTAAAGAGGAGGTATATTACTTCTGTGGGGTATTAAAGAGGAGGTATTTTACTTCTTGGGGCATTAAAGAGGAGGTATTTACTTCTGTGGGGTATTAAAGAGGAGGTATTTACTTCTATGGGGTATTAAAGAGGAGGTATTTACTTCTGTGGGGTATTAAAGAGGAGGTATTTACTTCTATGGGGCATTAAAGAGGAGGTATTTACTTCTGTGGGGTATTAAAGAGGAGGTATTTACTTCTATGGGGCATTAAAGAGGAGGTATTTACTTCTGTGGAGTATTAAAGAGGAGGTATTTACTTCTGTGGAGTATTAAAGAGGAGGTATTTACTTCTGTGGGGTATTAAAGAGGAGGTATTTACTTCTGTGGGGTATTAAAGAGGAGGTATTTACTTCTATGTTGTATTAACATGTTTTATAAGTTTCACTTTGGTTTTTGTGGCTCTGAGTACAAAGCCCCGCCCCCTTCACAGCTCTATCACGTCACAATCAGCGTTAATGAAACTACTGCACATCACACCAGGTTTGTGAAGCTGTAGTGTGTTGTTTTGTGTCATGTTTTTGTAGATTTATGGAGAATTGTCGTGTGGAGCATGGGTGATGTCGGCTTGTGGGCGGAGCCTCGTACAGAATCTTACAGCTAAACATAAGGAGGGTTTGAATAGGGCCTGGGAGAGATCTCTAGATGACTCAAACATGGATGATCTAAAACCTCTTCAGACGAGTTTTTGAGGAGGAGCAGAGTCAGAACATGGGAATGGACAAAGTTTGTTGCTCAAAGACACAAGAACAGTGTTGTAGGTGCTGAAGATCTAAATGTTAGGTTAGGTTAATTTGCCAAAGCTCCTCAGTCACTGCAGCTGACCTCTCACCTCTCACCTCTGACCTCTGACCTCTGACCTCCGTCTCATCCAAGTCTCAGACCTTAAAGGGCCGGTACCACATTTTTCCCACCTGGATTTGAGCAAAATCTGCATTTCCCCAGTAAAAAATACATTATGTAAATTCACTCTGTGCTGTTTGCAAGTGTTTTATTGTTCAGTAATCAGGAAGTGTGGGTTAGCATGCTAGTTTTTGTCAGAGTTACATTTTTACAGATGTTTTTAGGTTGGATTTGTGTGTTTAAACATGTAAATGAAACAAAACACAACTCCAGGTGTGTTTGTGAGGAGGGAACAGCGTTAGAACATGATAAACCGGTACATCCTCCGTGGAGACGAGCAGGTAGCAGTGAAAAGTTCCGTAGTGTCTTTAAACGGCCCTGACGGCGGCGCTGGCGGCTGCAGCTCCGCGGTGTCGTCGGGTTTGTCTGTGTGAAGCTCGTCCTTGACACAGTTTCTCGTCTCGAGGTCCCACAGCGACAGAGGAAGTGCTCCTCATCCTGACGCTCCCCTCGGAAATACACAGACCGTCCCCTCCTCCGCCTCCTGCACCTCCTGCGTCTCCTGCATCTCCTCCATCTCCTCCGCCTCCTGCGCCTCCTCCGCCTCCTGCGCCTCCTCTGCCTCATGTGCCTCCTCCGCCTCCTGCGCCTCCTCTGCCTCCTCCTCCTGCGCCTCCTCTGCCTCATGTGCCTCCTCCGCCTCCTCTGCCTCCTCCTCCTCCTGCACCTCCTCTGCCTCCTGTGCCTCCTCCGCCTCCTGTGCCTCCTCCTCCTCCTGCACCTCCTCCGCCTCCTCTGCCTCCTCCGCCTCCTCCGCCTCCTGCACCTGCTCCGTCTCCTGCACCTCCTCCGCCTCCTCTGCCTCTTGTGCCTCCTCCGTCTCCTGCACCTCCTCCGTCTCCTGCACCTCCTCCGTCTCCTGCACCTCCTCCGCCTCCTCTGCCTCTTGTGCCTCCTCCGTCTCCTCCGCCTCCTGCGCCTCCTGCACCTCCTCCGCCTCCTCCGCCCGTCCCCTCGTCCTCCTGCCTCCTCACATCTCTCCAAAGTGGTGGATTGGTTCACAGACAGATGAACTTTTACACATTAAAGCTCCAATATCAGACAAACTGACTCTCGCTTTAATCCAGCTCCTCAAACACAGACCTGAGTCGAGTTTGTTTCATTCACATGTTTGAGTCACTTTATTATTCGTCTGTAACATCTACAAAGATCAAAATGTGACGTTCCACCTTGTGATGTCATCAAGTGGTAGTTTTAATAAAAAAAAAATTAAACAAAAATAAGACAAAACTTCTCCAAACGTGTCGAGGTGTCGCTGTTATTTCTCACGACAGAACAGCTTTTGTAATAAAAACTCAAACTCTCTGAGACGTCCTGATCCAGTAAATCGTTTCATTACATCACTTCACTCGTCCGACCTGGATATCGACAAAAATCGATATTTGGAGCCGATATCTGCTGCGTAAATGTTTGAATAATCGATGTTCCTCCTGTTCCTCCGCTCAGAGTCGTCCCTGAAGGTGGGTCAGCGCGACTGTCGCAGAGTTACAGCCGTGGCCTAAATCACCGTCCCGCAGTGAGAGCGAGGAGGCGGGGACGGGGGAGCGAGGAGGCGGGGACGGGGGCGCGAGGAGGCGAGGACGGGGGCGCGAGGAGGCGGGGACGGGGGCGCGAGGAGACGGGCGCGCGAGGAGGGCGGGGCTGGGGGCGCGAGGAGGCGGGGACGGGGGCGCGAGGAGGCGGGGACGGGGGCGCGAGGAGGCGGGGACGGGGGCGCGAGGAGGCGGGGACGGGGGCGCGAGGAGGCGGGGACGGGGGCGCGAGGAGACGGGGACGGGGGCGCGAGGAGACGGGGACGGGGCTGCGAGGAGGCGGGGACGGGGGCGCGAGGAGGCGGGGACGGGGGCAGGAGGAGGCGGGGACGGGGCTGCGAGGAGGCGGGGACGGGGGCGCGAGGGGACGGGGGCAGGAGGAGGCGGGGACGGGGCTGCGAGGAGGCGGGGACGGGGGCGCGAGGAGGCGGGGGACGGGGCTGCGAGGAGGCGGGGACGGGGGGCGCGAGGAGGCGGGGACGGGGCTGCGAGGAGGCGGGGACGGGGCTGCGAGGAGGCGGGGGCGGGGGCGCGAGGAGGCGGGGGCGCGAGGAGGCGGGGACGGGGGCGCGAGGAGGCGGGGACGGGGGCGCGAGGAGGCGGGGGTGCGAGGAGGTGGGGTCGGGGCCGCGCTGAGGCCGGGCGACCTCAGGGGGGCGCTCTGCTCACGGTTTGGCCCATATTCACTCCACTTCTCCCGGGAGCAGCGGGGCTCGAGCTCTGGCTCCGCCCCAGGACCGCGGTGACCTCATCCACACGGGCGATAGAGGGCGCTAGAGAGACAAAGAGGAGCAGGACAGAGGACGAGAGGAAGCAAGAAAATATCTGAATGTGGAGTTTAAGGCTGTTGTTTCTGTAATCGAATATCACCGATTATTTTTTCGATTAGTTCAGGAGTCAAACTTTTATTTCTTCTGTTTTTTAAGAATTATTTAAATACATTTTTGACCAAATAAATGTTGAAATATGGCGACTGAAGACTTCTGCAGAAAGAGCATTTACGACTAAACTGTGTCATTGATGTAAATCTGAAATTCTGCTGTAACGAAGCCCAGATATCGGCCGATATTTGAACTTGTTAGAGAGTCAAGTATCAAGCTTAAATCTCCAGCGCAGGTCGATATTTAGTTTGATCTGCGGGTTTTTTATGAACACAGCTGCACAAACGTGACTTCGGCTCTTTGGGTTTGTGAGTTTGAAGCGAAATAACAGAAAACAGAGAAAATCATGAAAATCTGTCTAAAAATATCGGCTTTGGTTTGAACAAATCCATCGATCGACGTCTAATAAAAGTCGTTTCTTTGTGTTTTGGAGTCGGTTTAGTCCCGATCACGAGTCGATTGTTCAGGATTAAAATAAATCTGTAACTTTTCTTTCTGTTTGGTGCAGGTTTAATCGACGTGGAGGTTCAGTCGATGATTCTCTGTGTTTTTAAAGTCCGGGTCCAGAGCCTCCATCAGTAAAAACCTGTTTTTAGTGTTTTTTATGAGTTTATACAGTTTTTGTTTCTCTGTTTGTTCTGCGTTTTAAACACGACGCCCATGAAAAAGAGAAAGGAATAAGAAAGTTTGGATCAGAATTTAGACTTTAGAGGAACAAATGTAAATCGTTTTGTGTTGTGATCGTTCAGATGTCGATTCTGCTCATGAAATCAGTCCTGAAAGTGTTTTTTTTATTTGTTTTTGGAAAGAATGAGGTGAAAATAAACATGTGGACGGCTCGAAATGAGAGAGTCACACATTTGTTTGTTTTTGGTCGACGTTCTTGGTCCTGGTCTGAGTTTATTACAGCCTCACCCCGAACTTTTCTCCAGAACCTTTAAGAGTTTAAGAGTCTTCAGACATGTGTCAAACTCCAGGCCCGGGGGCTGAATGTGGCCCGCCGCGTCATTCATGCGGCCGCGAGAAGGTGAATTAAAAAAACATGACTGTCATTTTAAATAAGTCTCTGCTGCTTTAATGTTTGCACTGACCATAAACCAATGAGATTTTCCAACAAGTGGAACTGAGAAATATTTGCAAATAATGATCCAAAATGTTCAGGACGAGGAGAATAGTCGGCGTGGAGGCAGTTTGTGCTTCAAGGAGAAAAACCTGTGTGTTTTTTTGTGTTATGAGGCAGGTCGGTTGTGAAAAAAGTACAATTTAAGTCGACATTTTGACCCCAAACACGGAGCGAAGTGAAACAAAAGTCAGACTTCAAGAAAAACTACAGATTGTGCAATAATTAAAAGACCAGATACATTTTAAAAATGTGAGTTTATCAGGGACACGTCACACAGACATGTCATTTTTACAACTTGAGTAAGTAATAAAAACACAAACAGTTACATAAGTGATTTATTTAAAGTGAAGAAGTTACATTTATTCTGCTTGACATTTAGTTTCATTTAGTGACTTTTATTCTGCCTCAGTCACATCTGATTTTGCTGCTGTGGCCCTCAGTGAAAATGAGTTTGATACAAATGGGCGTCGCCGCTCTTCAAACAGGAAGTGAACATGTGGCACTTCCTGCTCCGTCGACTCCACTTCACATTAGAAAACTGTCTCATTATTACTTTTCTTCTGGCTCCAGTTTTTCCTTCAGATCGATTCTGTTTTCGTGAAGAGGAGATCTGGAGTCAGAGTTCTTCTTATAAGGCCGAAAGAGCCACATGTGGCTCCGGAGCCGCAGTATAATGCAGCGTTCACACCGCGGCGTCAAAAACGCACTGAACGCCTCTATTTAGACGCGTGTGCATTTGAGGCAGATGCTTTGGAAGTGCGTCCAAGACACGAGTCCTGAGAGCGAGTCCTGAGAGCCTCTCGAGCGTTGAGTGTTTCCTGCTCCTTTTGTTCACAAGGACAGACCATGTTGAGAGAATAACTTTGGTGTATTTTCTGCACAAAACTCATCGCAGAGTCAATCGACTCGGCGGCGGCGTGTCTGGGTTCACGACATAATTCAGAGGCGTTCGGAGTTTGGTGAGTTTCATCACTTGCTCCAGGATCATCCGTCTGGAGGATCAGCTCTTCCAGCTGTATCTCCGTGTGACCCAGGCCCAGTTCGACCTGCTGTCCCACGTTGGTGCGGATAACGACCGCCTCAAAAGTTCAACTTGCATTCGACGCTGAGACGCTTGGGCGTCTGAACGCGTAGACGCCTGGAAGCTCAAGACGCGTCGCCTTGACACTTGAAAACGCGCCACAAAAACGCTGCGTCACCAAGACGCTCGTCCACCAGAGACTTTGAATGTGAGCTCGACGCATCTGACGCCGCGGTGTGAACGCACCATTAGGCTGAGGCTGTGTGTGCTGTGTGTTGTGTAACTTTTGTGTATCTTGTGTGTGTTGTGTGTGTGTTTTGTGTATCTTGTGTGTGTTGTGTGTATGTTGTGTGTTGTGTGTATGTTTTGTGTGTGTTGTGTGTGTTTTGTGTACTCTTGATACACCTCGGCTCTTTTCTGACTCTGGCAGCAGCTGTTTCCTGGACTTTTTCTTTCTCAGTTTTTCGTCGTCGTCTTTGAAATGTTACAAAAATATTGTCGTTGGATTTAAAGTTCGAGGTTTTGTGAAAAAAATGAAGTTTCTTGAGACGTGAAGTTGAACTGACACAATTTAAACACGACACGCTCCTCAAATGTGTTTGTGATTTTATTTGTTGGTGACGACCTGCAGATAACAACACAAAGGCTCGTTACAGGTCAGATCTGTGCAGAGGCGAGCGCTTTGTGTGTTTGTATTTTTAAGTTGTTCAAAGTACCACAAGAAAGTTTTAAAAGGGACAGTAACAAACAAACTGCAGATTTAAACTGAGAAAAGAAGGAGAAAAATAAACTACCCCCCCCCCCCCCCCCCCCCCCCCCCCCCCCCCCCCCCCCAAAAAAAAAAAAAAAAAAAAAACAACAAAACCTTCAAAATAAAAAAAAAATAATAATAATAATAATAATATCAATCAAAATAACTAAAACAAAAAAACAAACAAAAAACAAATTCAACACAATGAAAAAATGGATAAAGATAACAAAATAAAATTAATTAAAACATGAAATAATATAATAAATAAACAAAACAAAAAAAACAAAAAAAAGAACTTAGAATAACTAAAAAAAACAACAACTCAAAATAACTACAAAAAAAAAAGAAAATGAACTAAAAACATGAAGTTTAATGAATAAACTAAAATAACTGCAGATTTAGGCTGAGTTCTTCTCTCAAACTGAAAACACTCTGTTCCACCTTGTGATGTCATCATGTGGTGATACAGGAAGTGCTCCACTGTGTTTTTAAACTCCACCTTCACTAGAATCATCTGGATCATTTCATCCCGTCTGGAGTTGCCTCTTATCTCGACTGAACTAAAGGTAAAAGGAGATGTTCACTTGAAAACTACCACTTGATGACATCACAAGGTGGAACAGAGCGTTTTGATCTTTGTAGATGTTACAGACGAATAATAAAGTGTGACTCAAACATGTGAATGAAACAAACTCGACTCAGGTCTGTGTTTGATGCTCTAACATTGTTCTGCCACAGGAGTCAGTTTGTGTGATATAAAACCTTTAAAGCCTCAGTGTGGAACTTTTCTGCCTAAAAATAGACTCTTATATATTTTTTTCTTTATGGATGTTTTTATTGCACTGAAACTCACGCGTCCTCACTCTGAAGGGGCTCGCTTCTCCACAAACCTGACTCGTCACTGGACATTTGAGGTGAATGTTCCAGAGTTTGGCTTTAAATTTACAAACAAAACACAACAGGTCTGATTTTTGAGGAGGAAACGGTTAGAAGATGGAGTAAAGCTCAAAAGGGTCAGTTTGTGTGATGTAGGAGCTTTAATCACGTCTATACTGTGGAACATTCCCGGAAATACATTGAAATCCCGGGAACAAGCCGGAAAACTGGAAAACAAAACTCTGTGTCGTCTGCGTTTGTCTGTGAAGGTCAGTGACGAGTCTGAGACGAGTCGAATTAGTTTAAAACGACTTAAAAATCAGCTTCTTAAAGTAAAACTGTGTTTTTGTCCCATGTTCTGACTCTGCTCCTCCTCAAAAACACGTCTGAAGAGGTTTTAGATCATCCATGTTTGAGTCATCTAGAGATCTCTCCCAGGCCCTATTCAAACCCTCCTTATGGTTAGCTGTAAGATTCTGTACGAGGCTCCGCCCACAAGCCGACATCATCAAGTAAATACCTCCTCTTTAATACCCCACAGAAGTAAATACCTCCTCTTTAACGGCCTATAGAGGTGTGGTACCTCCTCTTTAACGGCCTATAGAGGTGTGGTACCTCCTCTTTAACGGCCTGTAGAGGTGTGGTACCTCCTCTTTAACAGGCTGTAGAGGTGTGGTACCTCCTCTTTAACGGCCTATAGAGGTGTGGTACCTCCTCTTTAACGGCCTATAGAGGTGTGGTACCTCCTCTTTAACGGCCTGTAGAGGTGTGGTACCTCCTCTTTAACAGGCTGTAGAGGTGTGGTACCTCCTCTTTAACAGGCTGTAGAGGTGTGGTACCTCCTCTTTAACAGGCTGTAGAGGTGTGGTACCTCCTCTTTAACAGGCTGTAGAGGTGTGGTACCTCCTCTTTAACAGGCTGTAGAGGTGTGGTACCTCCTCTTTAACGGCCTGTAGAGGTGTGGTACCTCCTCTTTAACGGCCTGTAGAGGTGTGGTACCTCCTCTTTAACGGCCTATAGAGGTGTGGTACCTCCTCTTTAACGGCCTGTAGAGGTGTGTTACCTCCTCTTTAACGGCCTGTAGAGGTGTGGTACCTCCTCTTTAACAGGCTGTAGAGGTGTGGTACCTCCTCTTTAACAGGCTGTAGAGGTGTGGTACCTCCTCTTTAACGGCCTGTAGAGGTGTGGTACCTCCTCTTTAACGGCCTGTAGAGGTGTGGTACCTCCTCTTTAACGGCCTATAGAGGTGTGGTACCCTCCTCTTTAACGGCCTGTAGAGGTGTGTTACCTCCTCTTTAACGGCCTGTAGAGGTGTGGTACCTCCTCTTTAACAGGCTGTAGAGGTGTGGTACCTCCTCTTTAACGGCTCTTGTGAGTGTGCTCTGCTCTGGGCTCGTTCGTCTCGTTCGTCTCGTCTCTCGTTAAATATTCAGATCTTCTCATAGTTCACTGTCCTGGTCAGTTTTTCGTGGGTCCCGTGTGGGGTTGTGGCGTGTGTCCAGTTCGCTCAGAGTTTCCCCGGTGCCTCGTTCACATGCATCACCACAACTTTTTAGGCCTGTCTCGTATCGACCCCGGGCTCCGTTTGGACGATAATAAAAAATCTATATGTTTTGTGTCCAGCATTCAGCCATTTAAGGTTAAGTTTTTCAGTTGTATTGGACTAAAACCTGCCCCTGTCCTCAAACCAAGTCAAACTTATTCATAAAGCAGATTAACAACTACAGATGCACAAAATAAAGTCCAGTGTTTTAAAATTAATCATTCAAAAACACAATAATAAAAAGATAATTCAAATGTTTCACTCAGTTTGTCTTAAACCAAAATCTTTTCCCTCAAACTGTTGTTAATCCACTATTTTCAAGACGCCATTTTGTCCATCTGCCCCATTTAACCTGCACCAGGACACGCCCCCTGTGACACGCCCACTGTGACACGCCCACTGTGACACGCCCACTGTGACACGCCCACTGTGACACGCCCACTGTGACACGCCCCCTGAGACACGCCCCTGAGACATGCCCTCTCTCGTCTCCTCTCTTCTCTCATCTCCTCTCGTCTCCTCTCTCGTCTCCTCTCTCGTCTCCTCTCTCTCGTCTCCTCTCTCGTCTCCTCTCTCGTCTCCTCTCTCTCGTCTCCTCTCTCATCTCCTCTCTCGTCTCCTCTCTCTTCTCCTCTCTCTTCTCCTCTCTCGTCTCCTCTCTCGTCTCCTCTCTCGTCTCCTCTCTCGTCTCCTCTCTCCTCTCTCGTCTCCTCTCTCGTCTCCTCTCTCTTCTCGTCTCCTCTCTCATCTCTTCTTGTCTCCTCTCTCCTCTCCTCTCTCTTCTCCTCTCCTCCTCTCTCGTCTCCTCTCTCTTCTCCTCTCTAGTCTCCTCTCTCGTCTCCTCTCTCGTCTCCTCTCTAGTCCCCTCTCTCGTCTCCTCTCTTGTCTCTTCTCGTCTCCTCTCTCGTCTCCTTTCTCGTCTCCTCTCTCGTCTCCTCTCTCGTCTCCTCTCTCGTCTCATCTCTCGTCTCCTCTCCTCTCTCTTGTCTCCTCTCTCGTCTCCTCTCTCGTCTCCTCTCTCGTCTCCTCTCGTCTCCTCTCTCGTCTCCTCTCTCATCTCCTCTCTCGTCTCCTCTCTCTTCTCCTCTCCTGTCTCCTCTCTCCTCTCCTCTCTCGTCTCCTCTCTCGTCTCCTCTCCTGTCTCCTCTCTCCTCTCCTCTCTCGTCTCCTCTCCCGTCTCCTCTCTCGTCTCCTCTCCCCTCTCCTCTCTCGTTTCCTCTCTCGTCTCCTCTCTCGTCTTCTCTCTCTTCTCCTCTCTCGTCTCCTCTCTTGTGTCCTCTCCTCTCTCTTGTCTCCTCTCTCTCTCTCTCTCTCGTCTCTTCTCGTCTCTCTCTCGTCTCCTCTCTCGTCTCCTCTCTCCTCTCCTCTCTCCTCTCCTCTCTCATCTCCTCTCTCTTCTCCTCTCTCTTCTCCTCTCTCGTCTCCTCTCTCGTCTCCTCTCTCTTCTCCTCTCTCGTCTCCTCTCTCGTCTCCTCTCTCCTCTCTCGTCTCCTCTCTCGTCTCCTCTCTCGTCTCCTCTCTCTTCTCCTCTCTCGTCTCCTCTCTCGTCTCCTCTCTTGTCTCCTCTCTCGTTTCCTCTCTCGTCTCCTCTCTCTCGTCTCTTCTCGTCTCCTCTCTCGTCTCCTCTCTCTTCTCGTCTCCTCTCTCATCTCTTCTTGTCTCCTCTCTCCTCTCCTCTCTCTCTTCTCCTCTCCTCCTCTCTCGTCTCTCTCTCTCTTCTCCTCTCTAGTCTCTCTCTCTCTCGTCCTCTCCTCTCTCGTCTCCTCTCTAGTCCCCTCTCTCGTCTCCTCTCTTGTCTCTTCTCGTCTCCTCTCTCGTCTCGTCTCCTCGTTTCTCGTCTCTCTCTCGTCTCCTCTCTCGTCTCCTCTCTCGTCTCATCTCTCGTCTCCTCTCCTCTCTCTCTTGTCTCCTCTCTCGTCTCCTCTCTCTCTCTCTCCTCTCTCGTCTCCTCTCGTCTCCTCTCGTCTCCCTCTCTCGTCTCCTCTCTCATCTCCTCTCTCGTCTCCTCTCCTCTTCTCTCCTCTCCTGTCTCCTCTCTCCTCTCCTCTCTCGTCTCCTCTCTCGTCTCCTCTCCTGTCTCCTCTCTCTCCTCTCCTCTCTCTCGTCTCCTCTCTCTCGTCTCCTCTCCCCTCTCCTCTCTCGTTTCCTCTCTCGTCTCCTCTCTCGTCTTCTCTCTCTCTTCTCCTCTCTCGTCTCCTCTCTTGTGTCCTCTCTCTCTCTCTTGTCTCCTCTCCCGTCGTCTCTCTCTCGTCTCGTCTCTTCTCGTCTCCTCTCGTCTCCTCTCTCGTCTCCTCTCTCTTCTCCTCTCCTGTCTCCTCTCTCTTCTCCTCTCCCCTCTCCTCTCTCGTTTCCTCTCTCGTCTCCTCTCTCGTCTTCTCTCTCTTCTCCTCTCTCTCTCTCTCTCTCCTCTCTCTCTCCTCTCCTCTCTCGTCTCTCTCTCGTCTCCTCTCTCGTCGTCTCCTCTCTCATCTCCTCTCTCGTCTCCTCTCTCTCCTCTCCTCTCTCGTCTCCTCTCTCTCTCTCTCATCTCTCTCTCTCTCTCTCTCGTCTCTTCTCTCTCTCCTCTCTCTCGTCTCCTCTCTCTCTCTCGTCTCCTCTCTCTCGTCTCCTCTCTCTTGTCTCCTCTCTCTTCTCCTCTCTCGTCTACTCTCTCGTCTCCTCTCTCGTCTCCTCTCTCGTCTCTCCTCTCGTCTCCTCTCTCGTCTCCTCTCTCCTCTCCTCTCTCCTCTCCTCTCTCGTCTCCTCTCTCGTCTCCTCTCTCGTCTCCTCTCTCTCTAATATGTTTCTAAAATGGCTTAAAAAGGAGTAAACTTTGCGTAATATTGGACCTTTAACTCACGCCGTTGTAACATTTTAAAACCTTATTAAATGATTTTTAAATAATTCATTCATAAAACCAAAATAATGAATTAATCGTGGCTTAAATATGTTTATCTTTCTCATTTTTGTGACTTTTCTGCTGTGACGTTTTGCCCTCCACATGTTGCGTCTCTAGCTCCTCTCAGACCTCGTCCTGAGCCTCTTTAAGTCTCTTTCTAAACTCTAATGTGTGTTTTATTCATGCCCGTGTCCGTATGGATCCTGCTCTGAACCAGGATCAATCCCAGTATTGATTCCTGATCGATTCGCTGTGGGACAGAAGTACATGTCGTCTCTGTTCACGTCCCTCCCACTTCTGTCGTGTTAATGAATGTGAAGAGTTAGATTCAACGACTTTGGTCTGATCCACAGACTGTGACAGCGACGTCGGGGAAAGACGGACCTGATGTGTCTGTTATTAATGTTCATATGTTGATTTACAGACACAGACGTGAAATAAAAAACCCAGGATCATGTAGAGGGTTAATGCGAACATTTAAGACCAACATGAGTCTGAAGCAGCAGGGACAGAGAGAGGGGGGACGGTTTAAAAAAAATAAATAAATAAAAATAATAAGTGAAAATAAAAATAACTAAAAAAAAACCAACAACTCCAAATAACAAAAAATAAAAAATAAAATAACCTCAAGATAGCAAAAAAACCCCTCAAACTAACTAAAAAAAAAGAAAAAAAAAAGCCTAAAAGAAGAAGAAAATAAAGTAAAAACATGAATAAACTCAAAAGAAAAAAGAAAAAACCCTCAAAATAACAAAAAAGAAAAAAATAAAATAACTCAAAAATAACTTAAAAAGAGGAAAATATACTAAAAACATTAATACATAAACTAAAAGAAAAACAAAAGAAAAAAAAAACCCTCAAAATAAAAAAAATAAAAAAAACCCTCAAAATAACACAAAATAAAGATAACAAAAATAAAATAAACTCAAAATAACAAAAAAAAACCCAACAAAAACTCAGAATAACTCAAAAAAATGAACAAAAAAAACGAACTCAAAAATAGCTAAAAAAAAAAAAAAAAAAAAAAAAAAAAAAAAAAAGAAGAAAATAGACTAAAAACAATAAATAAACTCAACATTTGAAAAATAAATAAAAAATAACTAAAAAAAGAAAAAAACAACTCAAAAATAACTAAAAATAAGAAGAAAATAGACTAAAAACCTTAATAAAGAAAATAAAAAACAAAACAAAAGAAGCGTCGTCATTTTGGTCCAAATGTAAAAGAATGTGCTGCTCTAGTGTGATGTGCTCTGTCCATAGGGGGCGCTGCAGCATGTTGTGATTTAAAATGTGTAAATTATAACAGAGATGAGAACCATAGAGACACAGTATGTAATATAAAGCCAGGCTGTGGAGTTTTCATGGAGGTGATGGAGGTTTTTAAACGTGTGGTGTTTTTAAACGTTTGGCCTGATCGTTGTTCTGGGCTTTTCTCTCTTTTTTTTACTTTAATCATTCGTTCAATATTTGTTCTGTGGTTCTGTCTCAAACCTCAGCTCTGACCTAAAAATGCAAACTTTTTTTTTTTTTTTTTTTTTTTTTTATAGGAAAACACAGGAAAAAGAAAAAAACTCAAACGGCCCATATTACCTTAAAGGGCCCAAATGACTCTTTTCTCTCGTTTCCTCGTCACAGACATCCTCACATGTTTAACACAAACCTGCAGATTTAAGCTGAGGTCTACTGTGTTCCACCTTGTGACATCATCATGTGGCAATACAGGAAGTGCTCCGCTGTGTTTTTAAAGTCCACACACCTTCATTTCAGCTCCACTGAACTTAAGTGAAAATGAGCTCTTCACCGTGTTTCCTTTTATTGTTTTTGAAAAGTATTAACATGTTTTATAAGTTTCACTTTCATTTTTCTCGTCTCCTCTCTCGTCTCCTCTCTCGTCTCCTCTCTCGTCTCCTCTCTCGCCTCCTCTCTCTCGTCTCCTCTCTCGCCTCCTCTCTCTCGTCTCCTCTCCCGTCTCCTTGTTCTTGTCTCCTCGTCTTCGTCTCCTCTCTCGTCTCCTCTCTCGTCTCCTCTCTCGTCTCCTCTCTCGCCTCCTCTCTCTCGTCTCCTCTCTCGCCTCCTCTCTCTCGTCTCCTCTCTCGTCACCTCTCTCCTCTCTCATCTCCTCTCTCGCCTCCTCTCTTGTCTTCTCTCTTGTCTCCTCTCCTCTCCTCTCTCGTCTCCTCTCTCGTCTCCTCTCCCGTCTCCTCTCTCGTCTCCTCTCTCGTCTCCTCACTCGTCTCCTCTATCGTCTCCTCTTCTCTCGTCTCCTCTCTCGCCTCCTCACTCGTCTCCTCTCTCGTCTCCTCTCTCGTCTCCTCTCTTGTCTCCTCTCTCTCGTCTCTTCTCTCGTCTCCTCTCTCGCCTCCTCACTCGTCTCCTCTCTCTCGTCTCTCTCTCGCCTCCTCACTCGTCTCCTCTCTCATCTCTCTCTCTCTCATCTCCTCTCTCGTCTCCTCTCTCGTCTCCTCTCTCGCCTCCTCACTCGTCTCCTCTCTCGTCTCTTCTCTCGTCTCCTCTCTCGTCTCCTCTCTCGTCTCCTCTCCCTCATCTCCTCTCTCGTCTCCTCTCTCTTCTCCTCTCTCGTCTCCTCTCTCGCCTCCTCTCTTGTCTCCTCTCTCATCTCCTCTCTCGTCTCCTGTCTTGTCTCCTCTCTCGTCTCCTCTCTTGTCTCCTCTTTCGTCTCCTCTCTCGCCTCCTCTCTTGTCTCCTCTCTCATCTCCTCTCTCGTCTCCTCTCTCATCTCCTCTCTCATCTCCTCTCTCGTCTCCTCTCTCGTCTCCTCTTTCGTCTCCTCTCTCGTCTCCTCTCTCGTCTCCTCTCTCGTCTCCTCTCTCGTCTCCTCTCTCGTCTCCTCTTTCGTCTCCTCTCTCGCCTCCTCTCTTGTCTCCTCTCTCATCTCCTCTCTCATCTCCTCTCTCGTCTCCTCTCTCGTCTCCTCTTTCGTCTCCTCTCTCGTCTCCTCTCTCGTCTCCTCTTTCGTCTCCTCTCTCGTCTCCTCTCTCGTCTCCTCTCTCGTCTCTCCTCATCTCCTCTCGTCTCCTCCTCTCTCGTCTCCTCTCTCATCTCCTCTCTCGTCTCCTCTCTCGTCTCCTCTTTCGTCTCCTCTCTCGTTTCCTCTCTCTTCTCCTCTCTCGTCTCCTCTCTCGTCTCCTCTCTCGCCTCCTCTCTCGTCTCCTCTCTCGCCTCCTCTTTCGTCTCCTCTCTCGTCTCCTCTTTCGTCTCCTCTTTCGTCTCCTCTCTCGCCTAACCATGAGGAGGGTTTGAATAGGGCCTGGGAGAGATCTCTAGATGACTCAAACATACATGTATGATCTAAAACCTCTTCAGACGTGTTTTTGAGGAGGAGCAGAGTCAGAACATGGGACAAAGACACAGAAAGTCCATTTTTGCCTCGTGCCTCTTGTTGAAACTCTTTAAAATGTCACTGCGCTTCAACAAATGGGCCATTTCAGGTTCACAGACTCTATAACACGAACCCCCCTCGTTTCTCTCTGCCGCTGTGTGATGGACGAGCGGCGGTCACGGTTCGGGGGAGCGGAGGGAGCGGCGGCGGGGGGCGGGTGGGTTTGGATGGCATCTGGACGTGACCGGCCCACGCCATGCGAACCAGAACCGGCGTAAAACGATACGAGGGAGTATTAAGATGTGGAGGAAATGGGCGACTTTACGAGCGAGTGTGGAGTTTAAAGACTCGAGTTTAGTGGCAGGTTTACGACCCGACCAGAGGAGGCGCCGGCGAGTTTAGACCCAGACTGTAATGGTTTAGTTTGTGTGAGTGTCTTTGGTTTGTTCAAGTACAGACCTCTCAATAATTACTCTTATAATTACTACTGTCCTGAAAAAAACTGTAGTGTTCTGCGTCCTGATTGGCTGAGGGACTGTAGACCATTGTGTTCTGCGTCCTGATTGGCTGAGGGACTGTAGACCGTTGTGTTCTGCGTCCTGATTGGCTGAGGGACTGTAGACCATTGTGTTCTGCGTCCTGATTGGCTGAGGGACTGTAGACCATTGTGTTCTGCGTCCTGATTGGCTGAGGGACTGTAGACCATTGTGTTCTGCGTCCTGATTGGCTGAGGGACTGTAGACCATTGTCCATCAGTCTGAACATTAATAACAGACACATCAGGTCCTTCTTTCCCCGAGGTCGCTCCTGTTAGCGTTAGCAACAGGTTTGATTGACAGCGTTGCTAAGCGCTTGTTCTCTGTTAAACCAGCGATGCGAGCGGGAAGGGGCGTTACTTTCAACAGCCTCGCTCCTGATTGGCTCTTTGGTCGCTATGATACTCACGGTCGTACTTCCAAATATTAAACTCTGCTCCAAATTAGCCGCTATAACTGCTAGCGATCTCGACGACTTTTACCCATTGCGGGGTTTTTTTGTTTTGTTTTGTTTTTAATCGCTATGGCCACCGTGCGAGATTTTCATCACTCTTGACACACAGGTACAGTCATTTTTTGTCATTTTTGTCGCTGTTTTCTTCATTTAGACACAGACTTTTTGACCCACTTTATTGTTAGCTCCATGTTTAGCATTTTGTTGGTTCGTTGTGGAAGGGCATCTGGCGTAACGGAGGATAAAACCCTGACTGACTGGACGTGGAGACTCTTCAAACCATATTTTGTTATCGAACAGTTAAACCTTTACTTGAATAAATCGACAAAAAGTGACCGATACTTGCAATTATCGGACTAATACTGTTACTCTAATCACCTTAAATACAATATAATAATAATAACTGGTTAGCGCGTAGCTGGTTAGCACGTAGCTGGTTAGCACATAGCTTAAGACATTCACCTTAAATACATATATTTTTAGCTGGTTAGCGCGTTGCTGGTTAGTGCGTGGCTGGTTAGCACGTGGCTGGTTAGCACGTAGCTCATTAGCTTGTGACTCATTAACACGTAGCTGGTTAGTGTGTGGCTGGTTAGTGCGTGGCTGGTTAGCATATGACTCGTTAGCACATAGCTGGTTAGCACGTAGCTCGTTAGCTTGTGACTCGTTAACATGTAGCTGGTTAGCACGTAGCTGGTTAACACGTAGCTGGTTAGCACGTAGCTGGTTAGCACACAGCCTAAGACATTCACCTTAAATACATATATCTTTATGACTTTTCTCGTGTTCTTTCTGCAGCGTCGTCATCATCATCGACCTGATTTACTCTGAACAGAAATCGTTTTGTGAGTGAATAATGTCGCCCGGGCCGCTCTCCGTGTGTTGTCTGTTTTATATTTGTCGGAGCAGAGCGGCTGAGGACATTATTCTGGATTCTGTTGGTTTCTGTTTGAATTAGCCCGAGTCCAGTTTGTGTTTGGCAGCGGCGTCGCGTCGCTGCGTCCAAAAAGCTGTCCGTGCCTCTGATGTATGGAGACGGGGCCGAGCCAGGAGGGACGGGAGTCGAGCGAGGCTAAAGCGGTTTACCTGAAGGGCCCATATTACCTTAAAGGGCCCATATGACACTGTCCTAATGTCCCAGCATCATCACAAACAGACCTGGAGCTGTGTTTTTTTGTTTCATTCTCACATGTTTAACTCACAAACCTGCAGATTTAGGCTGAGTTCTTCTCTCAAACTGAAAACACTCTGTTCCACCTTGTGATGTCATCGTGTGGTGATACAGGAAGTGCTCCGCTGTGTTTTTAAACTCCACACACCTTCATTTCTAGAATCATTTCCGCTCTGGAGTTGCCACTTACATCGACTGAACTAAAGTTAAAAGGAGCTGTTCACATGAAAACTTCTACCACTTGATGACATCACAAGGTGGAACGTCACATTTTGATCTTTGCAGATGTTATAGACTAATAATAAAGTGTGACTTAAACATGTGAATGAAACAAAACACGACTCCAGGTCTGTTTTTGATGCACTAATAATGATCTAACATGGATTAAAGCTACAACAGTCAGTTTTGTGTGATGTAGCACCTTTAAAGCCTCAATGTGGAACTCTCAAAAAGTACTCTAAACTAAGACCTGTTTAAAAAAAAAAAAAAAAAAAAATTACTATGGATGTTTTTATTCCGCTGAAACACAGAAAAACCTGCGTCTACTCTGGTTAGCACGTGGCTGGTTAGCGCGTAGCTGGTTAGCGTGTGGCTGCTTAACATGTAGCTGGTTAGCGCGTAGCTGGTTAGCGTGTGGCTGGTTAACATGTAGCTGGTTAGCGTGTGGCTGGTTAACATGTAGCTGGTTAGCACGTAGCTGGTTAGCACGTGGCTGGTTAACATGTAGCTGGTTAGCGCGTGGCTGGTTAACGTGTGGCTGGTTAACCTGTGGCTGGTTAACATGTAGCTGGTTAGCGCATGGCTGGTTAACGTGTGGCTGGTTAGCGCGTGGCTGGTTAACGTGTGGCTGGTTAACCTGTGGCTGGTTAACATGCAGCTGTTTAACGCGTAGCTGTTTAACGCGTAGCTGGTTAGCGCGTGGCTGGTTAGCGCGTGGCTGGTTAGCACGTAGCTGGTTAGCACGTAGCTCGTTAGCTTGTGCCTCGTTAACACGTAGCTGGTTAGCACATAGCTGCTTAACACGTAGCTGGTTAGCACATAGCTAGTTAGCATGTAGCTTGCTGTCCTCCTCGATGTTTTTAAACTCTTAATATTTGATTTTTCGTAAAGTTTATGAGAAAAATCTTTGTAAATTGTACTTGTGAGGTGGAGCGGGCGTCGCTCTAACTCGGGGGGTGATCATTTGTGCGTCTTCTTGTAGTTTGTGGGTTTTTTGCCGTGTTTTTTGGTCAGTTCTTGTGTAAATCATAAACATCACATTTTTATACAGGGTTTTTTCACCTTCACACTTTTACTCTTCTGTTTTCTGTTGTTTTTGTCACATTTTAAGAAATAAAACGGCTCCAGTGACGATGGCGGCGCCTCCCAGTGGATGGGAGTATAATTTGTCATATTTACTCTGTAATTACACATGTTCATAATTAAGACAAAGACATTAACGAGTTTCCTCTGGAGGCGTAACGTGGATCAGGCTGTGGGGAAAATGAAGAATAAACGTCTGATAAACGCACAACAATCGAACAAACCTCAAATCTAACGGAGCACTTCTGACACGTGTGACTCCAGAGGAAAACCACAGGGAAATATATCACATTCTGTTTGTGTTTGTTCATATATTTTTCTCTTGGTTTTTATTAACTTCCTGTTTTCTCTGGAGCCTCGACCGTCCCGTCCGCCGCTCGCTTTATGGAAGTAAAATTGCAAAAGAAAAAAGTTCTAGACGTTTTAGTCGGGAAAAATAAATTAAATAAGACACAGTTTCATTTATAAACCTAAAAGTTTTACACATTTTGTTGAATTTTAAGAAAAACATTGACTTAGTTTTGTGTTTGGAGAGATTCATGTTTGAGTAAATCTTTAATCCACTATTTTCAAGATGCCATTTTGTCCATTTACTCCAGTTTTCACCTCCACCTGGACACGCCCACTTTCGTCTCCTCCGTCATCTCCTCTGTCGTCTCCTCCGTCGTCTCCTCTGTTGTCTCCTCTCTGGTCTCCTCTCTGGTCTCCTCTGTCGTCTCCTCTCTCGTCTCCTCTCTCGTCTCCTCTCGTCTCCTCTCTCGTCTCCTCTCTCGTCTCCTCTCTCGTCTCCTCTCGTCTCCTCTCGTCTCCTCTCTCGTCTCCTTCCTTCTCTCGTCTCCTCTCTCGTCTCCTCTCTTGTCTCCTCTCTCGTCTCCTCTCTCGTCTCCTCTCCTGTCTCCTCTCTCCTCTCCTCTCTTGTCTCCTCTTTCCTCTCTTGTCTCCTCTCTCATCTCCTCTCTCGTCTCCTCTCTCCTCTCCTCTCTCGTCTCCTCTCTCGTCTCCTCTCCCGTCTCCTCTCTCGTCTCTTCTCTCGTCTCCTCTTTCCTCTCTCGTCTCCTCTCTCGTCTCCTATCTCGTCTCCTCTCTCGTCTCCTCTCTCGTCTCCTATCTCATCTCCTCTCGTCTCCTCTTTCTTCTCTCGTCTCCTCTCTCGTCTCCTCTCCCGTCTCCTTTGTCGTCTCCTCTGTCGTCTCCTCTCTCGTCTCTTTCCTCCCCATAAGGAGGGTTCTAACAGGGCTCGGGTGAGATCT
>JAIEZT010000101.1:327390-342390 GCA_019594935.1 Periophthalmus modestus | reverse complement strand
TCACCTGTGCAGACAGACACCGGTAATCACCTGCGCAGGACAGACACCGACTCACCTTCGCCAGGAACCCAGACCCAGGACATCCACCTGTGCAGACAGAACTCAGCCTCACCTGCGCGGGGGGACAGGACCAACCAGGAACCTCACCTGCGCAGGGGACAGAACACAGGACTCACCCTGTGCAGACAAAGACCCCAGGACTCACCTGCGCAGACCAGACACAGGACTCACCTGCGCCGACCAGACCCAGGACTCACCTCTCAGAACAGGGACCCAGGGGACTCACCCGCATACAGACAGAGACCTCAGACTCCTGCCAGGACAGACTCATCAGACTTCACCTGCGCAGGACAAGGACACATACTCACTCTGCGCAGGACCAGACACAGGACTCACCTGCGCAGGGGACATACAGGACAGGGGGGGGACACAGGACTCACTTTTTTTTCTCTTTTCTTTCTTGATTTGTGGTAAAAAGTACTTATTTAAGTCTCCACCTTATAGTAATCCCTCCATTTAAGGAGAATTGGAAGAAATCACTGTCAGACACTTAAAAGGGCCTGAAACAAAATCATCTGAAATTAGTGTTTTTTTCTGACGTGAATAGTGTTTTGTTCATATTCTGCTCATAACTGGAGACAAAGAATTCAGTTTGTCCGCCGACGACTTTTCGGCCTCGTTTCAAGTCGTGGCTCTTCGTTGCCTCTGGACCGTGATATTTCATGTGGGAAAGTGCTTTACTGAAGGTTTTTTCTCATGGCTTCATTTCAGTTGCAAACTGGCCGGAGATGAGGCTGTAAATTCGTCACAGCCAAGAAACAAAACATCCATATGTTCCGATATTCTGTAGTTTTAAAGTGTCGGAAGGAGTAAGAGAAAAAACCACAACATCCAACAGCGGACGCTCAGTTCAGAAAAAAAGACGATTAAAGCTACCAATATTTGGGAGCTCTGATTCTGTCCTAATGGTTCCCGTCACACAGACCTGGGATGTGTTCTGTGTTCATTCTCCACCTGTTTTAATCACAAACCTTCCAGATTTAGGCTGAGTTCTTCTCCTCCAATGAAAACACTTCATTTCCAACCTTGTGATGTCATCAAGTGGTGGATCCAGGAAGTGCTTCCACTGTGTTTTTAAAAACTGCCACACAACTTCCACTTTGGATAATTTCCAAACACCTGGAGTCGTCAATCAATCATCCTACCGAACTAAAGGTAAAAGGAGCTGTTCACTGTTCCAACTACCACTTGATGTACATCACAAGGTGGAACAGGAACAGGGAATTTTTTGTGTTGGAACAGACTATAAAGTGTTAACTCAAACATGTGAATGAAACAAACTAAATGGTTATTATGTAGCGTGGTTCCGGTTAGCCCGTTCGGGTTATCGAGTTCAAGTTAGCATGTCCAGGGTTAGGCTGGTTCCAGAATTAGGCTTGTCCCATGTAGCTTTTCAGGGGTTAGCTTGTACAGTTAGCTTGCTACAGGTTCGCTTGTTCAGGTTAGCTGTTACAGGGTTAGCTTGTTCTGGTTAGTAGCTTGTACAAGGTTAGCTTGTTGCAGGTTAGCTTTCCAGGTTATCTTTTCAGGGTTAGGTCTTGTATACAGGGTTAGCTTGTTCCTGGGGATTTAGCCGGTGTGAGTTTAGCTGGTTCAGTTTATCTGGTTAGTATTAGCTGTTCAGTTTAAGCCGGTGGAGTTTATCCGTGGGGACAGCAGGGGGCCACTGGGTTCGTCCTCAGACTCTCTGGGTCTCGTGTCTCTGATTTTCTTCTTTTCTCATTGTAGTTAAAGAAGTCGACAACTTGTTTCCGTCTGAACCTCTGACATCCTCCAGACATCTGATTCTTTTATATTGGCTTTAAAAGTTTGCTGTTTTTTTATTGTTGTGTGTTTAATTCCATATTTAAAATCTGATTCTGGATCAAAGCGTTCTCCTCGTCGTTGTTTGTGCAGCCATTTTTATATTAAAAAGATGAAGCTCAGGCTACAACACGAAAATACCAAACTTCACTCTAAACTATCTGTTACCCTCTCTCACTCCATCTTTACCGGTCCGTTTCTCCCTCTCTTTTCTCTCTGTGTCTCACTTATCCTCTCTTTCTCCTCTCTCTCTCCTCCCTTTCTCCCATGTCTCTATCTTTCTCCTTCTCTTTTTTTCCTTTCTCTCTGTTCTCCCCCTCTTTTCACGCTCCTCGTCTGCCTCTTCCTCGTTCATCTCTCTCTATTTGTCTGTTTCTTCCTCTCTCCCTCCCCCCTGTCTTCCTCTCCCTCTTACTTCTCTTCTTTCTCTCTCTCGTCCTCCTCTCTGTCTTTCCGCTCCCCCTCTCTCTCTCGCCCTCTTCTTTTTTCGCTCCCCCTCTCTCTCTCTCCCTCTCTTTTTCCTCTCCCTCTTTCTCTCTCTCCCTCTAATTTCGCTCCTCACCTCTCTTTTATTTCCTCTCCCTCACCTCCTCCTCTCTTCTCTCTTGCTTCCCTCTCCTACTCTCCTCTTCTCTCTCTTTCTTCCTTCTCCTCCTCTTTCTCTCCCCTCTCTTTCCCTCTCTCTCTCCTCTCTCCCTTCTCTCTTCTCTCTTTACCCCTCTCTCCCTCTCTTCCCTCTCTTTTATCTCTCTCTTCCCTACCTCAACTCTCTTCTCTCTTTCTTCCTTCCCTCGCCTCTCCTTCCTCTTTACCTCTCATCTTCTCTCCTACTCTCTTCTTTGGTTTCTTTCCCTCCCTCTTCTCTCTCTCTTCTCTTCCCGCCCTCCTCTCTCTCTTTCTTTCTCTTCCCTCCCCTCGCTCCTCTTCTCTCCTCTCCTCACCCCCCTCCCCTCTATTCTCTCTCTGCTTTCACCCTCTCTTTTCCGCCTTTTCCCCTCTCTTCTTCTCTCCCTCCCTCCTCTCTCCTCTCGTCCTTCCCCTCCTTCTCCCCTCTCTCTTCGCTCTCTTCTCTCTGCCCCTTTTCCTCTTCTCTCCCCTCCTCTCTCTTCCTCTTCGCTCCCCCTCTCTCTTGCCTTTCGCCTCCCCTCTCTCTCTTCCTCTCTCTTCCCCTCTCCTCTTCTCTCTCCGTCCCTCTCTGGGCATCCTCCTCTCCACTCTCTCTCTTGCTCCCCCTCTCTCCTTCCTTTCCTCCTCTCTCTCTTCCTCTCTCTCCCTCCCTCTCCTCCCCTCTCTTCGCGCCCTCCCTCTCTTCTTTCTCTTCTCTTCTCTCTCCTACTCTCTCCCCCCCTCTCCTTCTTTCTCTCTCTCTCGTTCCTTTCGTTCCTGTCGTCTATCAGTTTTTACTGGATGATGGGTGGATTGTGTGGGAGGTAAAAACGACGAGCGGATGGGAAACAAAGTGTTTATATAACAAAAGTGTTTTATATACAAAAGGTGTTTTATATAAACAAACGTTTTTACTATAAAAGTGTGTTTATAATAAAAAGCGGTTTTATATAATAAAACAGTGTTTTGTAATACAAAAAGTGTTTTTATATAAAAAGTGTTTTTATATAAAAAAAGAAATGTTTTTTTATTATAAAAAAAGTGTTTTATATAAAAAAAAGTGTTTTTATTTAAAAAAAGTGTTTCGTATATAAAAAATTTTTTATATTAAAATTAAAGTGTTTTATAATAAGAGGGGATGTCCAACAGCCAGAGCTCGTGGTGAGGAAGTGTCTGAGGGGCTGAGGTCAGCTTGCGTCAGAAGCAGGAGGCCCTCAGAACAGAGCCGCCGTTTTAACAAAGTATCTTCACAGACGGAGATTTCAATCCATGTTCTCTTACTGATCAAAAAAACACATTTACAGGGTCCTGAAATGATCTAAAATGATTCTAGAAAGAAGATGTGTGCAGTTTAAAAAACCCAGTTGGCACTCCTGTATCACCACCATGCATGACCATCACAAAGTTGGAACAAGGACTGTGTGAACTTTAACCAGAACCGTGTTTTAGTGTAACGTTGTGTAGAGAGCGCTGCGGGTTTGTAGGTGTTGTGGAAAATAAATCGAGAAAGTTAATATTGTCGTCCATGGATATGTGTCAAAACGTGTCGTGTTTTATTTAAAACTGTTTTGAATCTTCCTTTTGTGAAAAAACTCCACGTGAAAACTAAAACAGACTAAAACGCCGAGTCGGGACCCACATTACGACCGAGAAACGGCCCTAGCCTCGTCGAAATATTTCATTGAGATAATCTTCCAAAATACACCAGAGACTAGTGCGGTTGATGTCAAATCTTTATGCCACATTTAAAAAAGTAATATATAAACGTTTTAGGGTCCAAGAGTTTCCTGAGGAAGGATAGATCCGGAAACGGTTTAAATTCACTTCTGTATCACTGCTCTGTGGACATCAACCATAAGGCAAACCATGTAAACACACTGATCTAAATCCGGAACCAGCTAACCAACAGGCTAAATGGAAAAAGCTACATGAAAACGCTCATCTGAACAAGCTAAAACAAGCAGCAACATGTAAGCTAACCCAAAAAAACAGCTGAACGCAATATAGCTAACCCAAAACAGGCCAATGGGAAAAACAAGCTAACCTGAATACCACCTAACCAGAGCGGACTACCCGGCAAGTTAACCTAAAACTAGCTAACCCGGGAAACTGGATAACTGGAAAAACAAAAAAGCTAACAAGAACACGCAATCTGAACCAGGCTAATCAGAGTTGGTTAACTGGACAAGTCTAACCTGAAAACTGTTCTAAATTGAAATAGCTAACCTGGAACACGCTAATCTGACACCAGCTAACCAAGAGCCAGGCTAAACCTGGGGGACACAGGCTAAACCCAAACAGTAACTACCCTGGACCACCAAAAGCTTAAAACTGACTACGCTTAAATTCTTGAACCAGCTAAACCAGAACCAGCCAAAACATGGAACCAAGCTAACTCCAAACTAGTGGTTTAGCTGTGACAGGTAGCGGACGACTGGCTAACCGCAAACAAACCGAAAACCGAAAACCAGCTTAAACAGAGCCTGCTAATCTTGACAAAGCTAAACCAAAACCAGATAACCCAAACTGGAAAAACAGCTAAATTGAGTAGTGCTAATCTGAACCAGAGCTAACCGGGACAAAGCTAAAAACCAAAAACCAAGTATAACGTGAACACGCTAATTCTGAACCAAGCTATTTACAGCCAGCTTAAGCCAAACAAGGTAAAACCCAAGACTAGTTAACCAAAACTAGCTAACCAGACTAGCTACCCAAACTAGACTAACCTAAATAGTAAACCAAAACTAGCTAGGCACCAGCTAACCTGAACCAGCTAACGAACAGCAAACCTAAACAAGCTAACCAAAATAGCTAACTCAAATTAGAATAAACCCGCGAAGCTAATCAAACTAGCTGACCCACCAAACTAGTTAACCAAACAAGCGACCCAAACTAGCTAACATCAACTGGCTAACTGCAAACAGCTAATCTGACACCAGTAACCAGAAGCCAGTATAACCGGACTAGGCTAGGCCCAAAAAAACTAAGCTAACCTGAAGTGTGTAAACCATTGCACAGGGCTAACCTGAAGCACTGACTCTGTCTCTCACAACTTGCTCTGGTCCAGGTAGGAGGGCGCAGTGGTCAGTTCTGGGGATGGTAAAGTTTTGAGTATTTATGTGGAGAACAGACGGGACTTTCAAACTGTCCAGAGCCCCGAATAACTTGGACTGTGTTGTCACTGTTGTAACACGAAAGAAATGACAAACAACTTTTGTTTATCCCAGTCAGATAAGACAATATTTCTGCAGTAAAAGAAACGGAGCTGCTGGATTTATCATAATTAAGACAAAATGAGATTCGAGCGGCCCTGTTAAACACAACAAAACACACGGAGCTGTTCACGGGGAAACTAACACCTAATGACATCACAAGGGGGGAAACAGTGGGTTTCCTTGTGGCCATAAAATAAACGGTCACTGAGACGTCCTCTTTTCAGTCATATGTGAGACGTAAATGACGATTATATTACATCCACGGTCTAGCGCTGAAACGTGTCACCTGTACATGGACAGGCTTTAGCCGCTACGTTAGCCACATGTGATCACTAGCATTAGCTTAAACAGACACTGCTAGCTTGAATTACACTGAATTTTACAATGTGCAAGACAGCTACGCAACAAGCTAACCAAACTGTTAAAGAGAAGTGTTTACTACTATGGGTTTTTAAAAGAGGAAGGTATTGACTTTACCGGGTGTATAAAGAGGAGGGTGTTTACTTCTGTGGGGTATTAAAGAGGAGGTATTTACTTCTATGGGGTTATTAAAGAGGAGTATTTCTTAGTGTGTATTAAAGAGGAGGGATTTACCTCTGTGGGGTAATAAGAGGACGGGTACTCCTTTTATGGGTATTAAAGAGGGAGGTATTTTTCTTATGTGGGTATTAAGAGGACGGCTTTCTTCTAGGGTCTATAAGATGGGAGGTATTCGTACTGTGGAGGTATTAAAGAGGAGGGGTCCTACTTCTATGGGGTATTAAAGAGGAGGTATTTACCTCTGTGGGGGTATTAAGAGGGGGTATTACTTTACGGGTATTAACGAGGAGGTATTTACTTACTGTGGCGGATTAAAGAGGAGGTTATTTACTTCTATGGAGTATTAAAGGGAGGTATTTACTTCTGTGGAGTATTAACGAGGAAGGTATTTACTTATATGGGGCATTAAAGGGAGGTATTTACTTCTATGGGGTGTTAGAGGGGGGAGCTCGCTCCTGATTGGCTCTTGGTTGCTATGATACTCGTAGGAGCTTGTACAAACTTGAAAAAGTTAATGAAATTGTAAAATTTTGCTCAACATGAAAGTTTTATCTTCTGAGTTTCTCATGTTTTTTACATTTGGCACTGACTCAAAAATCGGTTCGTTCTGGTTTATTCTCTTCATGGACCCAGTGCCTCGTCTCGACTCGTGTGAACTGTGGCTCCTGTAAGATTTTGAGGTGCTTCCAGGACCTTAAAGTTTAACGATTAAAGTGTTTGACGGTTGCCATGGATATTGACAATTTAAAACTAAATATTTTGTCTTGTAAAGGTCCAAAATGTCTCAAACCGACCTGGAGCTGTTTGTTTCATTCTCACATGTTTAACACAAACCTGCAGATTTAGCCCGAGTTCTTCTCTCAGGCTGAAAACACTCAGTTCCACCTTGTGATGTCATCATGTGGTGATACAGGAAGTGCTCCACTGTGTTTTTAAACTCCACACACCTTCATTTTCGACTCATTTGGATCGTTTCAGGTCTGTTTTGGAGGATTTAACATTAGAACATGGATTAAAGCTACAAGAGTTAAATTTGGTTCAAGTTGAAGTTTAAATTCTCAGTTTGTGTTTTAGCGTCTCTCCGTCTGCCGTCCTGACGCTCTGAGGTTCATTCTGTCTCTGATTTTTATATTTTCCAGTTGTTTTGTTGTGCCTTGGGGACCCGTCACCTTCATGATAACCTGAAATTAAACCTGAGGCCCTGCCCTGAGAATGTGGAGAACGTTAAGGGACCAGGGTTTGGAGGAAGGTGAAGAAAGATCTGACTTTTTATTTTTAATGACGTCAGAAGTGGGATAAGATTAGGATTGTAGATCTGTTTTATCAGGATTAAAACTGCATTTCAGACCATGACCACTGGTTTTTTGAGGTTTTTTTTGCTGAGAAAGAGCATCTGAGGACAGGGGGCGCTGTGGGACAGTGCAGGAGGAGGGTCTGAGGACAGGGGGCGCTGTGGGACGGTGCAGGAGGAGGGTCTGAGGACAGGGGCGCTGTGGGACGGTGGAGGAGGAGGGTCTGAGGACAGGGGGCGCTCTGGGACAGTGCAGGAGGAGGGTCTGAGGACAGGGGGCGCTGTTTGGGACGGTGCAGGAGGAGGGTCTGAGGACAGGGGGGCGCTGTGGGACGGTTTGCAGGAGGAGGGTCTGAGGACGGGGGCGCTGGGGGACACTTCTTGATTCAAACTTCCTGTTGGTTAAATCAATCTTCTCATGTTAGCCCAAAGACGCGACGCTGCTGCTGCGATTTTGAGGCTTTACAAAAATAAATTGACGTTACCATGGCGACACGATGCACACGTTAGCAAACACTGACGAGACGTGTTTTTAAAATCGTCTGAAAACTCAAGAAAAAAATCCAAAAGTGACATTTTGAGGCAAGCCTGTGTCAGTCTGAGTCATGGTCCGTTCAAGAGTTTGATTTTACACAAAAAGGTGAAAGGGGCTCACTGAAAACCTGTTGGCTAATGCTAAGCTAATGCTAAGCTAATGCTAATGCTAATGCTAGCTAGCGTGTGAATGTAATGTTATTTGAGAGGGACGTGTTTCACCTGTTGGAGTTTAGATAAGTCAGATTGTGTTAAAACAAAGCTCAGATTAAAGTCAAACTTGAGTAACAGATTTCCAGACAGAGCAGTGCCTCCAGGTAGCATTACACTCTAAGGGAATTCAATGACATCAGCTGCAAAGACAAGGAAAAGCAGATTATTTCCTCCTGACACTCACGGGTTTAGGGTTTGTGTTATACGTGACATTTTGATGGAACTTTTCACCTTTCAAACGATATAATATTTAGTTTTAAATTGTTAGTAACCATGGCAACAGTCCCACTTTTCCATCTGTAACACTTTTATTACGCTCGAAGGTCTGGAAGTACCTCAAAATGTGACTTACAGGAGTCACAAACAGGACCATGAACGCTCAAAAATCTCGCTGAAAAAACCCACCTAAAAATGTAAATTTCGCCTCATTTTTGGAGTTAAAACTTAAATAAATCAGACTCGGAATCGATGTTTAAAAAATCCTCCTGCACAAGTCGTTTTAAAATCTTTGTTAATGTCGTAGATGGTTCAACAAATCAACACTTTCAAACGGTTGTTGCAGCGGGACGGTGTCCACCTCCTCCTGGAAATAGAAAGTCTGATGTTTTTAAAGTGTGTTTCTGTTTAAAATATGTATCGGCTCAACTTTAGTGAAGAGAGATAAAAAATAAACAAAAAAACTTCACTTTAATCACAGAGTCTGACCAGGAGAAGGTCGTGAACCAGGAAAACACTGCAGCAGATACAGTGGGCCCAAAGTCACTGACACGTTTAAATCTCAGTAGCTCCTTTAATTCTTAACTTTTACTCACCAAATTTTAGCAGTAGATAACTGAACATTCACAGATTTTTGGTATAAATATAAACGGTTATAATTGTTCACTTACACTTGAACTTATCACGACGTAAACTAGGGAGAAGTAAAAATGAAAGCACTTCCGGGTTTAGGGGCATCTCTGGTATTGTAAAAACTGTGGACGGGTAACACCACTGGGTTTGTATATTTGACCCCATGTGACTCAAAGTCCCACTGCACAATGAGGGTTGCGCTCCTCGGTGCTGATTTGCTCAGATTAATGTGGGAAGAGTCGTTCTAAATGCTCTGGAAAAATAAAAGAAAATATTTAGAAATGAACGAGTTATGAGTTTTTTTCAAACTGTCAGTGACTTTTGGGCCACGTCAATATTTAATCCAACCTGTCCCTAAAACAAAATATTTTAGTCTGTGTCAGCTCTAATTATCACAGTTTGAACCAAAAAAAGACACAAAATTAAGTGTAAAAATAAAGAATTATCGTTTTATTTTATGAATAAAAGTGATGCCACATTTGTTCTACTTTTTAATGATTTTAACAGAACAAAATAAAGTAAAGTCACATTTGAGTCAGAATCAGAAGAGTTTTATTTCCATCGTCAGTGAAAAACTCACAAAATTAAGCCACAAACGTGTCGCTCGTCTCTGTTTTCTTGCGACTTTTGAGCTGCACTTGTGGAAGATAAAACGTTTGTTTCTTGGTCTCGGATTTTGTAAAATTGATTTCCTCAAAAATGCGACTTATCTGTTTTTTTCTTGATTATTCTGGGTTTTTTGTTTTTCGCCTCCAGAGCGACGCCCAGTCCAGAAAACACGTGTGTTTTAAAACTCGTGACGATGTTCCTTGTCGTCTGATCTTCTGCTTCTTTTCTCTGGTGTTTTTATATTTTTGTGTTTTTATGTTTGTCTTTTCTGTTTGTGAAACTCGTTTGCTTCCATAAACTGGAGCGGAGTGTCATTATCTAAAACAGAAAAAGTGACGGTCTGTAGATAAATGTCGTGTTCTGACGGTTCTGTAGATAAATCTCGTGTTCTGGACGGTTCTGTAGATAAATCTCGTGTTCTGGACGGTCCAGAGGTGTGGTGGTCGCTCGCTGCTGTGTTTTTTTTTCTTTACTGAACATTGTGTTCTGTCCTGATCTGCCTGTGAAACACATTAGAGCTGCAGCCGCTCTGCCTTGTCTTTATGAACATGAGAGAACGAACTGCTGCTCAGGAGAGGAGAACGGCTCAGGAGGAACGGTCAGGAGGAACGGCCTTCAGGAGGAACAGCTCAAGAGGAACGGCTCAGGAGGAAAAACAGCTCAGCGTCTTCATACAGAACCATATTTGGAGAAGCTGAAATGAAGTGTTAAAGGCGCTGTACCTGATTTTTTCCGCCCTTGTTTAAAACGTGAAAAAACGGTGCTGTGGTTCAGAGTTAATCCTCATACATTTTATGCATTATCAGAGTGTCCTAGTTATTCCCACGATGAGTTTTTAAAGCATTTTTATAACTTCTAGAGAGCGGGAGTTGTGTAGTTTTATATTCTCCCTGTTCTCAAAAACTGTTCAGATGTTTCTCCAGGTTCTGGGCGTTTCTTCTCGGTTTCCCTTGAAGTGGTATTTTTTGGGGAAAGAGAGTCAGTGACTGTAATCGTTATCCACCTATTTTCCAGGACGCCATTTTGTGGATAAATCCCTCTATTTCACCTCCACTGTGACCCACGCCACGAATGGAGCGGTTGTTTTTTTTTTTTTAACCCAAAAAAGGAGGGGGTTGACGGTTCAATCCCACCTCAAAATGTTAACGAAACCTTTGTGTCTTTGGGCAGGGCACTTTTCCAGAGTTAAAAACGTCAGTGTGAGAGGTGGATGGAGTGGAAAAACGCTGTGCCCAAATAAACAGTTGTGTTTCCTTCAGACATGAGCCTCCTGTCGAACACGAGAGTCGTCATAAAAAAACGTGATGCCAGTCTCGTACTTTTCGTCGGTCTGTAGAGAAAACGATCTGCGTCGTCTTTAAACCGTGTGACGTTGGGATGTGACCCATGATCTAAAAAACAAGGACTGAGGCTAAAAACACGTGAGGAAAACAAAAAGTCAGAATAACGACCTGTTGTTCTGGTTTCTGCTGTTTCGCATCACTGACAGAAAATGTGAGACTGAGGCAGAGCGAAAATGTGATTAAGCGACAAGTGAGGCACGAGGTTCACTCACCCACTCTCGTCTGACTCCCCCTATATCCTTCTCTCTTTTCGCCTTTTCTCTCCATCTCCTCTCTTCACCCTCTTTCCCTCACTCTCTCCCTCTATCTAACCCCTATTCTCTCTCTCTGTCTCTCTCCTCTCTCTCTTTATACTTTTCTCTCCCTGACTCTCGCCCCCTTTCCCTCACTCTCTCCCTCTCTCTTACCCCCTTCTTCTCTCTCTTGATAGGTTCTCTCTATCTCTTTCTCCTTTTCTCTCCCTCTGCCGCTCTCCCCCTCGTTCCTCACGGTCTCCTCTCTCTCTCCCTCTCTCTACCCCTTTTTCTCTTCTCTGTCTCTCTCATTCTCTCTCTCGCTCCTGTGCTCCCTCCTTTCTCTTTCCGTCTTGACTCTTCATCTACCCACCTTCTCTCTCTCTCTCTCTCCCTTTGTCTCTTTCCTTCTCTGTTTCCTCATCTCTCGGTCTATCTTTCTCTACCTCGTCTTCCCTTCCCTACTCCTTTTTCTCTCTCTCTCTTTCTCCCTCTTTCTCCTCTCTGTGTTTCCCTCTCTTCCCGTTCTTTCTTTCTTTCCCTCGTTCATTTCTTTCTCTCTCCGCGGATTCTCCCTCTCTCTTTCTGTTTCCCTCTCTCTCGCCTTCTATCTCTCTCTTGTCCCTCTCGCTTTCTCTGTTTTCTCCGAGTACTCTCCGCCTTTTTCTTTCTCTCTCTCATCTTTCTCTCTCCTCTCTCTCGTTTATCTCTCTGATCCTTTCTCTTTGTTGCCCCATCTCTCCTCTCTTCTTTTCCCCTCGTCTTCCCCATCCCTCTCCTTTTTTCTCTCTCTCTCCACCTCTCCCTCTTTCTTCCTTCTGTTTTTCTCTGTTCTTTATATTACTCCGTTTTTTTGTTTTACATTGTGTGTTAGTTCAGGTCGTTGTCTTTATCTCAGTCTTCTATCTGTGACGTTCTTTTCAGTCCGACTCGAGTTTAAATCTGACCTTCAATGATCTAACCTTCCCCTCAACCTAAAGACCTGAGACTCGCCGCTTTGGTTTTTCATTTTCTACATGTTTGAGTCTCCTTCGTCAACATTCGTCTTGTAACATCTACAAAGATCAAAAACTGTGAACCGTTCCACCTTCGTGACTGACTCACAATCAAGTGGTGGTTTTCAAGTGAACCAGCTCCATTTTACCTTTAGTTTCAGTCGAGATGAAGATGCGGACAAACTCCAGATTCACTGACCGAACACCATGATTCAGATGATTCTATGAAGGTTGAGTTTAAAAACTACTAGTTGTACCTCTCCCCTCCACCCACACCCCGCCTGACATCACAAGGTGTGGAACAAGGTCTGTTTTCAGTTCAAGAATTGTGATAACGACTGCCTTTAAGATACCACTCCTCTTTGTCACTGTTACTTCTTTTTGACCGTCATAGAAAACGGACGCTCCCCACTGTAACAGGGCGGCGGTTTCTGCCGGCGTGTCGCGCGCGTCCTTGCCGCGTGCGCGTTTTTTGCGGCGGTTTGCGGCGGTTTTTGCGGCAGTTTTGCAGCTTTTCGTGCGGCGGTTTGCTGGCGCTGCTGCTCTGACCTCCCAAACACATGTGAGTTAACGAGCCACAGTTCTCACTGGGCCGGGGCCGGCTCGTTTAATGGGCCCGTGTTTGATGGACGCGCCACTCTCAAAGCCTCCCGTTATAAGAGCGGCTCACGTTTCACTTACAGTCTGCGCAGGGTTTTTTCCATAGACCACAGTTGGAAAACACAAACGCTCCGTGACCTGTTGACTGAGCATTTTACAGGCTCAGGAGTCTATCTGCGTTTGGTGTGGAGTGTAGTTAATGTGGAAGAACATGTTATATCGTGTCAGACGTTTTTAAGGGGGCCGTGGTCAGTCTAATTTAAAACGAACCCACAATGCACCTCTCCGATCTGTACTGACGTCCGTTTACCCTTCACCACAAACCGATCTGGAGCTGCGTTTTGTTTCATTCACCATGTTTTTAACCAAACCTGCAGAAGTTAGACTGAAAAAGCACTGTGTTCCACTTTGTGATGTCCATCATGTGTTGATACATGAAGTGCCTCCACTGTGTTTTTAAACTCCAACACACCTTCATTTCTAGAATATTTGGATCACTTCCAGACAAATCTCTGGAGATGCCTACTTATGTCGACCTGAGCTAAAGTTTAAAGGGACTGTTCACATGAAAAACTTCCACTTGATAATCACACAAGGTGGCAACAGAGGCATTTTTTGGGTTTGGAGACCTTGTTCAGATGTTAATAAAGAACATGTTTGTGAATGAAACAAAACACGACCTCCAGGGTCTGTTTGTGACGCCTCTACACATCGATCTAACAGGGTTTAAATCTACTGTTGTTTAATTACATTACCTTTGACCTTTAGAAAACATTTTGTCCGGTAGTACGATCACGTGACTTTAGGATTTTTATGTAAATTCCCTTTCTTTATAATAATTTAATGTGACTCTTATGTCATGTTTGCACTAAGTGTTTTTGACCCAGACCTTTGGACTTTGCTAACAAAATAACTGAACTTCTCGGTTTTTAAAAAGATCAATAATGGCCGCCGTTTGGTCACGTCCTGAACTTCATCATGAAGCTCACGGAGAAAAGCCTGAAGGGTTTAAGGGTTTTTGCAATCATCTTGTCCGACAAATGAAGGGATTTCAGGGTAAAAATATGAAAAATATTTATTGTAGTAAGTAAGAAGAGTTAAATGACACCATAAACACATTTTTCACAACAAAATAAAGGCGTTTTTAAAAACCTACAAGACCTACCCTGGTGGTGTTGAAAGGTGGTCTTGCCCCATTTCTGTTCCTTATATTTTATGTTCATATTCGCATCATTTCCTGTGACTCTGTTTTGGGGGAGTTTGGACTCAGTTTTCCACACTGTTGTCGGGTAAAAGTTACGCAACTCCTCGCTGCTCACGTCAACAAGTTTTTCTCTACCAGGCAGTAAAATGGGGGTGATCACAGACCTTATGACCTTTGTTGTCTCAATGAGTAGAACACCTTAAACGTGTCGCTCTGCAGTGTGTCCTGGCGCCGTGGTTTTCAGCTCGTATCCGGCGCCGTGTGCTTGTTTTTGTCGCCGCGAGCCGCTCCACTGCCGACCTCGCTCCGTTCGTCGATTCCCAGAATTTCAGATATATCACATTACTTCTCTTGACGTCGCTCTGAAGCTGATGACATGGAAATCGGGTTTTTTCCATTTTGAATGTGTTCGTTCTCATCAGGTCATACCGGGACAGCTCTTTGGTAACGCTCCCTATTTAACCCCTAGGCTAACGGCACGTGAATTTATACTCGAACTTGCATCGGACCCCGCCGCGAGCTCAAACCAGTGCCAGTTTTCCGTGCCCAGCGTCTCGGATCTCTGACTGGAAACGGGAGACTCGTGAAGCAACTCTGGGTTCTTTGGTCAATATTGTCTCATATTATTTAAGTCGTTTCTCTGTTCTGCTCTTGGTGCTTGGGCTCGGGTTTGGCAGAGTCGTGTTTGAGATGTGGGCCCACCGTTTCCGCGCCACGTCGGGGGTGGACGGCAGCTTCCCGGGGCCGCCTGGAAGACTCCGGACTATGCTCGTCTAGACTCAAGTTAGAATGTTAAAGGGAAACACGCGCAAAGGAGTGAACAAAACCGTCCCGGAGGATATGAATCGTCAGTGAAGTACCAGCGTGGTTCTGAACGGTCCTATGGTGGTGATGCTGTACGTCGC
>JAIEZT010000101.1:152244-327290 GCA_019594935.1 Periophthalmus modestus | reverse complement strand
CCTGGGGCACACTGACAGAAGCAAGGCTGCTGATGTGTGCCAGAATGGGTGTGAGGTGGGTGATGTGTCTTGCCCAAGGTACAGTGACCGTACAGAGTGGGATTTGAACCACCGACCTCCAGCCCAGATCAGAGCCTGTGTCACCTCCAGTCGCTCCTTTAACATTTACTCACAAAAGGACTTTTTTTTTCTCTGCATATGTTGAACTGACAGATTAGCGTCTTTTGAACTGCCGTATTTGTCCACAGCCCAAATTACCCACAAGGCCTTGAGGCGCCTTATCTCCTCATCAGCAGATCCTGTTCTCACTCTGAACGTAAATGGTCCGGGGATTACGGCTTGAACTGTGGAAACGCAGTGGGTCTTATCTGGCGTTCAGAGAGCCTCCTGTGAGCGGGAAAGCACCGCCGCGGCTAATGTGATGCTACGCTAATGTAATGCTAATGAGAGCGGCGTGTGGAGGCTCCGCTTGGGGTCGGCGCAGGAGGCGGCGCCAAGAGATGTGAACCGTTATTAATGGAAAAGAGAATTTATCTGAAGGAATTTTGCAGTGGCGTTTCCAGAGTCTGAATCTAAAGAATATTATTAAAAGAACAAGATGAACAAAATGGACACGTTATGATTATGAAAATGTGTAAATTATAACACACTGATGACCACATGATGACATCACCAGGTGGAACAGAGTGTTTTCAGTTTGACTTTGTGTTTTAAACAGAATCAAAGAAGGCGTTGCAGTCGTTGAACACGGTGAAACGCTGCCCGTTCATGCAGGCCCGTCACGCCATATACATCCAAACCCGACCCGTGCAGCGCCTCCAGCTCACCATCGGGGGGCACTCTTACCTGCTGCCCCGCACCTCTCTGATCATCCGCTGTCCCGTGAAGAAGTTCCCCAAAACCTCCATCGTCTGGTACAAAGACAGGACCCGGGTCAACGGCTCCCGAGGCGTCACGCTCATCAGATCAGGAGCTCTGAAGATCCAGCACCTGGGGGCGGAGCATGTGGGCGTGTACAGGTGTGAGGCAGGCCCCGCCTCCAACATCTTCACTCTGCAGCTGATTGGTCCAGACTCCAGGACACAGGTCAAAGGTCAGTGACTCACTGCAGTCTGTCTGCTAGAGAATACAGGAAAAAGTATGTGTAGTACTGTGTAGTACTGTGTAGTACTGTGTAGTACTGTGTAGTATTGTGTAGTACTGTGTAGTACTGTGTAGTACTGTGTAGTACTGTGTAGTATTGTGTAGTATTGTGTAGTATTATTAGTGTGCAGTATTGTGTAGTATTGTGTAGTATTGTGTAGTATTGTGTAGTATTGTCTAGTACTGTGCAGTATTGTGTAGTACTGTGTAGTACTGTGTAGTATTGTGTAGTATTACCGTGATAATCGCCTTTATACACACTTATAATAATTAATATGAAAGAATTTCAAATATTCATTGCAGCTTTGACTACTACTACTACTACTACTACTACTACTATTACTACTTCATACAGTAGTTTTCTCAGAGTTTTCTAAGGCCGAGGTGGTTTTAGGTTTTTAGATTTAAAATGTGTAAATTATGACATAATGATCCACAGAGATGAGAACCATAGAGACACAAGCTCAGTAGGGCTGGTTTAATGTTGTGATGTCATATCCTGTGGTGATGTCATATCCTGTGGTGATGTCATATCCTGTGGTGATGTCATATCCTGTGGTGATGTCATATCCTGTCACATCCACAGCTCCGCCCCCGAGCCCCCCGTCTCCGAGTCGGGAGGACTTCCGGCTGAGCTGCGACAGTCACTGGTCTTTTCCTCTGTCACTGAGGGGCACTGTCCCGGTGGTGCTGCTGCCCCCTGGAGTCCAGAACGTGTCACTGCAGCCACAGGTGAAGGACAGACTGATCAAAATCACACTGCAGGCCGACAACAAGAGAAGTGAGCACGTTGTGGACGAAGCGGCCAGGCGCATCGCCTCGATGCTCAGGGACACGCCGCCCTCTCTGGTCTGGAGGAGAACTGCGGAGAACGGACAGGCAGATGGTAAATGTGTTGAATCTAATGTTGCCCAAAAGTCATAAGCAAAGGTGAGGTTAGGACCAGAGAACTAAACCAGGACTAAACCAGGACTAAACCAGGACTAAACCGGGACTAAACCGGGACTAAACCGGGACTGAACCGGAACTGAACCAGGACTAAACCAGGACTAAACCAGGACTAAACCAGGACTAAACCAGGACTAAACCAGGACTGAACCTGGACTAAACCAGGACTGAACCAGGACTAAACCAGGTCTAAACCAGGCCTAAACCAGGACTAAACCAGGACTAAACCAGGACTAAACCAGGACTAAACCAGGACTAAACCAGGGATTATGTAGCAACGTAAAAAGTGAAATAACTGAACTAAATGTTTTATTTTTCATATTCAAACTCATCTCTTTGTGCAGCTCAGACCTTCTCTCTTCTCTCTTCGTTCTTCGTTCTTTTCGTTCTTCGTTCTTCTCTCTTCGTTCTTCGTTCTTCTCTCTTTGTTCTTCGTTCTTCTCTCTTCTCTCTTCTCTCTTCGTTCTTCTCTCTTCGTTCTTTTCTCTTCGTTCTTCGTTCTTTTCGTTCTTCGTTCTTCTCTCTTCGTTCTTCGTTCTTCTCTCTTTGTTCTTCGTTCTTCTCTCTTCTCTCTTCTCTCTTCGTTCTTCTCTCTTCGTTCTTTTCTCTTCGTTCTTCGTTCTTTTCGTTCTTCGTTCTTCTCTCTTCGTTCTTCGTTCTTCTCTCTTTGTTCTTCGTTCTTCTCTCTTCTCTCTTCTCTCTTCGTTCTTCTCTCTTCGTTCTTTTCTCTGTTTCATGGTGACGTCCCTCAAATGTTTTTACTTCGTCTGAGCCTCAGACGAGCAAAACAGAGTCAAAGGGTCGAGGAGAGTTTAAACATGTGTCGTTCATAATTGTGAAGCTTCAGTGAATCTACAGTGTGAATAATCCTGAAATAGACCCGAAACACAAATGAAACGTGTCCAGACTTCTTCCTGGTCATGTGACGTCTGCGTCTCTTCAATTTGAATTAAATGTTGAATATTTTAAGAAACTATAAAAACGTTTTGTAAAGCGTTGATGCTCCGTCCTCGTCGTCCAGAGCCTCCGTCCATCTCCGTGTCCTGAGGGAACATCACGGACCACGGAGTCGTCCCGGGGCGGAGCCTCAGAGCCACCGTGGGCGCTACCGTCAGCGTCCAGCAGGGGGCCAACCTCACCCTGGACTGCCCCGCCTCAGGTACGTCCAGAAAACGACGACTATCACACACACAGCCTGAGTCCACTCCTGATGTCTGTAAAATGAGCTGCGTTTGTGTCCTGGAGTTAGTTTATATTCATCATTTCTGAATATTTAGCAGTTGCCATGGAGACACATTGCACACATTAGCAAACACCGCCAAAAAAGTGTTAAATATCATCTGAAAACTCAAGAAAAAAAAAAAAACACAAAACGGATTTTTAAACAGCACATTTTCAGGAGCCTGTGGTCAGTCCGAGCTCATGGTCCTGTTTTAGAGTTTGATTTTACACAAAAAGCTGAGAGAGACTCACTAAATAACTGTTGGCTAATGCTAATGCTAATGCTAATGCTAATGCTAGTGCTAGTGTGACTGTGATGTTACTTGACAGTGACATGTTTCACAGCACAAATGAGCTAAATCAGTCCTTTCTGGTCAGACTGTGTTCAACCAAAGATTAAAGTCTAACAAAGCCTCAGACAGAGCAGTGCCTCCAGTTAGCTTCACACCGCCAAGGAATGTTGATGACATCAGCTGCACAGTATCAATAAAAACACAACGTGAGACCTGAGAATTCTGACCTGACTCCAGCTCAGTTTAAATTATTCACAGGTTTCAGCTTTTTCTTATGTGCAACATTCTGAGGATTTTCTCCATTAAAAAGAGAGAATATTGTGTTTTAAAATCGATAATCGCTACGGCAACGGTCCTAAAGTTTTCAAACCCAAATTAATGACATATAAATAGTGTTTTCTGTGTCTTTGTCCCATGTTCTGACTCTGCTCCTCCTCAAAAACACGTCTGAAGAGGTTTTAGATCATACATGCATGTTTGAGTCATCTAGAGATCTCTCCCAGGCCCTACTCAAACCCTCCTTATGTTTAGCTGTGAGATTCTGTACGAGGCTCCGCCCACAAGCCGACATCACCCATGCTCCACACGACAATTCTCCATAAATCTACAAAAACATGACACAAAACAACACACTACAGCTTCACAAACCTGGTGTGATGTGCAGTAGTTTCATTAACGCGCATACCTCCTCTTTAATACCCCACAGAAGTAAATACCTCCTCTTTAATACCCCAATCCAATAATAATAATAATTGATAGGTTCACACTTAACCTAATTACAGTTCAAAAGAGAAGAGAAGACAAGAGAGATTATTATTGCTATACTCATGAGGAGAAGAGACGGGGAGGCCAAACCTTCAGATTACAACCTCCTCTCCCTTTCTGAAGTCTCCACCGCCTTTCTCCTCCTTTATTCAGTTAGGATCCCTAGTTACACATCACTGCTCACTCTCAAGGGGGGAGGGGGACAACAAGCAGTGAGGCAGTGAGAAAATCACATATTACAAAGTTCATTTCAAAATATTGTTGCTTAAGCATTCCTTTCAGTCCTTATTCGCCCAAACACCTCTCAGGGTGTTTCCTGTTATCTCCCATGGTCATTCAACTTTCACAAGACATTCTCTGCAAAGCTCAGAAAACAGACATAAGTGCATAAATCATATTATGGTTACATATCATTATTATAGTGATTATAATAAAAATGAACATTACATTACCTTTAAGATTCACAGTGAGATCATGTTAAAACATGTTAAAATATATTAATAATCCATCAATATAATAATAATAATAATAATAATAATAATAATAATAATAATAAACAAATAAAAATAAATCAATTAACTTGAAAAATATATAAATAATAAATAAAGTTAAACAAAATAAAATAAACTAACTAAAAAAAAATAAAGTAAAGTTAACGTAAAGTAAAGTAAAGTAAGTTAAATTTAATTTAATCTAATAAAAATAGTAATAATAATAAAATAAAAATAAATAATGTTTCTAAACCAGGATCACCCAGATAAACAGTGTAAACCAGATGGACTTATAGTAGTTTATAAGAAACTAAACCAGGACCAAACCCGGACTGACTCTAAACCAGAATCTGTCTGGTCCAAAACGGGACATGGCTCCAGTGATTCAAACATCACATTTTAAATCATCACCACTGCACTGCCACAGCTGCCCTGGGGCACACTGACAGAAGCAAGGCTGCTGATGTGTGCCAGAATGGGTGTGAGGTGGGTGATGTGTCTTGCCCAAAGGTACAGTGACCGTACAGAGTGGGATTTGAACCACCGACCTCCAGCCCAGATCAGAGCCTGTGTCACCTCCAGTCGCTCCTTTAACATTTACTCACAAAAGGACTTTTTTTTTCTCTGCATATGTTGAACTGACAGATTAGCGTCTTTTGAACTGCCGTATTTGTCCACAGCCCAAATTACCCACAAGGCCTTGAGGCGCCTTATCTCCTCATCAGCAGATCCTGTTCTCACTCTGAACGTAAATGGTCCGGGGATTACGGCTTGAACTGTGGAAACGCAGTGGGTCTTATCTGGCGTTCAGAGAGCCTCCTGTGAGCGGGAAAGCACCGCCGCGGCTAATGTGATGCTACGCTAATGTAATGCTAATGAGAGCGGCGTGTGTGGAGGCTCCGCTTGGGGTCGGCGCAGGCCAAAACGTGAACCGTTATTAATGGAAAAGAGAATTTATCTGAAGGAATTTTGCAGTGGCGTTTCCAGAGTCTGAATCTAAAGAATATTATTAAAAGAACAAGATGAACAAAATGGACACGTTATGATTATGAAAATGTGTAAATTATAACACACTGATGACCACATGATGACATCACCAGGTGGAACAGAGTGTTTTCAGTTTGACTTTGTGTTTTTAAACAGAATCAAAGAAGGCGTTGCAGTCGTTGAACACGGTGAAACGCTGCCCGTTCATGCAGTCCCGTCACGCCATATACATCCAAAACCCGACCCGTGCAGCGCCTCCAGCTCACCATCGGGGGGCACTCTTACCTGCTGCCCCGCACCTCTCTGATCATCCGCTGTCCCGTGAAGAAGTTCCCCAAAACCTCCATCGTCTGGTACAAAGACAGGACCCGGGTCAACGGCTCCCGAGGCGTCACGCTCATCAGATCAGGAGCTCTGAAGATCCAGCACCCTGGGGGCGGAGCATGTGGGCGTGTACAGGTGTGAGGCAGGCCCCGCCTCCAACATCTTCACTCTGCAGCTGATTGGTCCAGACTCCAGGACACAGGTCAAAGGTCAGTGACTCACTGCAGTTTGTCTGCTAGAGAATACAGGAAAAAGATGTGTAGTACTGTGTAGTACTGTGTAGTACTGTGTAGTATTGTGTAGTATTGTCTAGTACTGTGCAGTATTGTGTAGTATTGTGTAGTATTGTGTAGTATTACCGTGACAATTGCCTTTATACACACTTATAGTAATTAATATGAAAGAATTTCAAATATTCATTGCAGCTTTGACTACTACCACTACTACTACTACTACTACTACTACACTATTACTACTTCATACAGTAGTTTTCTCAGAGTTTTCTAAGGCCGAGGTGGTTTTAGGTTTTTAGATTTAAAATGTGTAAATTATGACATAATGATCCACAGAGATGAGAACCATAGAGACACAAGCTCAGTAGGGCTGGTTTAATGTTGTGATGTCATATCCTGTGGTGATGTCATATCCTGTGGTGATGTCATATCCTGTGGTGATGTCATCCCTGTCACATCCACAGCTCCGCCCCCCCCCCCGTCTCCGAGTCGGGAGGACTTCCGGCTGAGCTGCGACAGTCACTGGTCTTTTCCTCTGTCACTGAGGGGCACTGTCCCGGTGGTGCTGCTGCCCCCTGGAGTCCAGAAACGTGTCACTGCAGCCACAGGTGAAGGACAGACTGATCAAAATCACACTGCAGGCCGACAACAAGAGAAGTGAGCGCGTTGTGGACGAAGCGGCCAGGCGCATCGCCTCGATGCTCAGGGACACGCCGCCCTCTCTGGTCTGGAGGAGAACTGCGGAGAACGGACAGGCAGATGGTAAATGTGTTGAATCTAATGTTGCCCAAAAGTCATAAGCAAAGGTGAGGTTAGGACCAGAGAACTAAACCAGGACTAAACCAGGACTAAAACCAGGACTAAACCGGGACTAAACCGGGACTGAACCGGGACTGAACCGGGACTGAACCGGACTAAACCTGACTAAACCGGACTAAACCGGGACTAAACCAGGACTAAACCGGACTAAACCGGGAAACCAGGACTAAACCGGACTGAACCAGGAAAAAACAGGACTAAACCAGGACTAGGACTAAACCAGGACTAAACCAGGACTAAACCAGGACTGAACCTGGACTAAACCAGGACTGAACCAGGACTAAACCAGGTCTAAACCAGGCCTAAACCAGGACTAAACCAGGACTAAACCAGGACTAACCAGGACTAAACCAGGACTAAACCAGGACTAACCAGGGATTATGTTTTTAAAAAGTGAAATAACTGAACTAATGTTTTATTTTTCATATTCAAACTCATCTCTTTGTGCAGCTCAGACCTTCTCTTTTCTCTTCTCTTCTTCGTTCTCGTTCTTCGTCTCGTTCTTCGTTCTTCGTTCTTCGTTCTTCTCTCTTCTCTCTTCTCTCTTCTCTCTTTGTTCTTCGTTCTTCTCTCTTCTCTCTTCTCTCTTCTCTCTTCGTTCTTCGTTCTTCTTTCTGTTTCATGGTGACGTCCCTCAAATGTTTTTACTTCGTCTGAGCCTCAGACGAGCAAAACAGAGTCAAAGGGTCGAGGAGAGTTTAAACATGTGTCGTTCATAATTGTGAAGCTTCAGTGAATCTACAGTGTGAATAATCCTGAAATAGACCCGAAACACAAATGAAACGTGTCCAGACTTCTTCCTGGTCATGTGACGTCTGCGTCTCTTCAATTTGAATTAAATGTTGAATATTTTAAGATAAACTATAAAAACGTTTTGTAAAGCGTTGATCTGCTCCGTCCTCGTCCGTCCAGAGCCTCCGTCCATCTCCGTGTCCTTGAGGAACATCACGGACCATGGAGTCGTCCCGGGGCGGAGCCTCAGAGCCACCGTGGGCGCTACCGTCAGCGTCCAGCAGGGGGCCAACCTCACCCTGGACTGCCCCGCCTCAGGTACGTCCAGAAAACGACGACTATCACACACAGCCTGAGTCCACTCCTGATGTCTGTAAAATGAGCTGCGTTTGTGTCCTGGAGTTAGTTTATATTCATCATTTCTGAATATTTAGCAGTTGCCATGGAGACACATTGCACACATTAGCAAACACCGCCAAAAAAGTGTTAAATATCATCTGAAAACTCAAGAAAAAAAACACAAAACGGATTTAAACAGCACATTTTCAGGAGCCTGTGGTCAGTCGGAGCTCATGGTCCTGTTTAGAGTTTGATTTTACACAAAAAGCTGAGAGAGACTCACTAAATAACTGTTGGCTAATGCTAATGCTAATGCTAATGCTAATGCTAGTGTGTGACTGTGATGTTACTTGACAGTGACATGTTTCACAGCACAAATGAGCTAAATCAGTCCTTTCTGGTCAGACTGTGTTCAACCAAAGATTAAAGTCTAACAAAGCCTCAGACAGAGCAGTGCCTCCAGTTAGCTTCACACCGCCAAGGAATGTTGATGACATCAGCTGCACAGTATCAATAAAACACAACGTGAGACCTGAGAATTCTGACCTGACTCCAGCTCAGTTTAAATTATTCACAGGTTTCAGCTTTTTCTTATGTGCAACATTCTGAGGATTTTCTCCATTAAAAAGAGAGAATATTGTGTTTTAAATCGATAATCGCTACGGCAACGGTCCTAAAGTTTTCAAACCCAAATTAATGACATATAAATAGTGTTTTCTGTGTCTTTGTCCCATGTTCTGACTCTGCTCCTCCTCAAAAACACGTCTGAAGAGGTTTTTAGATCATACATGCATGTTTGAGTCATCTAGAGATCTCTCCCAGGCCCTATTCAAACCCTCCTTATGTTTAGCTGTGAGATTCTGTACGAGGCTCCGCCCACAAGCCGACATCACCCATGCTCCACACGACAATTCTCCATAAATCTACAAAAAACATGACACAAAACAACACACTACAGCTTCACAAACCTGGTGTGATGTGCAGTAGTAGAAGCAAATACCTCCTCTTTAATACCCCACAGAAGTAAATACCTCCTCTTTAATACCCCCACAGAAGTAAATACCTCCTCTTTAATACCCCATCCAATAAAATACCTCCTTTTAGGTTCACATCTTAACCTATAATATTGATAGGTTCACACTTAACCTAATTAGAGTCAAAAGAGAAGAGAAGACAAGAGATTATTATTGCTGCTATACTCATGAGGAGAAGAGACGGGGAGGCCAAACCTTCAGATTACAACCTCCTCACCCTTTCTGAAGTCTCCACCGCCTTTCTCCTCCTTTATTCAGTTAGGATCCCTAGTTACACATCACTGCTCACTCTCAAGGGGGGGGGGACAACAAGCAGTGAGGCAGTGAGAAAATCACATATTACAAAGTTCATTTCCAAATATTGTTGCTTAAGCATTCCTTTCAGTCCTTATTCGCCCAAACACCTCTCAGGGTGTTTCCTGTTATCTCCCATGGTCATTCAACTTTCACAAGACATTCTCTGCAAAGCTCAGAAAACAGACATAAGTGCATAAATCATATTAAGGTTACATATCATTATTATAGTGATTATAATAAAAATGAACATTACATTACCTTTAAGATTCACAGTGAGATCAATAAACATGTTAAAAATATATTGAATCCATCAATAATAATAATAATAATAATAATAATAATAATAATAATAATAATAATAATAATAATAATAATAATAACAAATAAAATAAATCAATTAACTTGAAAAATATATAAATAATAAATAAAGTTAAACAAAATAAAATAAACTAACTAAAAAAAAATAAAGTAAAGTTACGTAAAGTAAAGTAAAGTAAGTTAAATTTAATTTAATCTAATAAAAATAGTAATAATAATAAAATAAAATAAATAAATGTTTCTAAACCAGGATCACCCAGAATAAACAGTGTAAACCAGATGGACTTATAGTAGTTTATAAAGAAACTAAACCAGGACCAAACCCGGACTGACTCTAAACCAGAATCTGTCTGGTCCAAAACGGGACATGGCTCCAGTGATTCAAACATCACATTTTAAATCATCACCACTGCACTGCCACAGCTGCCCTGGGGCACACTGACAGAAGCAAGGCTGCTGATGTGTGCCAGAATGGGTGTGAGGTGGGTGATGTGTCTTGCCCAAAGGTACAGTGACCGTACAGAGTGGGATTTGAACCACCGACCTCCAGCCCAGATCAGAGCCTGTGTCACCTCCAGTCGCTCCTTAACATTTACTCACAAACGGACTTTTTTTTTCTCTGCATATGTTGAACTGACAGATTAGCGTCTTTTGAACTGCCGTATTTGTCCACAGCCCAAATTACCCACAAGGCCTTGAGGCGCCTTATCTCCTCATCAGCAGATCCTGTTCTCACTCTGAACGTAAATGGTCCGGGGATTACGGCTTGAACTGTGGAAACGCAGTGGGTCTTATCTGGCGTTCAGAGAGCCTCCTGTGAGCGGGAAAGCACCGCCGCGGCTAATGTGATGCTACGCTAATGTAATGCTAATGAGAGCGGCGTGTGGAGGCTCCGCTTGGGGTCGGCGCAGGAAACGTGAACCGTTATTAATGGAAAAGAGAATTTATCTGAAGGAATTTTGCAGTGGCGTTTCCAGCGTCTGAATCTAAAGAATATTATTAAAAGAACAAGATGAACAAAATGGACACGTTATGATTATGAAAATGTGTAAATTATAACACTGATGACCACATGATGACATCACCAGGTGGAACAGAGTGTTTTTCAGTTTGACTTTGTGTTTTTAAACAGAATCAAAGAAGGCGCTGCAGTCGTTGAACACGGTGAAACGCTGCCCGTTCATGCAGTCCCGTCACGCCATATACATCCAAACCCGACCCGTGCAGCGCCTCCAGCTCACCATCGGGGGGCACTCTTACCTGCTGCCCCGCACCTCTCTGATCATCCGCTGTCCCGTGAAGAAGTTCCCCAAAACCTCCATCGTCTGGTACAAAGACAGGACCCGGGTCAACGGCTCCCGAGGCGTCACGCTCATCAGATCAGGAGCTCTGAAGATCCAGCACCTGGGGGCGGAGCATGTGGGCGTGTACAGGTGTGAGGCAGGCCCCGCCTCCAACATCTTCACTCTGCAGCTGATTGGTCCAGACTCCAGGACACAGGTCAAAGGTCAGTGACTCACTGCAGTCTGTCTGCTAGAGAATACAGGAAAAAGATGTGTAGTACTGTGTAGTACTGTGTAGTATTGTGTAGTACTGTGTAGTACTGTGTAGTACTGTGTAGTACTGTGTAGTATTGTGTAGTATTGTGTAGTATTGTCTAGTACTGTGCAGTATTGTGTAGTATTGTGTAGTATTGTGTAGTATTGTGTAGTATTGTCTAGTACTGTGCAGTATTGTGTAGTATTGTGTAGTACTGTGTAGTACTGTGTAGTACTGTGTAGTACTGTGTAGTACTGTGTAGTACTGTGTAGTATTGTGTAGTATTACCGTGATAATCGCCTTTATACACACTTATAATAATTAATATGAAAGAATTTCAAATATTCATTGCAGCTTTGACTACTACTACTACTACCACTACTACTTCTACTACTACTACTACACTATTACTACTTCATACAGTAGTTTTCTCAGAGTTTTCTAAGGCCGAGGTGGTTTTAGGTTTTTAGATTTAAAATGTGTAAATTATGACATAATGATCCACAGAGATGAGAAACATAGAGACACAAGCTCAGTAGGGCTGGTTTAATGTTGTGATGTCATATCCTGTGGTGATGTCATATCCTGTGGTGATGTCATATCCTGTGGTGATGTCATATCCTGTCACATCCCCAGCTCCGCCTCCGAGCCCCCCGTCTCCGAGTCGGGAGGACTTCCGGCTGAGCTGCGACAGTCACTGGTCTTTTCCTCTGTCACTGTGGGGCACTTTCCCGGTGGTGCTGCTGCCCCCTGGAGTCCAGAACATGTCACTGCAGCCACAGGTGAAGGACAGACTGATCAAAATCACACTGCAGGCCGACACCAACGAGCTGAGAAGTGAGCGCGTTGTGGACGAAGCGGCCAGGCGCATCGCCTCGATGCTCAGGGACACGCCGCCCTCTCTGGTCTGGAGGAGAACTGCGGAGAACGGACAAGCAGATGGTAAATGTGTTGAATCTAATGGAACACGCTAATCGTTATTCAGAATTAAAGACATTTTGTAGGTCTGCATATTTCAACCGAAAGGACAAGATGGCGGATACAAGTGTTTAAATGAGACTCCTCCACAGGGGGCGCTCCCTTCGAGAGAGGGGGAGGAGCTCAGTCACACGGGAGGAGCTCGGTGTAGAGCCGCTGCTCATCCACGTTATTTTCCACCATCTTGTTCTTTCAGTTGCCCAAAACTCATAAGCAAAGGTGAGGTTAGGAGAGAGAACTAAACCAGGACTAAACCAGGACTAAACCGGGACTGAACCAGGACTAAACTGGGACTGAACCAGGACTAAACCAGGACTGAACCAAGACTAAACCGGGACTGAACCAAGACTAAACCAGGACTAAACCAGGACTAAACCAGGACTGAACCAGGATTGAACCAGGACTGAACCAGGACTAAACCGGGACTGAACCAGGACTGAACCGGGACTAAACCAGGACTAAACCAGGACTGAACCGGGACTAAACCAGGACTGAACCGGGACTAAACCGGGACTAAACCGGGACTAAACCGGGACTAAACCGGGACTAAACCAGAACTAAACCAGGACTAAACCAGGACTAAACCAGGACTGAACCAGGACTGAACCAGGACTGAACCAGGACTAAACCAGGACTGAACCAGGACTGAACCAGGACTGAACCAGGACTAAACCAGGACTAAACCAGGACTAAACCAGTCCCTCCTCGTCCTGAAGCTCTTGTCTGTTTTCTGTAGACTCCGGGTCTCACTGGTCTGGGTTCTCCTCGGTGGAGCAGGTCGGGGGTAAACCTCTGATCGTCCGACAGCAGAGGACAGTTCCTTGGACTCTACAGAAGAACTTAAACATCTCCATCGGACAAAACGCTCTCCTGACCAACACCACGCGCTCCCTCACGCTGCGCTGTCCTGCTCTCGGACTCCCGAAGCCAAAGGTTGTGTGGAGCAAAGACGGAAACCTCCTGCAGCGAAACGGCAGGTACAGTCCAACGACGCCCCAAAAGTCAGGGCCCGGTTCATATCACAGGCTGTTCATATAAATGGACGTAGCTAACCTGCCGCCGCCGCCGCGCTCCAAACAGGAAGTGAAACATGCTCCCAGCTCCATCGACTCCTCACCGCCACATCACGGCGGCGTCTCGTGGTTCTGATCGAGAAGAAGCCGCGTTTATATTTATTTATTTATTTAAAACTAGAGCGACGAGATGAAACGAGCTCAGACAAACTGCTCTCAGCCGGTGATAAAAGAGGAGCCGTCTGTGAGCAGCAGGGGGCGAGAGCGAGCAGACACGACACACATCTGACCCTGAACAAGCAACAAACAAGACACAGGGAAAGTGTGAAGTGAAAGTAAACACACCCGTCCCAGAGAAGCGTTTTCAAAGAGACTCAGGAAAAACATGAAATATCAGAATGAAGATATTTAGAGAGAGACAGAGAGAGAGAAAAGAGAGAGATAAAGAGAGAGACAAGAGAGAGAGAGAGAAAAGGAGAGAGAAAGAGAGAGACAGAGAGAGAGAAAAGAGAGAGATAAAGAGAGAGACAAGAGAGAGAGAGAGAAAAAGAAGAGAGAGAGAAAGAGAGAAAGAGAGAGACAAGAGAGAGAAAAAAGAAGAGAGAGAAGAGAAAGACAGAGACAAGAGAGAGAAAAAAGAGAGAGAGATAAAGAGAGAGACAAGAGAGAGAGACATGGAGAGAGAGAAAGAGAGAGAGAAAGAGAGAAAAGGAGAGAGAGAAAGAAAAGAGAGACACAGAGAGAGAAAAGAGAGAAAAAGAGAAAGAAAGAGACAAGGAGAGAGAGAAAAGAGAGAGAGATAAAGAGAGAGAGAAGAGAAACAAGGAGAGAGAGAGAAGAGAGAAAGCGAAAGAGAGAAAAGAGAGAGAGAGACAAGGAAAGAGAGAAAAGAGAGAGAAGAAAGAAAAGATATAGAAGAAAGAGAAAGAAAGAGAAAGAGAGAAAGAGAAAGAGAAAAGAAAGAGAGAGAAAGAGACAAGGAGAAAGAGAGAGACAGAGAGAGAGAGAAACAAGAGAGACACAGAGTTTTTAACACTCGGTCCCTGTTAAACCAGTGCTTTGGGGCTGAAGGGGCGTTACCTTGAACATCCTCGCTCCTGATTGGCTCTTCAGTTGCTATGCAGATTAGTCTCTGAGGCTGAGGTGACGTCACTTTCACTCAGTCTCTTCTTTACGTCGTCACATTTTCCGCTGTTATCTTCCCCGTCGGCTCCTCTTCCTCAGGCAAACTCAGCGATGACGCAGAGAAACACAAATGACACTTCGTCCAGTGAGAGCGAGGGAGCGGGAAAGTGAACGGGCGGCAGGTTTTTGGGATAAAACGACGTGAATCTGGGGCGAGTCCTGGACGAGAGGATGACTTATGTATGAGGCAAGAAGCAGGAAGAAGCTGCACTGTGGAACCTTTCTGCTCTGTGTGGAGATACAGTTAATGATCCTTTGCAGCTGATGTCATCAACGTTCCATAAGGATGTGATGCTAACTGTAGGCACTGCTCTGTCTGAAGCTCTGTTACTCGTTAGACTTTAATCTGAGCTTTATTTTAACACAATCTGACCATAAAGAGCTGACTTATCTGAGCTACAACAGGTGAAACACGTCCCTGTCAAAGAACATCACAGTCACAAGCTAGCTAGTATTAGCATTAGCATTAGCATTAGCATTAGCACTACTTCAAGGTGTGGACACGTCTCGGCCTCTAGGTTTATAGGAACCAGAACGACAGAGGTAATTGTGGTAAAATGTGAACTTTTAGTTATAAAAATATAAAAGGAGCACACAAAAATTTCAATCTATGACGCCGTATAAGTGCCACTAAAAAAAAAAAATAATTATGCGGACGCTACAATAAATAAAATAAATAAAGTCGTAGCATTTTGACATTAAAGTCGTATATTTATGAGAATAAAGTCGAAGCCAGAAAAAGTAGTAATTTTACGAGGATAAAGTGCAGTACAACAAGAATAAAGTGGTAATTTTATGAGAATATCGGCTCCTGTGAGTGAGACCAGAGCGATATGGAGAGTTTGGACTTTCCAGCCAGTTCCTCTTACACAAAAGTCGCAATTTATTCCAAATCCCCACGGTTCCTCTGACAGAACAACTCAAACATGTGCCGTGTCTCTTCAAAGACTGTTAGACTGATGATATTTTGGTGATGGTGGGACAAACACACAGTATTTCTTGTGCGTAAAGCCCAGTTGAAAGTTTATACTGACAAAATGCTCCAAATTCTCCATAACGCACTGGTCTACACATCACACACAGGAGCCGATATTCTCATAAAATTACCACTTTATTCTCGTCCGCAGAATTAATGTTTGTAAGTGGTTCTTATACGCCGTCGTAACAATCACATAAATATGGGCCCAGAATAAGTAAAAATAAAAGTGCCACTTGGGAAATGTTCGAGTCAGTAAATCAGGGTCAAGTCGTGGAAAGTGTCTCGTTGAGTTAATCAGTGACTCAGTTTAGAGACGCAGCTCAGCCCGAGACTCGCCATCAGTCGACAGAAATTCGCTAAATCGTTTTTCTCTGTTGTTGCCATGAGTCAGTGGAATAGTTTGAAATGAAACCACCATGAAACCAAATAATGTCAAAGCGAGTTTGCACCGATCAGGAGTGATGGGCGGAGCCTCGTGAAGCACTGACGCCTCAGTCGCAATATCGTTTCAAATGGTTCAACGTGTCTGAGGAGAAACACTGACCTCTAGTGGACACATTTAACCATTGCAAACCTGCGCACAACCCCAAAACTCAATTTTCTATTTTATTAGAAGTCTTAAATAGTATAGATTCTATTTTGAACATAAAAAAATACAACAATTTATATCTCACATGTTTTTTATTAAGAAATAGAAGTTTTGTGTGATTCCAAACCATGGATCACTTTTTTTCCACTTGTAGATGCCATCGGAAATGAAACAAATGCCAAAAGTCGCCAAAAAAGTCGCCAAAAGTCGCCAAAAGTCCCCGAAAGTCCCCAAAAGTCCCCAAAAGTCCCAAAAGTCCCCAAAAGTCCCCAAGAGTCACCAAAAGTCCCCAAAAGTCACCAAGAGTCACCAAAAGTCGCCAAAAAGCCCAAAAGTCACCAAAAAGTCGCCAAAAGTCGCCAAAAGTCCCCAAAAGTCCCCGAAAGTCCCAAAAGTCCCCAAAAGTCACCAAGAGTCACCAAAAGTCACCAAAAGTCACCCAAAAAAGTCCCCAAAAGTCCCCAAGAGTCCCCAAAAAGTCCCCAAAAAAATGCCTTACATTTGTAATGCGCTTTCCAAAGCCTCTCCAAGCGTCACCTGAAGTCATTATTCCCCACAGTCCACACTTGGTCCCCAAAAGTCACCAAGAGTCACCTAAAGTCGCCAAAAGTCGCCAAAAAGTTGCCAAAAAAGTTGCCAAAAAAGTTGCCAAAAGTCACCAAAAAAGTCGCAGAAAGTCCCCAAAAGTCACCAAGAGTCACCAAGAGTCACCAAAAGTCGCCAAAAGTCCCCAAAAGTCCCCAAAAGTCACCAAGAGTCCCCAAAAGTCACCAAAAGTCACCAAGAGTCACCTAAAGTCGCCAAAAGTCGCCAAAAAAGTTGCCAAAAGTCGCCGAAAGTCCCCAAAAGTCACCAAGAGTCAACAAAAGTTGCCAAAATCTTTTAAAAAAGTTGTTTAAAAGTTCACCAAAAGTCAGTCACAAGAGTCACCAAGAGTCACCAAAAGTTGCCAAAATCGCCAAAATCACCACTAACGTCACACAATACTCCGCACTACCCAACATTTTTCAGAAATATCGGTGCATCTTTTATACTGTAGCAGTTTAGCGCTTGTCAAACCACAGAAGTCACTGAACACTCTGCAGCTCTGAACCAATCACAGAGCGGAACATTCACTGAGCCAATGAAACGCCTCGATTCACTGAAGCGTTTCTGACACAGAGCGAAGCAGGAGGGGGAGGGGCCAACACTCGACATTTTGGTCACGTGATGCTGCGAGACGAGAGGCAGGTGTGTTGTACGAGCTCCGGAGCTCCCCTCTTTTGTCCGTCACTACGATCTGAACCAAAAGATTCTTACTCAACCTCAGCCTGTCCAGGGACGACAGGTGGAAACTAGTATTTTTGCTCTAACCTGGCATCAAACGTCTGTCCTGTTTTTTAAGGTCAATGTCTAAATAAAACCAGAACATCTCACCGACCTCGTTAGACGCCGACGCTCAGCATCACTTCAAAAAACCAAGACGATTCAGAAAATGAAAAGTGCTTCTTCAGCGGTTCTCTCACCTCTTTTTCTTTCTTCGTGAGAGAAAAACGTGAAATAAAACTACTGTATTTCAAAATATTATCTGACTTAAACCACATTAGCCAACAGTTTTTCACTCTCTCACCTTTTTGTGTAAAATCAAACTCCTCAACACTTCGAGACTCTTCAGAAGTTCTTATTCTGCAGAAAAACGCTGTAGTTTATCTCTGCACAAACAGGTTTTAAAATGTGATTCTTGGTTCTTTCTGTCTGTTCTTCTGGACGTGTTTAAAATCTGAACTTTAGACACAAAACACAAAATGCAAATGTGATCTCAGAAAAATCACATTTGGATGTTTCTTTGTTAAATCGTCGTGTTGCTTCTGTAAAAGTCTGTTCATCCGCTTAAGGAGCCGTCGAGTTCCTGTCCCGTTGAAAACTCTCACTCTCGACCTTAAAAACAGCCTCACACGTCTCGTCCTGCGGCGAGCGCTCGGCGGACGAGGAGAGCGCCTCGTTCTCAGGTCTGAAAATGCAGATTGGGGCTCGGCAGGTGTCACTCACGGAGCCGGAGTTTAAATGTAAATGGAGCAGTTCATATGGAAACTATCAGGAGCCGCCGGCGCTGCCACTCACCCGGCTCTCCCGGGAACAACGCTCCGACTTTTAGGAGTTTCTGACAGTTTTCCAACTCGCAGAAAGTGGCGTGTGCAAATTAAGACGCTCACTTATGTCACGACTGTTACTCAAACCATCTGGGATTGTCATAAAGTTTTCTGTCTGCGTCTGGCCCGTAGAACAGAGGCGGGATGAAGCTAACCTCTCGCTCCAAACAGGAAGTGATCCCCTCTCTCCAAACGCTGCCGTCAGACTCGTCAGTTTGGTTTTAAAATGTTCGTATTAACCACAGACGTGTAAAGACGTGACTGAGAGACGTCACAGCTTCAGCTCGAAGATCATCGAGGCTGGAGCAGCTTTAGAGACGAGTGTCATAGCAACAAAGAGCCAATCAGGAGCCAGGCTGTTGAAGCTAACGCCTCTTCCCTTAGCAACACTGTCAATCAAACCCGTTGCTAACGCTAACAGGAGCGACGTCGGGGACAGAAGGACCTGATGTGTCTGTTATTAATGTTCATATGTTGATTTACAGACACAGACGTGAAATAAAAACCCCAGGATCATGTAGAGGGTTAATACGAACATTTAAGACCAACATGAGTGTTACAAACCAGCTCGTTTTTTTTACAGGGAACTAACAAAAAACAACAACTAAGGTGGGAAAATGGTCAATTAAGAAGTAATTTAATTAACAGGAATGTAGGGGTAAACTAAACAAAACTAAACAAAGCCGCGCTGATAAAAGGTTTGGGGACCACTGCTCTACATGATTTTTTTTTTTAGTTATTTTGAGTTGGTTTTTTAGGGTTTTTTTTTTATTATTATTTTTGGTTTATTGTAACTAACTTTTAATTTATTTTTATTTTTTTGTTATTTTGAGCTGTTTTTTTTTTTTTTTTTTTTTTTTTTTTTTTTAGCTTTTTTTTAGTTTATTTTGATTTAATTTTTTGTTATTTTAAGTTTATTTTTTGTTTTTTGAAGAACCGTCCCTCTCTCTGTCCCTGCTGCTGTCAGACTCATGTTGGTCTTAAATGTTCGTATTAACCCTCTACATGATCCTGGGGTTTTTATTTCACGTCTGTGTCTGTAAATCAACATATGAACATTAATAACAGACACATCAGGTCCTTCTGTCCCCGACGTCGCTCCTGTTAGCGTTAGCAACAGGTTTGATTGACAGCGTTGCTAAGGGAAGGGGCGTGACCTTCAACAGCCTGGCTCCTGATTGGCTCTTTAGTTGCTGTGATACTGTGATTAGTCTCTGTACCTGCTCCAGCCTTGATGATCTTCACGTGGAGCTGAAGTGACTCACTCAGTCTCGTCTTTAAACCGTCTGTGGTATAAATGTAAATATAAATAAGTGAGATTCTTGTCAGATTCATTTTGCAGCGTTTCCATTTTGGATATTTTGGATATTTCTTCCAAAGAGTTTTAGACCCACCGTGTGAAACTGAGACGACTGAAGCCTGATGTGCCACAGGTTTTATCTTTATATTTGTATCTTCCAGAGTTTGGTGGGACAGTGACGGGCTCCACATCGTCCAGCCCAGAGCGTCTGACCAGGGCCAGTACAAATGTATCTGCAGCAACGTCCACGGCTCCGACTCTGAGACGACTCTGCTCCGGGCGGCAGGTGAGGAACATCTACGATACAGTGTCCATAAAGTCTGTTCTACCGCTGAAAAAGTCTGACAAAGGCCCTGTTCTGCTGGAGTCAGAGGTTTCCACAGTGTTTTCCCTCGTTTAATCCACAACCACAACATAGAAATGAACCCAGGTGTTTCCTCAGATGATCTTGGACACTCCTCGTTCTTGTTACTTCGTCCTGTAGTTTGTTGCGTTTGTGTCTGATTTAGTCTCGTTAAACCCTGAGCCACACTGTTCTTCTCTGGAGGAGGAGCCGTTTCTTAAAGTTTCATTCAAAAAGTCGCTTCTTTAATCAACAGGACGACTGAAAAACAGAAATGTAACGAGATTAAAAACCTTAAAAAAACCCCCGAGTGAAACAGAACAAACCTGATCGATATATCTGATCATCACATTTTAAAGTCGTGAAGAGACTTTATGGACACGGTTTATACAACCGACGTTCACCTGTAACATCTGCACAAGATTCATCAGATTATTTTGTTCTCTGGACTCTGAAATCTAAAGATTAAAAAAAAATTAAATTAATTATTAAATTAAATTAAATTAAATTAAATTAAATTAAATTAAATTAAATTAAATTAAATTAAATTAAATTAAATTAAATTAAATTAAATTAATTAAATTAAATTAAATTAAAAATGAATAAATTAAAAAAATTAAAATAGAGCAAAAATCAACATAAACCGGGACTAAACCAGGACTAAACCAGAACTAAACCGGGACTGAACCGGGACTGAACCAGGGACTGAACCGGGGCTAAACCAGGACTAAACCGGGACTAAACTAGGACTAAACCAGAACTAAACCGGGACTGAACCGGGACTGAACCGGGACTGAACCGGGACTAAACCAGGGATTATGTAGCAAAGAAAAAAGTGAAATAACTGAACTAAATGTTCTATTTTTCATATTCAAACTCGTCTCTTTGTGCAGCTCAGACCTTCGTTCTTCGTTCTTCTCTCTTCGTTCTTCTCTCTTCGTTCTTCTCTCTTCGTTCTTCGTGCTTCATTCTTCGTTCTTCGTTCTTCTCTCTTCGTTCTTTTCTCTGTTTCATGGTGACGTCCCTCAAATGTTTTTACTTCCTCTGAGCCTCAGACGAGAAAAACAGAGTCAAAGGGTCGAGGAGAGTTTAAACATGTGTCGTTCATAATTGTGAAGCTTCAGTGAATCTACAGTGTGAATAATCCTGAAATAAACCCGAAACACAAATGAAACGTGTCCAGACTTCTTCCTGGTCATGTGATGTCTGCGTCTCTTCAATTTGAATTAAATGTTGAATATTTTAAGATAAACTATAAAAACGTTTTGTAAAGAGTTCATCTGCTCCGTCCAGAGCCTCCGTCCATCTCCGTGTCCTGGAGGAACATCACGGACCACGGAGTCGTCCCGGGGCGGAGCCTCAGAGCCACTGTCGGCGCTACCGTCAGCGTCCAGCAGGGGGCCAACCTCACCCTGGACTGCCCCGCCTCAGGTACGTCCAGAAAACGACGACTATCACACACAGCCTGAGTCCACTCCTGATGTCTGTAAAATGAGCTGCGTTTGTGTCCTGGAGTTAGTTTATATTCATCATTTCTGAATATTTAGCAGTTGCCATGGAGACACATTGCACACATTAGCAAACACCGCCAAAAAAGTGTTAAATATCATCTGAAAACTCAAGAAAAAAAACACAAAACGGATTTAAACAGCACATTTTCAGGAGCCTGTGGTCAGTCCGAGCTCATGGTCCTGTTTAGAGTTTGATTTTACACAAAAAGCTGAGAGAGACTCACTAAATAACTGTTGGCTAATGCTAATGCTAATGCTAATGCTAGTGTGTGACTGTGATGTTACTTGACAGTGACATGTTTCACAGCACAAATGAGCTAAATCAGTCCTTTCTGGTCAGACTGTGTTCAACCAAAGATTAAAGTCTAACAAAGCCTCAGACAGAGCAGTGCCTCCAGTTAGCTTCACACGGGAGGAATGTTGATGACATCAGCTGCACAGTATCAATAAAACACAACGTGAGACCTGAGAATTCTGACCTGACTCCAGCTCAGTTTAAATTATTCACAGGTTTCAGCTTTTTCTTATGTGCAACATTCTGAGGATTTTCTCCATTAAAAAGAGAGAATATTGTGTTTTAAATCGATAATCGCTACGGCAACGGTCCTAAAGTTTTCATTCTGAACTCTTAAACCCAAATTAATGACATATAGTGTTTTCTGTGTCTTTGTCCCATGTTCTGACTCTGCTCCTCCTCAAAAACACGTCTGAAGAGGTTTTAGATCATCCATGTTTGAGTCATCTAGAGATCTCTCCCGGGCCCTATTCAAACCCTCCTTATGTTTAGCTGTGAGATTCTGTACGAGGCTCCGCCCACAAACCGACATCACCCATGCTCCACACGACAATTCTCCATAAATCTACAAAAACATGACACAAAACAACACACTACAGCTTCACAAACCTGGTGTGATGTGCAGTAGTTTCATTAACGCGCATACCTCCTCTTTAATACCCCACAGAAGTAAATACCTCCTCTTTAATACCCCACAGAAGTAAATACCTCCTCTTTAATCCTCTTTAATACCCTTTACCTCAAGTAAATACCTCCTCTTTAATACCACACAGGAGTAAATACCTCCTCTTTAATACCCCACAGAAGTAAATACCTCCTCTTTAATACCACACAGAAGTAAATACCTCCTCTTTAATACCCACAGAAGTAAATACCTCCTTTAATACCCCACAGAAATAAATACCTCCTCTTTAATACCCCACAGAAGTAAATACCTCCTCTTTAATACCCACACTGAAGTAAACCCAAAATGCTCTGTTCCTCCTTGTGATACCCCACAGAAGTAAATACCTCCTCTTTAATACCCATCCAGAAGTAAATACCCTCCTCTTTAATACCCCACAGAAGTAAATACCTCCTCTTTAATACCCCACAGAAGTAAATACCTCCTCTTAGGTTTGTGTTAAACATGTGAGAAGTAAAAACACAGCTCCACTTCAACTTTAGAACTGACATCAGAAAGTAAATATGGGCCCTTTAATACACAGAAGTAAATACCTCCTCTTTAATACCCCACAGAAGTAAATACCTCCTCTTTAATACCCCACAGAAGTAAATACCTCCTCTTTAATACCCCAACAGAAGTAAATACACCTCCTCTTTAATACAACATAGAAGTAAATACCTCCTCTTTAATACACATAGAAGTAAATACCTCCTCTTTAATACCCCACAGAACTAAATACCTCCTCTTTAATACCCCACAGAAGTAAATACCTCCTCTTTAATACTCCACAGAAGTAAATACCTCCTCTTTAATACCCCACAGAAGTGAATACCTCCTCTTTAATACCCCACAGTAGTAAATACCTCCTCTTTAATACCCCACAGTAGTAATACCTCCTCTTTAATACCCCACAGAAGTAAATACCTCCTCTTTAATACCCCACAGAAGTAAATACCTCCTCTTTAATGCCCCACAGAAGTAAATACCTCCTCTTTAATACCCCACATCAGAAGTAAATACCTCCTCTTTAATACCCCACAGAAGTAAATACCTCCTCTTTAATATACCCCACAGAAGTAAATACCTCCTCTTTAATACCCCACAGTAGTAAATACCTCCTCTTTAATACCCCACAGAAGTAAATACCTCCTCTTTAATACCCTTGTACCTCAGGCGTCCCTGAGCCCTCGGTGACCTGGGTGAGGCGGGCTCGTCCTCTGCCTCTCGGGGCTCTTCTCCTCTCGTCTGGTTCTCTCTGGATCAGAAACGTGTCGCTCGTGGATCTGGGCGTTTACTCGTGTCTCGCCAACAACTCCATCGGAAAAGCCGTCGCCTCCACCGTCCTGCAGGTCCAAACACCGCCAGCTCACGGTAAAACTCACCTGTGAGAGTCAAACACAGACCTGGAGTCGTGTTTGTTTCATTCACATGTTTGAGTCACACTTTATTATGAGTCTGTAACATCTACAAAGATCAAAACACTCTGTTCCACCTTGTGATGTCATCAAGTGGTATTTTTCAAGTGAACAGCTCCTTTTACCTTTAGTTCAGTCGAGATAAGTGGCAACTCCAGGACTGAAATGATCCAAATGATTCTGGAAATGAAGGTTCATGGAGATTAAAAACACAGTGGAGCACTTCCTGTATCACCACATGATGACATCACAAGGTGGAACAGAGTGTTTTCAGTCTAAATCTGCATGTTTGTGAGTTAAACGTGTGAGAATGAAACAAAACACAGCTCCAGGTCAACTTTAGAACTGAAATCAGAAAATAGAGTAATGGGCCCTTTAAACAGTGTAATATGGGCCCTTTAATAGAGTAATATGGGCCTTTTATGGTAATATGGGCCTTTTATGGTAATATGGGCCTTTTAAGATAATATGGGCCTTTTATGGTAATATGGGCCTTTTAAGATAATATGGGCCTTTTATGGTAATATGGGCCTTTTATGGTAATATGGGCCTTTTAAGATAATATGGGCCTTTTATGGTAATATGGGCCTTTATATGTAATATGGGCTTTTTAAGATAATATGGGCCTTTTATGGTAATATGGGCCTTTATGTTAATATGGGCCTTTTATGGTAATATGGGCCTTTTAAGATAATATGGGCCTTTTATGGTATAATGGGCCTTTTAAGAGTTATAAAAACAGTAAAACGTCTGATCCGCTTTAATCTCTTGTGTCTTTAGTCGCTGAGTTCTCTGGGAGTGAGTCGTTTGGGAGTGAATCGTTTGGCAGTGAATCGTTTGGGAGCCGGAGCCGCTCGGCCGTGTCCCAGGAGCTGAACCAGAGGCGGCTCCTGATGGCGTCCAGTCGAGGGACGAGTGTCCACGTCCGTCCTGGAGAGGTCCTCAGGATAGGTACCACACTCACTCAGACATAACGTCGTGTTTGTGAGGGTCTGAATCAGGGACGGGCCACATATCGGTCCAGGATCAGGGACGGGCCACATATCGGTCCAGGATCAGGGATGGGCCACATATCGGTCCAGGATCAGGGATGGGCCACATATCGGTCCAGGATCAGGGATGGGCCAAATATCGGTCCAGGATCAGGGATGGGCCATTATGGGCCTGAACGTTTTAGCTAAATATCTGAGGGATCACACGAAGCAGAGAGTTTTTCTGTTTTCTGACACATTTCCCTGTGAGTCCTGGTTCTGTCCTGTTCATACACTGCAGTTCTTCCTGTTAGAAACGCTGCAGCAGTGAACCTTGAGTGGTATTTCTTCTTCTTCTTCTTTGTGGCTTTCATTTTAATTACAGATCTTACGGTTCGTTCATTTTCATAATTATGTTCTTCAAACGTAATGAGACTCCAGCAGATCCCATTATTCCACCATCACACAGTCCACGTCCCCCGAGGACAAGTTTACATGTGACACCAGCTCCCACGATGCACCGGGACAGAGGGACGGACCCAGAGGACAGAGACAAACCCAGAGGACAGAGACAGACCCCAGAGGACAGAGACAAACCCAGAGGACAGAGACAGACCCCAGAGGACAGAGACAAACCCAGAGGACAGAGACAGACACCAGAGGACAGAGACAAACCCCAGAGGACAGAGACAAACCCAGAGGACAGAGACAGACCCAGAGGACAGAGACAGACCCAGAGGACAGAGACAGACCCAGAGGACAGAGACAGACCCAGAGGACAGAGACAGACCCCAGAGGACAGAGACAGACCCAGAGGACAGAGACAAACCTAGAGGACAGAGACAGACCTCAGAGGACAGAGACAAACCCAGAGGACAGAGACAAACTACAGAGGACAGAGACAAACCCAGAGGACAGAGACAGACCTCAGAGGACAGAGACAAACCCAGAGGACAGAGGACAAACCTCAGAGACAGAGGACAGAGGACAGAGACAGACCAGAGACAGGACAGAGGACAGAGACCAACTCCAGAGGACAGAGACAGACCCAGAGGACAGAGACAGAACCCAGAGGACAGAGACAAACCCAGAGGACAGAGACAGAACCACAGAGGACAGAGACAGACCCCAGAGGACAGAGACAGACCACAGAGGACAGAGAAAGACCCAGAGGACAGAGACACACTCGAGAGGACAGAGACAGACCCAGAGGACAGAGACAGACCACAGAGGACAGAGACAGACTCGAGAGGACAGAGACAAACCCAGAGGACAGAGACAAACTACAGAGGACAGAGACAGACCCCAGAGGACAGAGACACACTCGAGAGGACAGAGACAAACCCAGAGGACAGAGACGAGCTCCAGAGGACAGAGACGAGCTCCAGAGAGGACAGAGACACAACCCAGAGGACAGAGACACACTCGAGAGGACAGAGAGAAACCCAGAGGACAGAGACAGACCCAGAGGAGAGACAGAGACAAACCCCACAGGACAGAGACACACTCGAGAGGACAGAGACAAACCCAGAGGACAGAGACGAGCTCCAGAGGACAGAGACGAGCTCCAGAGGACAGAGACAAACCCAGAGGACAGAGACAAACCCAGAGGACAGAGACACACTCGAGAGGACAGAGAGAAACCCAGAGGACAGAGACAGACCCAGAGGACAGAGACAAACCCCAGAGGACAGAGACAGACCCAGAGGACAGAGACGAACCCAGAGGACAGAGACAGACCCAGAGGACAGAGACAGACCACAGAGGACAGAGACAGACCCAGAGGACAGAGACAGACCCCAGAGGACAGAGACAGACCCCAGAGGACAGAGACACACTCGAGAGGACAGAGACAGACCCAGAGGACAGAGACAACCCCAGAGGACAGAGACACACTCGAGAGGACAGAGACAGAGACAGACCCAGAGGACAGAGACAGAGGGACAGACCCAGAGGACAGAGACAGACCCAGAGGACAGAGACAGACCCCAGAGGACCCAGAGGACAGAGACAGACCCCAGAGGACAGAGACAGAACCCAGAGGACAGAGACAAACCCAGAGGACAGAGACAAACCCAGAGGACAGAGACAGACCCAGAGGACAGAGACAGACCCAGAGGACAGAGACAGACCCAGAGGACAGAGACAGACCCAGAGGACAGAGACAGACCCCAGAGGACAGAGACAGACCCCAGAGGACAGAGACAGACCCCAGAGGACAGAGACGAACCCAGAGGACAGAGACAAACCCCAGAGGACAGAGACAAACCCAGAGGACAGAGACAGACCCAGAGGACAGAGACAAACCCCAGAGGACAGAGACAGACAAACCCCAGAGGACAGAGACAGACCCAGAGGACAGAGACAGACCCAGAGGACAGAGACAGGATTTTAACTGGACACTACACGACTGAAGCAGAAGAAGAAGCTCAGGTTTGTGTCACTGTGGAGCTGAAATAAACTGTTATGATGTAAAGGAGCTAGTGTTAGCACGTTAGCTTCAGATGCTAGTGTTAGCACGTTAGCTTCAGATGCTAGTGTTAGCACGTTAGCTTCAGATGCTAACAGAGAATTTACACATGTAAACCATTTTTCTTAGTGGAAAAAAAAAATCGTTTCTGTGACTGGACTAAACAGAATGAACCCACACAGTCACAAGAGCAGCTCAGGACACCAGTCTGCTGCACATCTCAAACACACTGACCACGAAAGAGGAAGAAAAGAAATGGTTTGAGGGAAGTTAAAGAAGTGTTTTTGTCATGAAAGAGAATCCATCTTTGAACAGGAATGAGCCTCATCTGTCTGGTGTTTTTCTTGTGTTTTTAGGCTGTCCAGTCGTCCCTCATCACTCCATCCCCGTTCGCTGGTACTTCAACAACCAGAGTCTGGAGGAGGGGCCCCGTCAGACCCATCACCCCCCCGCCTCCGCTCCTCGGTACCGGGTTCTGGCCGGAGGGAGGGCCCTGGAGGTCAGCACGGTCCAGGTCCAGTTCTCGGGGAGGTACCAGTGTGAGACCCTCCTGAGCCCGGGACGAGTGCCGCTCACGGCCTGGATCCACGTCCACGACCAAGGTACGAGTAAAAGTGAGTCCCACAAGGTAAAAGGAAAAGTGACTCCTACAAGGTACGAGGAGACTTGACTCCCACAAGGCTCCTGACCAGTGAACTGTTTCCTCTCTTTCCTCTCTTCTCTCTCTTTTCTCTTTCCTCTCTTCCATCTCTTTCAAACCAAACCAGTCCTGCAAACTGAAACTAGCAAAACGAGACAGAAAACATGACAAACAGCATGTTAAAAGAAATATTTTGATGTAACAATTACAGGTGTGTGAGTGTGAGACAGGTGTGTGAGTGTGAGACATGTGTATGGGTGTGAGACAGGTGTGTGAGTGTGAGACAGGTGTGTGAGTGTGAGACAGGTGTGTGTGAGTGTGAGACATGTGTGTGGGTGTGAGAGGTGTGTGTGTGAGTGTGAGACAGGTGTGTGAGTGTGAGAGTGTGTGTGAGTGTGTGTGTGTGTGAGTGTGAGACAGGTGTGAGTGTGAGACAGGGGTGTGTGTGAGTGTGAGACAGGTGTGTGTGAGTGTGAGACAGGTGTGTGAGTGTGAGACAGGTGTGTGAGTGTGAGACAGGTGTGTGTGTGTGTGAGACAGGTGTGTGAGTGTGAGACAGGTGTGTGAGTGTGAGACAGGTGTGTGACAGGTGTGTGAGACAGGTGTGTGTGAGTGTGAGACAGGTGTGGGTGTGAGACAGGTGGGTGAGTGTGAGACAGGTGTGTGAGTGTGAGACAGGTGTGTGAGTGTGAGACAGGTGTATGTGTGAGACAGGTGTGTACGTGAGACAGGTGTGTGAGTGTGAGACAGGTGTGTGTGAGTGTGAGACAGGTGTGTGTAGTGTGAGACAGGTGTGTGAGTGTGAGACAGGTGTGTGTGTGTATGTGTGTGTGAGACAGGTGTGTGAGTGTGAGACAGGTGTGTGAGTGTGAGACAGGTGTATGTGTGTGAGACAGGTGTATGTGTGTGAGACAGGTGTGTGAGTGTGAGACAGGTGTGTGAGTGTGAGACAGGTGTGTGTGTGTGAGACAGGTGTGTGTGTGTGAGACAGGTGTGTGAGTGTGAGACATGTGTGTGAGTGTGAGACATGTGTGTGAGTGTGAGACAGGTGTGTGAGTGTGAGACAGGTGTGTGAGTGTGAGACAGGTGTGTGAGTGTGAGACGTGTGTGAGTGTGAGACGTGTGTGAGTGTGAGGCATGTGTGTGAGTGTGAGACAGGTGTGTGAGTGAGACAGGTGTGTGAGTGTGAGACAGGTGTGTGAGTGTGAGACATTTATGTGAGTGTGAGACAGGTGTGTGAGTGTGAGAGTGTGTGAGACAGGTGTGTGTATGAGTGTGAGACAGGTGTGTGTGTGTGAGTGTGAGACAGGTGTGTGTGTGTGAGACAGGTGTGTGTGTGTGAGTGTGAGACAGGTGTGTGAGTGTGAGACAGGTGAGTGTGAGACAGGTGTGTGAGTGTGAGACAGGTGAGTGTGAGTGTGAGACAGGTGAGTGTGAGACAGGCGTGTGAGTGTGAGACAGGTGAGTGTGAGACAGGTGAGTGTGAGACAGGTGAGTGTGTGACAGGCGTGTGAGTGTGAGACAGTGTGTGTGAGTGTGAGACAGGCGTGTGAGTGTGAGACAGGTGAGTGTGAGACAGGTGTGTGTGAGTGTGAGACAGGTGAGTGTGAGACAGGTTTGAGTGTGAGACAGGTGAGTGTGAGACAGGTTTGAGTGTGAGACAGGTGTGTGAGTGTGAGACAGGTGAGTGTGAGACAGGTGTGTGAGTGTGAGACAGGTGAGTGTGAGACAGGTGTGTGAGTGTGAGACAGGTGAGTGTGAGACAGGTGTGTGAGTGTGAGACAGACAGGTGAGTGTGAGACAGGTTGTGTGAGTGTGTGAGACAGGTGTATGAGTGTGAGACAGGTGTGTGTGCGTGTGTGTGAGACAGGTGTGTGAGTGTGAGACAGGTGTGAGTGTGAAACAGGTGTGTGAGTGTTAGACAGGTGTGTGAGTGAGACAGGTGAGTGAGACAGGTGTGTGAGTGTGAGACAGTTGTGTGAGTGTGAAACAGGTGTGAGTGTGAAACAGGTGTGGTGAGTGTTAGACAGGTGTGTGAGTGTGAGACAGGTGAGTGTGAGACAGGTGTGAGACAGGTGACGTCTCTGTTGTTTTGCAGAGTACAGCTGGCGTCTGGGAGACTGGACGTCCTGCAGTGAGTCGTGTGGGGGCAGAGGGACTCACCTGAGGAGGCTTCGCTGTGTGTCTGTCCTGGGCACAGACGTGTCTCTCTCCATGTGCCGACACCGACCCAAACCCCTCAGCTCCCCCGTCCCCTGCAACGTCCAGGACTGTCCCCCCAGGTCAGTGTCCAACGTCCACGAGACGAACGAGCTACATGTGGATCTGTGAAACCAACGAGTTCTTTAAACTGTTCAGATGTTTCTCCAGGTTCTGCTCATTTCTTCTCATTTTCCTCTGAAGTTTTATTTGGAGAGATTCATGTTTGAGTTTAATCTTTAATCCACTATTTTCAAGATGCCATTTTGTCCATTTATCCCTGTTTAACCTCCACTGTGACACGCCCACTGTGACACGTCCACTGTCGTCTCCTCTCTCGACTCCTCTCTTTTCTCTCGTCTCTCTCGTCTCCTCTCGTCTCTCTCTCTTCTCTCTCGTCTCGTCTCCTCTCTCGTCTCTCGTCTCTCGTCTCGTCTCTCGTCTCTCTCTCTTCTCCTCTCCTCCTCTCTCCTCCTCTCTCCTCTCTCTCCTCTCTCGTCTCTTCTCTCTCTCCTCTCTCTCTCTCTCTTCTCTCGTCTCTCGTCTCCTCTCTCGTCTCGTCTCCTCTCTCGTCTCTTTCTCTCGTCTCTCGTCTCCTCTCTCCTCTCCTCTCCTCTCTCGTCTCTTTCTCTCGTCTCTCTCTCTCCTCTCCTCTCTCGTCTCTTCTCTCCTCTCTCGTCTCCTCTCTCGTCTCCTCTCTCTTCTCTCGTCTCCTCTCTCTCGTCTCCTCTCTCGTCTCCTCTCTCGTCTCCTCTCTCGTCTCCTGTCTCGTCCCTCTCTCGTCTCCTCTCTGGCTCGTCTCCTCTCTCGTCTCCTCTCTCTCTCCTCCTCTCTGTTCTCCTCTCTCTCGTCTCCTCTCACGCCTGTCCCTGATTGGCTCCTGGTCCCTGATTGACTCCTGGTCCCTGATTGGCTCCTGTCGCTGGTTTTGTGGGTCTGGAGGCCGTTGTTCCTCTTTAAACCCTGAGCCGTGTTTGTCCTTGTTCTTTTTAGCTCTTAAACTTCGTCTGACAATATTTGACATTATTATTCAAACTCTGAGAAAATAAGACCCCTTTATTTTTCAAATTCTGCAGCCGACGCCGTTTAATGTCAAGGCGCTTTCACTTAACTTTATAAAGGGCAATTTGGAGTCACCTTCTCGAGATAATGGAGGGAAATAAAACGAACGTGTTTGAAATGAGCCACGAGTCACGATGTAAACTGTTCTCCTCCTGTATCTCACAAACTGACTCTTGTAGCTTTAATCCAGGTTAGAACGATGTCAGAGCGTCAAAAACAGACCTGGAGCTGTGTTTGTTTCATTCTGTAACATCTCCAAAGATCAAAACGCTCTGTTCCACCTTGTGATGTCATCAAGTGGTAGTTTTCAACTGAACAGCTCCACATTTACATAAATAATCTGGTTAATGTGACGTTTCTCTGACTCTGTGTCAGGTGGGCGGTGTCAGACTGGTCCAAATGCTCCACCTCCTGTGGGGCGGGGCTGAAGCGCAGACAGGTGGTGTGTCAGCAGCTGGACGCCCGCGGCTCCACCCGGACCCTGCCATCCCGCGACTGCGACGGCCCCCGCCCAGACCACACCCACAACTGCACCGCCCACAACTGCCCCGTGTGGGTGACGGGCCCCTGGGGGAAGGTACGAGACAAACTACACCCTGTGAGACGAGAGGGACGGAGACACTTTAGACAAACTACACCCGTGAGACGAGAGGGACGGAGACACTTTAGACAAACTACACCTGTGAGACGAGAGGGACGGAGACACTTTAGACAAACTACACCTGTGAGACGAGAGGGACGGAGACACTTTAGACAAACTACACCTGTGAGACGAGAGGGACGGAGACACTTTAGACAAACTACACCTGTGAGACGAGAGGGACGGAGACACTTTAGACAAAAACTACACCTGTGAGACGACGGGGACGGAGACACTTTAGACAAACTACACCTGTGAGACGAGGGGGACGGAGACACTTTAGACAAACTACACCTGTGAGACGAGAGGGACGGAGACACTTGAGACGAAAGGGACGGACACCTGTGAGACGACCTGTGAGAGAGGGACGGAGACACTTTAGACAAACTACACCTGTGAGACGAGAGGACGGAGACACTTTAGACAAACTACACCTGTGAGACCTGACAAACTACACCTGTGAGACGAGAGGGACGGAGACACTTTAGACAAACTACACCTGTGAGACGAGAGGGACGGAGACACTTTAGACAAACTACACCTGTGAGACGAGAGGGACGGAGACACTTTAGACAAACTACACCTGTGAGACGAGAGGGACGAGACACTTTAGACAAACTACACCTGTGAGACGAGAGGGGACGGAGACACTTTAGACAAACTACACCTGTGAGACGAGAGGGACGGAGACACTTTAGACAAACTACACCTGTGAGACGAGACGAGAGGGACGGAGACACTTTAGACAAACTACACCTGTGAGACGAGAGGGACGGAGACACTTTAGACAAACTACACCTGTGAGACGAGAGGGACGGAGACACTTTACCTGTGAGACAAAAGAGGGACGGAGACTGTGAGACGAGAGGGACGGAGACACTTTAGACAAAACTACACCTGTGAGACGAGAGGGACGGAGACACTTTAGACAAACTACAGCTGTGAGACGAGAGGGACGGAGACACTTTAGTCAGTTTAGACAGAATAAAATAAAAAATCTGGTGAATTCTCTTGTTTCTCAGAAAAACAGTGGATTTGTTTTTTTGTGTCACACATTTGATTAATTTTGTTTTTTAATGTTAATGAAGAAGAAAATATTCAGATATTCTCCTCCGAGCCGCGTCGTGACTCGTCTTATTAACTCTGAACGTTTTAAAAATAAGAGAAATCAGATTCATTTAGTTTTTTTCTTGTTTCAGTCTCGACTCACGAGGTTTAAAGTGAAACATTTAAAGTGTTTGGTTCGTCTCCAGTTTCAGGACGACTCTGATCGTCTGATTTAACCTGGGCCCAGACTCTCACTGTGACAAACTCTCACAGGCTCCGGGGAAGTGCCTGGCCCAAAGGCACAACAGCAGTGTGCACAGGGATTTTAGAATCCAACTTCAACCTGATCCGTCTCATTCATGTTTGTAGTTTGTGTCATTGGCAAAACTCCTGCAACATAATTTATGCTTTTGTTTTTTGTAAAGTGATTAATGGAAATTTAAATAAATAAATAAATAATAATAAAAATATCTTGAATATTTCTGGAATTAAGAATTTTATTTATTAATTTATTTTATTTTATGTATTTATTTTTATTTATTTATTTTATTTTATGTATTTATTTATTTATTGAACAATATTGGTATAAGTAAATAAACAACAAAAATTTGACTAAATTGTTGCGTTAGAAATGTCCTAAGACACTAAAATGTGTTAAATACTTAAATATTCAAAAGATATGAAGAGAAAATACTAATAATTGTGTTTTTGTTTGTTTTCTGCTCATTTGTTTTTGCAGCATTTTTGTATAATTATAAATCATACGACAGATGTTACAATTTACAAATCCTCAAAACAACAAACAATTGAGATAATCAGGGCCGTTTTCGTTGTTTTACTGTTGTTTTATTGTTGTTTTATTGTAGTTTTACTGTTGTTTTATTGTTGTTTTACTGTTCTTGTTGCTCTCGTCCTCAGTGCTCCGGCCGCTGTCTCAGCCCCTCCTCCACAGTCCAGAAGAGGTCTGTTCTGTGTCAGCACCTGAACGGGACGGCCCACTGGGACTGTGACCAGAGCAGCAGGTAAAACACAGAGGAAAGGGCCCATGTTACCTGAAAGGGCCCATGTTGCCTTAAAGGGCCCATGTTACCTTCAAGGGCCCATGTTACCTAAAGGGCCCATGTTGCCTTAAAGGGCCCATGTTACCTGAAAGGGCCCATGTTACCTTAAAGGGCCCGTGCTGTACTTTACTTAAGCCCATTTTACAGTGTGTACTTTTTACTTTTACCTCAGTACATTTGAGAGCAGTATCTGTACTTTTACTTCACTACATTTTTGAACTGGACCAAAAAGTAAAAGTATTTTTCATATAATTTGAAACATCCAGACTAAAGTTCACGAGTTCAAGCTTCAGGTTTGAGCAAAATCAAAACTAAAAACACAAAATTGACTCATATTGTTTCTATTGAACAAAATATGAATCATTTGAATCATTTTCTCCACATTTTCACTTTAACTTGTGTGAAATACTTTTACTTTTGACTCTTAAAGTACATTTTTAAACAGGTTCTTTAAAACTTTTACTGAAGTAGATTTTGTCATGTGATAATTTTACTTTTACTTGAGTAGCTTTTTGCATTTGCATTTGCACTTTTACTTAACAAAACTGAGCACTTCTTCTACCACTTGATGACATCACAAAGTGAAACAGAGCGTTTTGATCTTCTTTTTTTTTTTTGTTTTTGAGGAGGAAACATTAGATGGATTAAAGCCACAAGAGTCACTTTAGTGTCGTACACCACCAGACTCAGATTATAATGTACTGATATAAACTATGACTTAAGTACTGAAAAAGGAAAAAGAGTGAGACAAAAGAGAGAGAGAGACGCAGGTGAGGAAAGAGTGAGACTAAAGAGAGTGAGACGCAGGTGAGGAAAGAGTGAGACTAAAGAGAGTGAGACACAGGTGAGGAAAGAGTGAGACAAAATGCAGGTGAGGAAAGAGTGAGACGCAGGTGAGGAAAGAGTGAGACAAAAGAGAGTGAGACGCAGGTGAGGGAAGAGTGAGACTAAAGAGAGTGAGACACAGGTGAGGAAAGAGTGAGACAAAATGCAGGTGAGGAAAGAGTGAGACGCAGGTGAGGAAAGAGTGAGACAAAAGAGAGTGAGACACAGGTGAGGAAAGAGTGAGACAAAAGAGAGTGAGACGCAGGTGAGGAAAGAGTGAGACAAAATGCAGGTGAGGAAAGAGTGAGACGCAGGTGAGGAAAGAATGAGACAAAAGAGAGTGAGACACAGGTGAGGAAAGAGAGTGAGACACAGATGAGGAAAGAGTGAGACAAAAGAGAGTGAGACGCAGATGAGGAGAGAGTGAGACAAAAGAGAGTGAGACGAAGGTGAGGAAAGAGTGAGACAAAAGAGTGAGATGCAGGTGAGGAAAGAGTGAGACAAAAGAGAGTGAGACACAGGTGAGGAAAGAGTGAGACAAAAGAGAGTGAGACACAGATGAGGAAAGAGTGAGACAAAAGAAAGTGAGACGCAGGTGAGGAAAGCGTTAGACTAAAGAGAGTGAGACGCAGGTGAGGACAGTGAGACAAAAGAGAGTGAGACGCAGGTGAGGAAAGAGTGAGATGCAGGTGAGGAAAGAGTGAGACACAGGTGAGGAAAGAGAGTGAGACACAGATGAGGAAAGAGTGAGACAAAAGAGAGTGAGACGCAGATGAGGAGAGAGTGAGACAAAAGAGAGTGAGATGAAGGTGAGGAAAGAGTGAGACAAAAGAGTGAGATGCAGGTGAGGAAAGAGTGAGACAAAAGAGAGTGAGACACAGGTGAGGAAAGAGTGAGACAAAAGAGAGTGAGACACAGATGAGGAAAGAGTGAGACAAAAGAAAGTGAGACGCAGGTGAGGAAAGAGTGAGACAAAAGAAAGTGAGACGCAAGTGAGGAAAGAGTGAGACTAAAGAGTGAGATGCGGGTGAGGAAAGAGTGAGACACGTGAGGAAAGAGTGAGACAAAAGAGAGTGAGACGTGGGTGAAGATAGAGTGAGACTCAGGTTCAAGTCGTATTCAGGACCACAATGGAACCAGGACCGTCCTGGGACAGAGCTAAAGGCCAGAGTGTCCCACAGGACGATGAGACAGAGCTGAGAGAGAGCTGACATTTAACAAGAACGGGACAAAGACGAGAGAGTGTGAAAGAGGAGGAGAGAGGAGAGAGGAGCAGAGAGGAGGAGAGAGGAGAGGAGGAGAGAGGAAAGAGGAAAGAGGAGAGGAGAAGAGAGGAGGAGAGTGTGAGAGAGGAGGAGAGAGGAGAGGAGCAGAGAGGAGAGGAGGAGAGAGGAAAGAGGAGAGGCGGAGAGAGGAGAGGAGAGGAAGAGAGTGTAAGAGAGGAGAAGAGGAGGAGAGTGTAAGAGAGGAGGAGAGAGGAGAGGAGGAGAGTGTGAGGGAGGAGGAGAGGAGGAGAGGGGAGAGGAGGAGAGTGTGAAAGAGGAGGAGAGAGGAGAGATGAGGAGAGGAGAGAGGAGAGGAGGAGAGTGTAGGACACACATTCATGAGTCCTGTGTGTTGTGGTGGGGAGGACACAGGACAAGAGGAAAAGGAAAAGTGAATCAACTCTGCACCAAAATCATGACTTCTGCTCCTCTCTCCTCCTCTCCTCCTCTCTGCTCCTCTCTCCTCCTCTCCTCCTCTCTGCTCCTCTCTCCTCCTCTCCTCCTCTCTGCTCCTCTCTCCTCCTCTCTCTTCCTCTCTGCTCCTCTCTCCTCCCCTCTCCTCCTCTCTCCTCCTCTCTCCTCCTCTCTCTTCCTCTCTCCTCCTCTCTCTTCCTCTCTGCTCCCCTCTCCTCCCCTCTCCTCCTCTCTCCTCCTCTCTCCTCCTCTCTCCTCCTCTCTGCTCCTCTCTCCTCCTCTCTCCTCCTCTCTGCCTTTATGAAGCAGCCTGTTCTTTAACCAGAGCTGCTCCTGTGTCCAGGCTCCACCTGCTCGTCTCCATGGAGACGTGAGCTTTGTCTGAAATGTTCCACAGTGTCAGTGTCTGACATTTGTTCTGTGACCAGTGTCGTGTTCTTAAGAATAAAAAAACATTCTTACTGTGAGTCGCCTCTTCACAGATGTGACCTGTAACGTGGCCTGTGGCGTCTGCTCGTCTCCATGGAGATCGAGCTGTTTAATGCCACACTGAGGGACATTTCAGACAGGACAAAAACATTTATTCAGTTGTATGTGAACTTACCCAGACGACAGTGGCTCCACTGATCCAGAGGTTGTTGGTGTGATTCCACCTCCCACAGATGAGACTGTAGTTGTGTCCTTGGGCAAGACACTTCTCCCACCTCCCCCCTGTGTGTGTGTGTGTGTGTGTGTGTGACTGTGTGAGTGTATGACTGTGTGACTCTTACTGTGTGACTGCGTGACTGTGATTGTGTGACTATGTGACTGTGTGTGACTGTGTGACTGTGTGACAGTGTGTGAGTGTGTGACTGTGTGACTGTGACTGTGTGACTGTGTGACTGTGTGAGTGTGTGAGTGTGTGACTGTGTGACTGTGACTGTGACTGTGTGACTGTGTGACTGTGTGACAGTGTGTGAGTGTGTGACTGTGTGACTGTGACTGTGTGACTGTGTGTGACTGTGTGTGACTGTGACTGTGTGACTGTGACTGTGTTACTGTGTGACTGTGACTGTGTGACTGTGACTGTGTGACTGTGTGACTGTGTGACTGTGACTGTGTGACTGTGTGACTGTGACTGTGTGACTGTGTGACTGTGACTGTGTGACTGTGTGACTGTGACTGTGACTGTGTGACTGTGTGACTGTGTGAGTGTGTGAGTGTGTGAGTGTGTGACTGTGAGACTGTGACTGTGTGACTGGCCCCTTCACATGTTCTGACCTCCCTCTCTCTCAGACCCCCGGCGGTGCGTAACTGCTCCTCGGACCTGTGCAGTGTGCAGTGGCGTCCCGGGCCGTGGGGGTCCTGTAGCGCCCCCTGTGGCGACGGGTTTCAGTCGCGCAGAGTGGACTGTGTGCACCTCCGGACGGGACGGACGCTCGCCCAGCAGCACTGCGCCTGGATACAGAGGCTCCCAACCTGGCAACCCTGCTCCTCCAACTCCAGCGAGTGCAACACACAGAGTAAGACACGAGGAGGAGCGAGGAAGAAAAAACATTTACACTTCAGTCCCTCACATCCAGACTGTTCTAATGATTCACCACGATGAGTTTATAAGCACTTTTCACCACTCGCAGAGACCACACAACAACAGCTAGCAGGGTAACACACACTTCCTGAAACTCAGACAATAAAACAGAACTAAATGAAAACCAAAAGGTGGTGAAATACCCCCTCTTTAATACCCCACAGAAGTAATACCTCCTCTTTAATGCCCCACAGAAGTAAATACCTCCACTTTAATACCCCACAGTAGTAAATACCTCCTCTTTAATACCCCATAGAAGTAAATACCTCCTCTTTAATACCCCACAGTAGTAAATACCTCCTCTTTAATACCCCATAGAAGTAAATACCTCCTCTTTAATACCCCACAGGAGTAAATACCTCCTCTTTAATACCCCACAGAAGTAAATACCCCCTCTTTAATACCCCACAGGAGTAAATATCTCCTCTTTAATACCCCACAGAAGTAAATACCTCCTCTTTAATACCCCATAGAAGTAAATACCTCCTCTTTAATACCCCACAGAAGTAAATACCTCCTCTTTAATACCCCATAGAAGTAAATACCTCCTCTTTAATACCCCACAGAAGTAAATACCTCCTCTTTAATACCCCATAGAAGTAAATACCTCCTCTTTAATACCCCACAGAAGTAAATACTTCCTCTTTAATACCACATAGAATTTTTGTAGTTAAAGAGGAGGTATTCTGCAAAATCTACTGTTTTTTGTATCTATGTCGCATGTTCTGACTCTGCTCCTCCTCAAAAACTCGTCTGAAGAGGTTTTAGATCATCCATGTTTGAGTCATCTAGAGATCTCTCCCAGGCCCTATTCAAACTCTCCTTATGGTTAGCTGTAAGATTCTGTACGAGGCTCCGCCCACAAGCCGACATCACCCATGCTCCACACGACAATTCTCCATAAATCTACAAAAACATGACACAAAACAACACACTACAGCTTCACAAACCTGGTGTGATGTGCAGTAGTTTCATTAACGCTGATTGTGACGTGATAGAGCTGTGAAGGGGGCGGGGCTTTGTACTCAGAGCCACAAAAAACAAACTGAAACTGTTAATACAATAAAACCTAAGATGGAGATGTCAATATGTAATGTGCCAACAGTTAATACCCCACAGAAGTGTAATATGTCCCCTTTAACACCTCCCCTTTACGCAGGAGGTGCATTTTGTTTGCACGTTCTCCTCCTCTCGTGGTGCATGTTCTCCTCCTCTTGTGGTTCTGTTTGCATGTTCTCCTCCTCTCGTGGTGCGTGTTCTCCTCCTCTCGTGGTGCGTGTTCTCCCCCTCTCGTGGTGCGTGTTCTCCTCCTCTCGTGGTGCGTGTTCTCCCCCTCTCGTGGTGCGTGTTCTCCTCCTCTCGTGGTGCATGTTCTCCTCTCGTGGTGCATGTTCTCCTCCTCTCGTGGTGCATGTTATCCTCCTCTCGTGGTGCGTGTTCTCCTCCTCTCGTGGTGCATGTTCTCCTCCTCTCGTGGTGCATGTTCTCCTCCTCTCGTGCGTGTTCTCCTCCTCTCGTGGTGCATGTTCTCCTCCTCTCGTGGTGCATGTTCTCCTCTCGTTGTGCATGTTCTCCTCCTCTCATGGTGCATGTTCTCCTCTCGTGGTGCATGTTCTCCTCCTCTCGTGGTGCATGTTCTCCTCCTCTCGTGGTGCATGTTCTCCTCCTCTCGTGCATGTTCTCCTCCTCTCCTGCGTGTTCTCCTCCTCCCCTCCTGACTGCTTGTTCTCCCTCTGCAGGTGAGTGCAGAGACAGCTCTCAGCTCTGCAGTGAGGCCTGGAGGCTCCGGCTGTGCCACTCGCTCGTCTACAAACACACATGCTGCCAAACCTGTTCACAGGACGTGGACTCCACCTAGTGGCGGCCGCAGGAACTACAGACACTACCTTTTATGAACTGAAGGACTGAGGCTCCTCACGGGATGAGGAGCAGACGGACTGAGTTTGGAGGGTTTTGGACCTGAGATATGCACAAAGAGAGAGCAGGGCTGAGTCCGAATGTCCACACATCTCCTACAGGGGGCGCTGTTTAGGCGTCAGGGTGTTTTTGGTGGCGTCTGTATGAGCAGCAGGTGAAAGGAAAGAAAACATGTGATTTAAAATAAAGAGGGAAAAAACTGGACAAACTTTTATCATCAAAAACAACTCACAGACCCACAGGTCTGTGGAGCGGGGGTCAGGGGGTGAGGAGCAGGTCTGTGGGGGTCAGGGGGTGGGGTCAGGGGGTGAGGAGCTGGGGGAGACAATCGGACACAGCCTGGATGATGTTTGTCCTCCACCTGCACCAGCCTCCACCTCCTCCCACCTGAAGACGACACAGATCTCCTCTGTCTCCTCCTCTCTCCGTCCTCCTGAATATTTGATGAAACGATGAGCTCGCCCCCTGGAGGCGGGAGGGAGAAACACATCCCCCAGAATGCAGTTTGAGTGACGTGATGAAACTGTCCCCACTCGAGTGTTTGAGATGAACTTTACACTGAGTCACATTAACCGGGCCGTTTAAAGCTGCACTGTGGAACTTTTCTGAGGGTGCGCCCCCTGCTGGCTGCACAGGGATGTCACTGCGTCGTCTGGAATGTCCCACAGTTTGGCATTAAGCTGCTTTATCCTGCATTTTTATAACAGGTCGTTATTTTATTACTCAGAAAATACTATATTCTTAAGTATTCTCCACAGATCTGACCTGTAACTTCCATCTCCTGCTCGTCTCCATGGAGACGGGTTTGTTTAATGCCACACTGTGGGACATTTCTGACACATCAGTGACGTTTCCATAGAGATGAGATAATCCTCTATGTCTCACGAGGGTCAGAGACGGAGGGTCACGGATGTAACGCCAGAGCTGGGACTGAGTACAAGTAATAGAGTACTTTTTACAGTGGTACTTTTTACTTTTACTCGAGAACATTTGAGAGCAGTATCTGTAATTTACTCGAGTACATTTGAGAGCAGTATCTGTAATTTACTCGAGTACATTTGAGAGCAGTATCTGGAATTTACTCGAGTACTTTTTACAGTGGTACTTTTTACTTTTACTCGAGAACATTTGAGAGCAGTATCTGTAATTTACTCGAGTACATTTGAGAGTCGCATCTGTAATTTACTCAAGTACATTTGAGAGTAGTATCTGTAATTTACTCAAGTACTTTTTGCAGTGGTACTTTTTACTTTTACTCGAGTACATTTGAGAGCAGTATCTGTAATTTACTCGAGTACATTTGAGAGTAGTATCTGTAATTTACTCGAGTACTTTTACAGTGGTACTTTTTACTTTTACTCGAGTACATTTGAGAGTAGTATCTGTAATTTACTCGAGTACTTTTTACAGTGGTACTTTTTACTTTTACTCGAGTACATTTGAGAGCAGTATCTGTAATTTACTCGAGTACATTTTACAGTGGATACTTTTTACTTAAGTACATTTGAGAGCAGTATTTGTACTTTCTACTCCACTACATTTATGAACAGAAAATTAAAAGTATTTTTAGTGAGATCTGCTGAAAAGTCTGAGGTTTATTTTATTTTTAACACTTTCAGAATTTGAACAAAACTAAAATAAACAAAAATAAAAACAGAAAAAAAAAACGATTGATTCATTTGTTTCTGTCAAAGAAAAAAAAAAAAGCTCAAATCTTTATCAAAATCAAACATTTGAAGCTTTAGACTCAAAATCTGTGACAAATACTTTGACTTTTTACTATTTAAGTACATTTTAAACAGGTACTTTAATAATGTTACTTACATATATTTTTTCATGTGATACTTTGACTTTTACTCGAGTATTTTTCTGCTCCAGTATTTGTACTTTTACTCCTTCCTTCACTTTTTAACCCAGAGAAAAGTGGAGACGCTGAACAGAAACACGACTCTCCAGAGTAAAGCTCCATCAGGATCTTTACGTTTCTGCTGAAAAGTTCCACAGTGCTGCTTTAAATCTGACACGTCCTGAGTTTTGTTTTTCAAAGTATTTATTTGTTATTTTGGTAAAACTATAAATTATTTCCACACTGAACAATGAGAAACAAACGATCGTCAAAATAAAATGAATTCCCAAAACAGACAAACCCAAAGTTGGTACAAACTTTTATTTTGAAAAGTTTTTGTGAAGCGAATTTTAGCTGAAAAACTGTTTCCTGTTTGTAAAAGTGAGATTTATACAGAGCGACTAAAAAAACACTGAACTGCGTCACACCCAAACCAAACAACTGATCATTTATTCATTTATTTTACTTTTAAAGGTCCGATGTTACTCTTATGAGCTCGGAATGCTCTGTTCCACCTTGTGATGTCATCAAGTGGTAGTTTTTTTTTAAGTGAGCAGCTCCTTTTACCTTTAGTTGAGTCGAGATAAGTGGCTAGTCCAGATTGGCTGAAATTATCCAAATGATTCTATAAATGAAGGTGTGTGGAGTTTAAAAACACAGTGGAGCACTTCCTGTATCACCACCTGATGACATCACAAGGTGGAACAGGGTGTTTTCAGTGTAAATCTGCAGCGTTTGTGAGTTAAACATGTGAGAATGAAACAAAAAAAAAACACAACTCCAGGTCTGTGTGTGATGAGAAAAAACAGAGATGTGAGAATCATATAGAAGACGCCCCTGAGCGCCCCCTGCTGGTCGTGTTGGTCCCAGTCTGATGTTTTGTAAATACGTCGGTCCGAGTGCAATATCATGATGAGTGTTTCAGACGTTTATTTTCATACCATTTCTAACAGTAACATTAAATCGTTTGTGTCTCTGGTTCGACTCTTTACCTGCATGATCCTCCACGAGGGTTTGCTCCTTTGTGACGTCGGGTTTTTGCCTTTTTCCTGCTGCATTTGAAGTATCCGTGGTCCTGTTCTGCTGCTTGTGGACCTGCAGTTATGAGTTTGAGAAATAATTAAAGTGCTTTTGTTAACAACCCAGTGGAATAAAGTCAGTTTACACAACGACCGTGTCACGTCTGTGAGTGAAGTTTGTGAACGAGTCGGCTCTGTGGAACGAGTCTTTAATGTGAGGAGCTGGAATCTGATTTTAAAAAAGAATCAAGTTATTATTGTAGAGCAACGTTTTATTTAGATTAGTCCTGGTTCAGACCTGGTTCCTGGTTTAGTTCTGGTTTAGTCCTGGTTCAGACCTGGTTCAGTCCTGGTTTAGTTCTGGTTTAGTTCTGGTTTAGTCCTGGTTTAGTCCTGGTTTAGTTCTGGTTTAGTCCTGGTTTAGTCCTGGTTCAGTCCTGGTTTAGTCCTGGTTTAGTCCTGGTTCAGTCCTGGTTTAGTCCTGGTGCATTTTAAAATGTTCAGTCGACTAAAGTGGGCTCACATTTATCTTTATGCAGAATTGCATTTTATGACATAAAGAAGCCAAACGATGTCCTTAAACAAGAAAACAGCTTCTTCAAAATCATATCACTCAAGAAGTACAAAGTAGTGACCCAAGTTAAGAGAATATATTATATATATATATAACACATATAAGAGAAACAGCCTGGACAGAACAAAAGACTAATTTAAATCTGTCACTGGACAAATGTTTGTAGGAGTGAAGTGATGTGTCCAGTGACAGATTTAAACTTCATCTTTTGTTCAGATCTGGACGAATGCAGACAAGCCTTTATAATCACATTTATGATCATCACATTTATAATCATCACATTTATGATCATCACATTTATAGTCATCACATTTATAATCATCAGAACATTAAGTAAGTAATTTTAGGGTCAAATAATTTTTATGTTTATTGTCAGGATTTAGATGCTGTGATTTCACATAATTCTCATATTAATGAATCAGATGCACAGATACTGATACCAGTATCAGGTGCCAGTACTCGTACTCATCAATGGGCTGCCGATACCAAGATCCGATACCACTGTATCTGTGCTGCCTCTTGTTTGATGCTCATCTCTCCACGGAGCTGAGCTGTGAGATGAGGTGATCATAAATCTGCACATTCAGCTCAGCTCTGATCATGTGACTGTCACATGAAATATACGAATATTCAGGACTCTAAATGTTTTTATATTTCACAGAGGACATCAGTGCTGTGTTTGATAGCACGCTAGCGATGCTAACGATGCTAACATTGCTAAGTGGCGCTGGTGTTTATTTGTTTGTGCTGCAGTGAAACTTATTATAATTGACAAACACATTTAGAGCAAGTTCAGAACTTTTAAAAGACGCATAACATGATCTGAATTAGATTCACTCTAATCAAACAGTAAAAAATAATGTCTGAAAACTATTTTTCCTCAGTCTCAGTGAGTCTCAAAGTGAAGGATTTGTACTCGTTTTTACAGTGGTATCGGTTCATTCCTGTGTGAGTATTCACAACACTCAGGATTCGTTCACAGGTCGATCTTCTGTCCAGCAGATGGACAGAGGTTTGTGCCATAATCAACTTTGTTAATGTGACACAGAGACACTTTAACCTTTAACCTTTAACCTTTAACCTCACGTCATCTGAGGTTTAGAGACAAAAGACACAACCACAGACTCACGTGTGTCCTCTGTCCCTCTGAGCTGTGTCCTGTCTGTCCTCTGTCCCTCACTAACTTTTAGTCTTTAATTCTGTAAAACTCTCATTCAAATGTCCCTGTGCTGCCTCTGTCTCCCAGAATGCACCTGGAGGGAGGGTCCTTCACACAGGTGTAAACATGGATCACATCACTGTGTTTAAGAGGGACATGTGGACGAGTATAAACACCCGAGTGACATTTAGTTTTCAGAAAAAAACTTTCCAAACATTATTTTCAATATAAACGTATGGGCTCTTGGGGGCCCCCTGGTGGCCGCGGGGCCCTAAGCAGCTGCTCAGTCTGTGTATAGTCTGGGCCGGCCCTGTGTCACATCATAATAACAGTTTGATTTTTAATTATTTTTATTGTAAAAAGTTTTATTCTGATTATTCATAATTCCACAGAGTAAATTCTGTCTCTGACTCCTTGAAATAAACAGATTCAAAAGATTCAGCTCCCATAAAAGAGCCGAAAGTCCCGTCACTGCTGTATATACAAAAGACAGTAATATAAAAACAACACCAGCCACATAAAAATGACCTGTGACAGTGACTTAACTCTGTCACTTTACCTTTAATGTTCCACAGTACGGCATTAAACTCATCCACCTGCATTTATTCATTTACAGGTGTATTATTGCTTTAAAAACTTGAAAAACATGTATTCTTATTGTGTTGGGGGTCACCTCTGCTCAGATCTGGTGTGTAACTAACCCGCTCATGTCTCTTTACTTTTCTCCATGGACATAGACGCCATTAATGCCATATTCTGGAACATTATGGGGATGAACAAGTGGTGTAGCCTCTATTAAGACAGTTTAAAATCACAAACGTGTAGTTATTCCCTCGTTTTAAATATTAACTCTGTCCCTTTTATGCACAATCTGGAGTAATGTTGAATTTGCATGTGCTGCGTTGCGTTAAAGAAAAGCAAACAAAAAAACAAATCTAAAAATAAAAAGCCAAAAGGTAACACTATCTAACGTAAATTTCCCTAAATTGCAGTTAAATCATATTCTTGTACATTGTAGCTTTTGGTAAATACATAAATCTGCGTTTCTATTTTAATATTTGTAGTGTTTTCATGATGTTTGTGAACGCGGTCTCTCGTTTTCCGACCTTCCGTAAACGCAGCTCTGACGTAGGCGTAGTGGGCGGGGCTGACGCATTCAATCCACTTCCGGGAAAACAACGTGAGTCTAAACAGAGCCGAGCCTCCACATGGGCGGGAAATAACAGCTTTTATTGTGTTATATTAATAATCTAAGGCGTTTTAACAGCCCGTGGACGCGGGATAAGGTTGTTTTGTGCTACGGAAGTGAACGTTGTGGTTGTGTTTGTTGTGTTAGCTTAGTTAGCCTGAGTGAGAGCTAGCCGCAAGAAGCTTCATCCCTGACAGCTCTGTATCTGCATTTACTCTCTTCTGACACTTTATTTTGCCTTAAATATGAATATTGTTTTATTATTTCCAGTTTAAACACTTGCTAGTTGCTTTATGTCACTGCTGTAGCTCGGCCTGTCACAAAAACAACATTTTAAAGTGAGATATTTGACTGAAAATAACTATAAACTGTAAAAGATGCTGTTCAAACTGATTTATGCCACTGACACAATAATCCTAAAGTCTGATAAATCCTGTAAACACTTTCTAACTGTATAATATGTTTAAAAAGCATGAGCTGCAAGGAATAAATAGTAATCAATGTATCTGTAATGAGTCATAGAGTTAATGTTTTTGACTCTTGACAGCTAAAATATGACCAGATTTCTAAAAGTTTCTCACTTGTAGGAAGAAAAAGTGAATAAATCTGGATCCTATCAGTGTTTTATGAGCTTTAATCCGGATTTTTGGTCATTACAGGTTCACAATGGGGCACACGAGTTTGGACAAGATCAAGACTCTGCAGAGGAACCCGGCCAACATCAGGAACCTGTGCATCCTGGCTCATGTGGACCACGGTGAGACTTTTAGACAGAGTCAAGATGCATGGATTTGATCAGGCACCAGGCATGTCACTTTAAACTAGAGACAGACCGATATTTGGACTTTTTAAAGTGTAGGATATCGGTCTTAAATCTCCAGAACAGGACGATATTTTGTTTTACGATATTTAAATTACATGAATAATAAACTAAATAGACCCAAACATATGGGCAGAGCTGTCGTTATAATCACCATATTGACCTTTTGTTCAATGTTTGTTGGAACAATAATTTTTGGTGGTGAGTTTTTGTTTGTGCCAGTGGTGAAGATGTTGTTCTGGTTCTGTTCTGTGATTTGAGCCGTTCAACAAATAACTTCTATTGTATATGATTAAAAACATATTTACAATAGTTTTTGGAATAAGTTTACTTCAAGTTTATTATGTCAGTGGCTTAAATTAGTCCTGGTTCAGTCCTGGTTCAGTCCAGGTTTAGTCCAGGTTTAGTCCAGGTTTAGTCCTGGTTTAGTCCTGGTTTAGTCCCGGTTTAGTCCCGGTTTAGTCCCGGTTTAATCCCGGTTTAGTCCCGGTTTAATCCCGTTTTAGTCCTGGTTTAATCCTGGTTTAGTCCTGGTTTAGTCCTGGTTTAGTCCCTGTTTAGTCCTGGTTTAGTCCCGGTTTAATCCCGGGTTTAATCCCGTTTTAGTCCCGGTTTAATCCCGGTTTAATCCCGGTTTAGTCCCGGTTCAATCCCGGTTTAATCCCGGTTTAGTCCCGGTTAATCCCGGTTTAGTCCCGGTTTAGTCCCGGTTTAATCCAGGTTTAATCCCGGTTTAGTCCCGGTTTAGTCCCGGTTTAGTCCCGGTTTAGTCCCGGTTTAGTCCCGGTTTAATCCCGGTTTAGTCCCGGTTTAATCCCGGTTTTGTCCCGGTTTTGTCCCAGTTTAGTCCCGGTTCTGTCCCGGTTTAATCCCGGTTTAGTCCCGGTTTAGTCCCCGTTTAGTCCCGGTTCAGTCCCGGTTCAGTCCCGGTTTAGTCCCCGTTTAATCCCGGTTTAATCCCGGTTCAGTCCCGGTTCAGTCCCGGTTTAGTCCCCGTTTAATCCCGGTTTAGTCCCGGTTTAGTCCCCGTTTAGTTCCAGTTTAGTCCTGGGTTAGTCCTGGTTCAGTTTTTGTGTGTTTTTGTTTTGCTGCTTGTGACTCAAAGGTTTTTCTTCTCCTTTAAGTAATAAAAAGGCCATAAAGAACTCATATTACATATATGTCACATTATCTTTCTTTTTTATCATTAAAATTGTGTATCTTAAATATTTATGTTTGAAATAACATGTTATAAATTAAATGCATATATATGTATATCAATTTACTTTGTAGAATGAACACCCGGACACGCCTGACTATTCATGATGCACTGGCAATCATCTTCTAAAACGATGCTTAAAGGCCCAATGTGACATATGTGTCACATTGCATATCTCAGACACCAGGGGGAGTTTTTGAAATTTTTTTTTGAAAATGTGTTATTTAGCCTCTAATTAGTCTGGGCTATGTCCACCATAATTTTCCTTTAAGGATTTAGGTGTCCGGGTTCTTATGGGTTAATGTTACTTTTATGATGATTATTTATAATTATTTGATCCGTTGTTTTGTGATTTTAACGTCTTTCTTCTTCTGTAAAACTCTTTGACTGACTCTGTGCTGTATAAATAAACTTTCCTGAGTCTTGTTTTCCGTCTCTGCAGGTAAGACCACGTTGGCAGACTGTCTCGTGGCCACTAATGGGATCATCTCGAGCCGACTCGCTGGGAAGGTGCTGCGTCTCATCACGTTTACGCCTCAGTGTTTGGAAAAAAATATTCTTGTTTCGAAAATGTGTTTTTAAAATTGTTTCCAGCTGCGGTACTTGGACAGCAGGGAGGACGAGCAGATCAGAGGCATCACCATGAAGTCCAGCGCCATCTCGCTTCACTTTTCACACCGTAAGATCCTCTGTTTCCCCTCCGTCGCGGCGGTGCACTGACTGACATCATCAAGTGCATCAGTGTCATAATAATCATCAATATTTAAAGAAACGTCTAAATAGAACAAAATAAAGACAGATTCACTGCACCGACTCACAGCTCAGTTCACGTCCTGCTGGTTCCAAGTCCATCTGTCCATTTTCTTCAGTTTATTTGGAGCAGCAGTCTAAGCAGGGACTCCCCGACTTCCCTCACCCGAGACACTTCCTCCAGCTCTTCCAGTGGGACCCAAAGGCCCGACGAGAGACATGGTCCCTGCGGCGTGTCCGAGTCTTTCTGGGCGTTGTATAAAAGTCTAAATCGTGTATGAATGAATGAATGATGTTTATTTGAGCAGGCAGATAATATCAAAGTCAGTTCAGACGAAAAACAGTGAACATCCACATTTTTTCACAAGGCTCAAAAGGAGTAAACACAAGTAAAAAACTTCACTTAAACTAAATCACATGATTCAGCTGTTGATGCAGAAGCAGAAATTGTACAGAAAAGTCACAATTCAACGTCGACCCAAAATTGCAGATGGAATTAAACTATAACATTTCTACAAACTTCCTGGTTTAGTCCTGGTTTAGTCCTGGTTTAGACCTGGTTTAGACCTGGTTTAGTCCTGGTTTAGTCCTGGTGTAGTCCTGGTGTAGTCCTGGTTTAGTCCTGGTTTAGTTCTGGTTTAGACCTGGTTTAGTCCTGGTTTAGTCCTGGTTTAGTCCTTGTTTAGTCCTGGTTCAGTCCTGGTTTAGTCCTGGTTTAGACCTGGTTTAGTCCTGGTTCAGTCCTGGTTTAGTCCTGGTTTAGTCCTGGTTTAGTTCTGGTTTAGTTCTGGTTTAGTCCTGGTTTAGTCCTGGTTTAGTCCTGGTTCAGTCCTGGTTTAGTCCTGGTTTAGACCTGGTTCAGTCCTGGTTCAGTCCTGGTTTAGTCCTGGTTTAGTCCTGGTTTAGTCCTGGTTTAGTCCTGGTTCAGTCCTGGTTTAGTCCAGGTTCAGTCCTGCCTGAACCCGAACTAAACTCACCGTCAAAAAGCAGTGAATTAAAGGGGTGTTTCATTTTTTTTATTAACTTCTAACACAGAACTTGTGGGCGGAGCCTTGGACAAATCTTACAACCAACCGTAAGTAGAGTGTGAATAGGACCTGGGAGAGATCTCTAGATTACTCAAACATGCATGGATGACTCTAAAAGCTCTTTCAGGAACGTTTTTGATGAGAAACAGCGTTATAAAAAAAAAAAAAAGTTGACTTTACATAATTCCCCGTCTTTAGGTAAAATCCATAGATGTGTCTGTGTTTCCTCGATTTTCCTCATTTACTTAAACACAAAACACAATGTTGTAATTCCCCTCCTGTCCTCTGTGTGTGCAGGAGAGCAGGAGTACTTGCTAAACCTGATTGATTCTCCGGGACATGTGGACTTCTCCTCTGAGGTGTCGACGGCCGTGCGTTTGTGCGACGGCGCCATCGTGGTCGTGGACGCCGTCGAGGGAGTCTGTCCACAGGTGAAACTCAGGTCTTTGTTTAGGCGAAACGAACAGAGCTGCAGACTGTTTTTACAAATGGACATAGCTAACCTGCTAGCCGCTGTGTCCCAAACAGGAAGTGATGGCGCACTTCCTGTTAATACTTTGAATAAGATTATTGAAGTTCAGTTCTTGTTTTTACGTCTGATTTCATTTCTAAAAACAAAATATATCTTTGTAAATAGTGAATCGACCGAAGTTTTTCTTATTCTGAACCAAGTTTTTTTTTTACCAGTGAGCATCTAATCTAACCTCTGCTGCCCCCTGCTGTTCAGACTCAGATGGTGCTGCGTCAGGCCTGGATCGAGAACATTCGTCCTGTTTTGGTGATAAACAAAATCGACCGACTGATCCTGGAGCTGAAGCTGACGTCACAGGAGGCGTACCTGCACCTGCAGAAGATACTACAACAGGTGAGGACACAAATACTCCTGTAGAAGATACTACAACAGGTGAGGGCACAAATACACCTGTAGAAGATACTAGAACAGGTGAGGACACAAATACACCTGTAGAAGATACTAGAACAGGTGAGGGCACAAATACACCTGTAGAAGATACTAGAACAGGTGAGGGCACAAATACACCTGTAGAAGATACTAGAACAGGTGAGGACACAAATACACCTGTAGAAGATACTAGAACAGGTGAGGGCACAAAATACACAAATACACCTGTAGAAGATACTAGAACAGGTGAGGGCACAAATACACCTGTAGAAGATACTAGAACAGGTGAGGACACAAATACACCTGTAGAAGATACTAGAACAGGTGAGGGCACAAATACACCTGTAGAAGATACTAGAACAGGTGAGGACACAAATACACCTGTAGAAGATACTAGAACAGGTGAGGGCACAAATACACCTGCAGAAGATACTAGAACAGGTGAGGGCACAAATACACCTGTAGAAGATACTAGAACAGGTGAGGGCACAAATACACCTGTAGAAGATATTCGGACAGGTGAGGGCACAAATACACCTGTAGAAGATACTAGAACAGGTGAGGACACAAATACACCTGTAGAAGATATTCGGACAGGTGAGGACACAAATACACCTGTAGAAGATACTACAACAGGTGAGAACACAAATACACCTGCAGAAGATACTAGAACAGGTGAGGGCACAAATACACCTGTAGAAGATACTACAACAGCTGAGGACACAAATACACCTGTAGAAGATACTACAACAGGTGAGGACACAAATACACCTGTAGAAGATACTAGAACAGGTGAGAGCACACAGACAGGTGAGTGCACACAGACAGGTGAGTGCACACAGACAGGTGAGTGCACACAGACAGGTGAGTGCACACAGACAGGTGAGAGCACACAGACAGGTGAGTGCACACAGACAGGTGAGTGCACACAGACAGGTGAGGGCACACAGACAGGTGAGTGCACACAGACAGGTGAGGGCACACAGACAGGTGAGTGCACACAGACAGGTGAGAGCACACAGACAGGTGAGTGCACACAGACAGGTGAGGGCACAGACAGGTGAGGGCACAGACAGGTGAGAGCACACAGACAGGTGAGAGCACACAGACAGGTGAGAGCACACAGACAGGTGAGAGCACACAGACAGGTGAGAGCACACAGACAGGTGAGAGGACACAATGAGAGCACACAGACAGGTGAGGGCACACAGACAGGTGAGGACACAGACACAACTCACTGATTTTAAAATCTACAAATATTCAAATTAATTTTAGGCTTAATTTAAAACTAAAAAATTGGGGAAGCTTCTATTTTAGCTGGACTCCACAAATAATGTTTATGTAGAGAGCGGGATTTGAACCTCTAACCTTTGGATCAGTGGACACTCTTCACAAACTGTTACACTGGCCACAGAAGCTCAGCTGTTAGAGCCTTGATAGTATTTTGTTTTCAGTAAATATTCTAAAAAGTTGGAAACAGCAGCACATAAACCCTACTGTTACATCTCTGTGTTTCTCCTCATGGTGCTATTTTTTTATCCAGTTTTCATCACTGTGTCTCTCTGTTTGCGTCTATAGCTCCACTTTAATCACTCACAAAATAACATCCGAGGCTTTTTTGAGTCTGGGGAGCTGTGGACAATATACAGATGTAATGTTGCTTATTTTCTTACAAAGGTGCAAAATGTTCTGTTCATGCAGCAGTGGCCATATATCACACTAAGGCAGAGCTTCTTATTATTTTCTGTTACGTCCCCCCTATGAATAATATAAACTTTTGCGCCCCCACTACTCTCCGCTGTACTAGTACTATAATAGTACAATTTGTCTATAAAATAGTTGTAAGTACTATATAACAAAACAAAAAAATAAATAAATATAGATCAACTTACAAAAAAAAATGACTTCCAGTGCTCGCTGGTTTACTGAAGTGACATTAACAAAGTGAGATGATTATTGGCAATATTCGTCCTGTTTTCGCTTAAAAAACTCAAGCGTCTTATGGGTGTGACTGGGGGGTAATGTCCTTAAGTGACGCCTTCATTTATTTGTCTTCATGCTGTCCGCCGCCCACATGTTCAGACACAGTAGCACACCGCTCTGTCACGGTGAAGCCCAGTGCTAAATACGCTTCGTTATACTTCCAGACAAACTATGAAAAAAGTGCCACTTATAGTCCGGAAAATACGGTAATCTGCTTCTTTTGAAAGTTCACGCTTCACTGTGAGTGGTTAATCCAGCGTCACTCAGCAGCGTTAAATAGTGACTCCTGATTGGACGGTGTTTGTGTGTTTTATCCGTTTCCTTTGACACGTCTCTGTCTCTCAGGTGAATGCAGTGACGGGGATCCTGTTCACGTCCAAAGTCCTGGAGGATCGAGCGGAGAAGGAGAGAGACGAGCCGGAGAGGGAAGCGTCTGGGGAGGGGGAGGCCGTGTACGACTGGAGCGCGGGGCTGGAGGAGGCCGACGATTCAAACCTGTACTTCTCCCCAGACCAGGGCAACGTGGTGTTCGCCAGCGCCATCGACGGCTGGGGATTCAGGTAAAGAGTCATGTCCAGGGAGGAGGCGGGGTTTATATAAATGGACGTAGCTAACAAGCTAGACGCCGCCGCGTTCCAAACAGGAAGTGATCATGGGCGCACTTCCTGTTCTATCAACTCATTTTGGTCTTAAATGTTCGTATTTACCCGCTCTACATGATCCTGGGCTTCATTTTTTTTTAGTTATTTTGAGGGTTTTTTTTTGTTTGTTTTTTATGTTTGCTTTAGTTAGTTTTTTATTTATTTATTTATTTATTTTTTTATTCTGAGTAATTTTTTTGAGTTATTTTGAGATTTTTTAAAAGTTATTTTGAGTTTTTTTTAATTTATTTTTTTATTATATTGTTATTTTATGTTTTGTTTTTTGTTTTTTTGGTCTTAATTGTTCGTATTAACCCTCTACATCATAGGTGTCAAACTCTGGCCCGTGGGCCAAATTTGGCCCGCAGTGTAATTTTATTTGGCCCGCGAGGCCAGCTCTAATATTAATTTGAAATTAATATTAGAGCTGGCCCGCTGGTATTATACGGTGGCAGCGCTGTAATGCCGCATTCACCACTTATACTACAAATCCCTTGATGCTCTGCTGTTGTTTTGGCGCGTCAATTAGGATAGAGGCAGACACGCCCCCTCCTCAGTAGCGTCTATGGAGCATGTGTCAGACACAGACGCAGGCCGCAGGTGTTTAACATGCGGGACTGAGCGGGAGGCGGCTTCATTTCATTATTCATCAGCGTCATTAGCATAACCGCAAAAGTCAACTTTCAGATACGCATCAAAAATGGCAAAACGGAAGATGGACACTGAGAACCGGGGGTTTCAAACGAGGTGGGAGTCGGATTAAACATGTTCACGGAGGAGGCTGGAAAACCTGTGTCTCTGTGTGGAGAAAATGTGGCGTAATGAAAGAGAATAATCTGAGACTGCATCATGACACGAAACACGCGGACAAAGACAAGAATATGGACATGGAACAAAAGCTACAGAAGGTAGAAGAATTAAAACGAGGTCTTAAATCTGCCTGAGTGTGACAGAGGAGGTTTTGGCTTTACGTCCTATGGCACAACTACAGGAGATGATCTGTATGAAGAGGTGTCGAGATGTGGAAATGAGATGGAGCCTCGGGAAAAACTCGTGGGTTTGACAACAGACGGAGCACCTGCGATGTGTGGACACAGGAGCGGACCGGAGGACACGGGAGCGGACCAGAGGACACTGGAGCGGACCGGAGGACACTGGAGTGAACCGGAGGACACTGGAGCGGACCGGAGGACACTGGAGCGGACCGGAGGACACTGGAGCGGACCGGAGGACACTGGAGCGGACCGGAGGACACTGGAGCGGACCGGAGGACACTGGAGCGGACCGGAGGACACTGGAGCGGACCGGAGGACACGGGAGTGAACCAGAGGACACGGGAGTGGACCGGTGGACACAGGAGTGGACCGGAGGACACGGGAGTGGACCGGTGGCGAGGACACGGGAGAAGATCAGGAGGAAAACGTCACAGTTGAGCTGACAGCTTCTCATTGTGTCATACACCAGGAGTCGTGGCCGTGTCCTGTTCACACGGCGCATTTGTGCAGTACTTCGACCTGCATCTCGAACATCGAGCGGTGCATTTGGTGAAATGGGACACGACAGTTCTGTGGTAAAGTCTTGACAATGGAACATGTCCTGAGACCATCAGGCTGCAGTAACTTTATCAGAGCCACAGGTTTAAATTATCTCCAGTTCAAAACATTTGTGAGCGAGTTAAACGGAGCTGGTGGTTTGTGTCACACTGAGGAGAGATGGATAAACAGGGAAACGTGCTGCAAAGATGTTTGAGCTGCGTGAGGAGATGTGTCTGTTCTTGGAAAGAGAAAGACACAACACAATTCTGAGACGAAACGTTTGTGTGAAATGTGTTTTTTCTGTGACGAGTCTGAATGTGATGAACCTGCAGCTGCAGGTCGGGGTCGTGTCTCTGAGATGTGCAGGACAGTGAAGTTTAAAACCAAACGGACTCTGTGGGAGGCACGAAAGTGTTTTTCTCTCATCCATAGAGTTTTGCACTTTATTTTATTGTATTTCAATCAATTATGTTTTAAAAATATGTTAGTTGAGTGACTGATAGAAAATTGCTGATATTATTTATTTCTTTGAAGTAAATTGATCCTACTTTTGTCATTTCCCTGAGAAAATTTACTGATGGTGCCTTGAATAAAACCATTTTATTCATTTAATGTGCAGGTTATGGGGATTTTTATATGAAGGAAGTTTGTCTTTGTGCCTGTTGAAAATTAAAAATTACTGACAGAGCCATAAGAAAATATTGCTTAATTTATCTGATCATATAGTAATATATTTGTTAGGTTTTCAGTAGGTTCAATTAGGTTCACTAGACTGTGTCATTTTACATTTTTTCAATGAACTTTCGATCAGTCCGGCCCTCGGCTTGTAGCAAATCTTTTCATTTGGCCCCCGGTCCATTTGAGTTTGACTCCCCTGATCTACATGATCCTGGGGTTTTTATTTCACGTCTGTGTCTGTAAATCAACATATGAACATTAATAACAGACACATCAGGTCCTTCTTTCCCCGACGTCGCTCCTGTTAGCGTTAGCAACAGGTTTGATTGACAGTGTTGCTAAGGACAAGGGCGTTACCTTCATCTACCTTTTGCGTAATAGCTCTGCTTTTAGTTAACATCCTTTGGGCTCATGTATCATGTGAAGAAAATCATGTAAAATATGCCAATTCTACATTAAAAAAAGTCATTTAATTTGAATTTAAATAGAGAAAAAATAGTCTTAAAAGTTCTCTGAGACATAAAAGATGTTTCAACCCGAACAAGTTAAAAGTTTCTACTAATAAACACATGTGTCATTTTAATATTAATGAGAAATACATGGTAGATTATCCTTGTTAAAGTTTGTGATTGTGGCTTTACATTTGGTCCAATCTATAAGAAACATGGGACAGGTCTGTGTTTGAAGTGTCCACTAGATGGAGCTGTCACCTCAGTTTCATTCGTGAGTTAAACTCCCATCAGCCCCAGACGGTGTTTGACATTCTGCTGCCGTCCTCACGCTCGTTCAAAACCAAGTCACGTGACCTTCCATTGTGAAATACATTTGTGATATTAAGTCATCGAGACGAGAGATGAAACGTGTTTAACCTTCAGACCTGAGAGTAAATAAACCTCAGAGACTGCACTTTTACTCCAGTAATATGTAATACAGAGTAACAGTACTATTACTCGAGTATTTACTTCTGTGGGGTATTAAAGAGGGAGTATTTACTTCTATGGGGTATTAAAGAGGAGGTATTTACTTCTATGTTGTATTAACATGTTTTATAAGTTTCACTTTGGTTTTTGTGGCTCTGAGTACAAAGCCCCGCCCCCTTCACAGCTCTATCACGTCACAATCAGCGTTAATGAAACTACTGCACATCACACCAGGTTTGTGAAGCTGTAGTGTGTTGTTTTGTGTCATGTTTTTGTAGATTTATGGAGAATTGTCGTGTGGAGCATGGGTGATGTCGGCTTGTGGGCGGAGCCTCGTACAGAATCTTACAGCTTAACATAAGGAGGGTTTGAATAGGGCCTGGGAGAGATCTCTAGATGACTCAAACATGCATGGATGATCTAAAACCTCTTCAGACGTGTTTTTGATGAGACTAAATATGTTTTTTCTAGTAGTGCTACAAATATTCTGTTATGTCGGGTGAGTCTGTGTAAATGTAGGTTCAGGCGTCTCTCTTAAACGTCTCTCTGCTTCTCGTGATTACGGCTCTTTTTCAGATGAATCGAGTCTGTGAGTGACCACTTCAGACTCAGACACTCGCCGCTATTAAGCACAATCATGTTTACTGATGAGACGCTCTCCAACACGATTAAAATGTGCCCACGAGGCTCGAGACACTGTGAAAACAACAGTCTGTTTATACACACTCACCTGAAGGATTATGAACACCAGACGAACTCGGCGTTTGACCCTTTCTCCTTCAGAACTGACTTAATTCTACGTGGCTTTGATTCAACAAGGAGCTGAAACATTCTTTATAAATGTTGGCCCATACTGACAGGAGCATCTTGCAGTTGGAGATTTGTGGGACGCTACAAATCTCTTAATAGTTCGATAATCGCGCTTAAGTTTTCGTGAAGGTTTTTAAACGTTGTCCAAGGTCTTCAGCTATTTCACACTTTTCGGCTCCAGACAGATCCTCCTTCGTCCTTTTTAACTAGTTTTTCCTTTAATTGGACTTATCTGGCAGATTAATTGGCCCAGGTGTCTGAGATTTCACTGACGCAAAGAGCCAGAGATACAAACCATCCATGAGTTTCACTGGAAAAAACAAAAAAATGATGTTTATGACACTTTAACTCAATTTGCATAATAACTTCAAACACGATGCACAATCTGTGGGTGAAAACTCAACATTTAGTTTACTTATTTGCTTCTTTTTTTATAATTCGATCACACATTTTAAGCCGTTTGCATCTATAACTTAATGAAGGATTAAATTTGAGTTGTGTACAGTTTAACAGCTCAGTGTCATGTTTTAGTTTTAAATAATGATTTGGTAAAAGTTATTCCAAATGCCTTTAAACCAGAGGCTTTTATGAGGCTGTTCAGATTTCAAGTGTGTTGGTCTGATGAAGAGCTCATTTGCATAATAAGATAAGTGCCATTTGAAAAACTCACCGGAGGCTCGTAGTTTACTCCTCGTCTGGTGATGTTTTCAAAAGCCAAATGTGTTTCACTGCTCAGAGTGTAACCCCGTCTATTCTGTGTAAAACACTTTACATTATTGTCTCTGGAACATGGAAACGCAAAGAAAAACACGATGTGTCAACAATATGTCACCACACACACACTTTATACACACTTTATACACTTTATAAACCCTCACCACACACTTTATACACTTTATACACCCTCACCACACACTTTATACACCCCCTCACACACACACTTTATACACTTTATACTTTTATACACCCTCACCACACACTTTATACACTTTATACACCCCTCACCACACACTTTATACACTTTATACACCCTCACCACACACTTTATACACTTTATAAACCCTCACCACACACTTTATACACTTTAAACACCCTCACCACACACTTTATACACTTTATACACCCTCCCACCACACTTTATTATACACTTTATACACTTTATACACCTCACCACACTTTATACACTTTTAAACCCTCACACACACTTTATACACTTTTCTCACACGTTAACATTTCTCACATTTCTCTCTTGTTTAAACACAAAGTTCAAACCTTCGTCGGTGCCTTTGTCGGTGCAGAACGTTTCATCGACATTGTGGGTTTTGTCGGGGAGAAAACTTGCAAACATACAGCACTTCAGAGTCACACTGATCCAACATTTATGTAAATTTGTCTGACACATTCTGTACTGTACAGGAGACACGGAGGAGACTGATGGACAATGGTCTACAGTCCCTCAGCCAATCAGGACACAGAACACAATGGTCTACAGTCCCTCAGCCAATCAGGACGCAGAACACAATGGTCTACAGTCCCTCAGCCAATCAGGACGCAGAACACAATCAAAGATGAACCGCGATATACCGATAGACCACTTACACAGTCTGTGGTTGTGATGTTTCATTTTGTTTAAAGGTCAAGGTTGAGGTTCACTTTTCTTCATTTCATTTTTTGTAAATGGGGAGATTTGTCCTCTGCATTTGACCCATCTCCAGATCTTGTTGCTCGTCTCGGTCAGGTCTGTCTGAGCTGGAGGATTTGACCTTTTCTGTATCTGTATGTATGTGCAGGGCGGAATGTTCAGCAGTTACCATGGTGACACAATGCACACATTAGCAAACACTGCCAAAAAAAGTTTTACAATTGTCTTAAAACCTAGAAAAAACAGAAAAGTGATTTAAAGAGCACGTGTTCAGGAGCCTGTGTCCTGTTTAGAGTCTGATTTTACACAAAAAGGTGAGAGTGACTCACTGAAAAACTGTTGGCTAATGCTAATGCTAATGCTAATGCTAGCTAGCGTGTGACTGTGATGTTATTTGAGAGGGACGTGTTTAACAGCACAAATCACCTGTACTTGTTCAGATAAATCAGCTCTTCCTGGTCAGACTGTGTTAAAACAAAACTCAGATTAAAGTCTAACAGAGCCTCAGACACAGCAGTGCCTACAGTTAGCACCACTCTTCCAGGGAATGTTGACGACATCAGCTGCAAAGTATCAGTTGAGCGACACAGGGAGAACATGCAAACTCCACACAGACTCCACACTGCCAACAAACGAGAACAGTTTAAGATGTAAATGTAGAAATTGATGTTTTTCAGAAAGTTTCAGCTTTGTTTTTATGAATTCACAGTCACTCTGAGGTGTGTTTGTATGTATCGTGTGTATATTTTTGTGTATAATGTTGTGTATAATGTGTATCATGTTGTGTATATTTGTGTGTTTAATGTTGTGTATATTTGTGTGTTTAATGTTGTGTATATTTGTGTGTTTAATGTTGTGTATATTCTTGTGTTTCAGGATCCAGCAGTTCGCTCAGATCTACAGCGAGCGGATGGGCATCAGGGCCTGGGTCCTGCTCAAGACTCTGTGGGGAGACTTCTACCTCAACAACAAAACTAAGAAGATCATAAAAGGAGCACAGGTACGACACTGAGGAGGAGGAGGAGCAGAGGTACGACACTGAGGAGGAGGAGGAGGAGTACAGGTACGACACTGAGGAGGAGGAGGAGGAGGAGAAGGAGGAGGAGGAGCACAGGTACGACACTGAGGAGGAGGAGGAGGAGGAGTATAGGTACGACACTGAGGAGGAGGAGGAGCACAGGTATGACACTGAGGAGGAGGAGGAGGAGGAGGAGTACAGGTACGACACTGAGGAGGAGGAGGAGGAGGAGGAGCACAGGTACGACACTGAGGAGGAGAGAGCACAGGTACGACACTGACGACACTGAGGAGCAGGAGGAGGAGCACAGGTATGACACTGAGGAGGCGGAGGAGGAGCACAGGTACGACACTGAGGAGGAGGAGCAGGAGGAGGAGCAGAGGTACGACACTGAGGAGGAGGAGAGAAGAAGAGAAGAAGGAGGAGGAGGTGGAGAACCAGCTTTTGATTAGTTGAACAGTAGTAGCGGCTTATTTGGAGTAGAGTTCAGATCACGAGTGTCATAAAAACCAAAGAGCCAATCAGGAGTGAGGTTGTTGAAGGCCACGCCCCTTCCTGCCCACACCACTGGTTTAACAGGGAGCGGGCGCTTAGCAACACTGTCAATCAAACCTGTTGCTAACGCTAGCGAAAGAAGACGCCTGATTCTGCGCTATTCATCTTGTATGTATATGCACATTTGACAATAAAAGAAATTGAATTGAATTGATTTGTCTCCAGACGCCCCTGAGCGCCCCCTGGTGGTCGTGTTGGTCCCGGTCTGATGTTCAGAGTTTTGTAAATACGTCGGTCCGAGTTCAATATCATGATGAGTGTTTCAGACGTTTATTTTCACACCATTTCTAAAGCGGTTCTGTCTCTGGTTTGACTCTTTTTACCGACGAGGGTTTGCTCCTTTGTGACGTCAGGGTTTTGCCTTTTTCTTGATGGATTTGAAGTATCTGTGGTTCTGTTCTGCTGCTCATGAACCTGCAGTTTGACCATAGACGGTGTGAAAAAGTGGATTAATATGAAATAAAAACCCCAGGATCATGTAGAGGGTTAATACGAACATTTAAGACCAACATGAGTCTGACAGCAGCACAAAAAGAAAACTCAAAACTCAGAATAACTCCAAAAAATGAATAAATTAACTAAAAACATTAATAAATAAACTCAAAAATAATTAACCCCCCCCCCCCCCCCCCCCCCCCCCCCAAAAAAGAAAAAAAACTTAAATAACTAAATAAAAAAAATCAAAAACAAAACAAGACAAAATAAACTCAGAATAACTAAAAAAAAAATAAAAAATAAAAAAAAATGAACTCAGAATAACTCAAAGAAACAAACTCAAAATAACTAAAAAGAAAAGAATAAAATTAACGAAAACATTAATAAATAAACTCAAAATAATAAGTACAAAACCCCCCCAAAAAAAACTCAAATAAACTTAAATAAAAAAAAACAAAAAAAAAAACAAGAACAAATAAACTCAGAATAACAAAAAAAACAAACAAACCTCAAAATAACTAAAAAGAAAAGAATAAAATTAACGAAAAACATTAATAAATAAACTCAAAATAATAATTAAAAAAAACCCAAAAAACTCAAAATGACTAAATTAAAAATCTTTGGGACGCGGCGGCGGCAGGTTAGCAGCTACATCCATTTATATAAACATAGTATTAACTAAATAAAGGTTGAAATATAGTGACTAGAAGCTTTGACGTGACAATATTCAGGGTTAATATGTTTTTATTTGACATTTTGATTTAATAATGCTGCTGTCGTTGTTATAAAACGTCTCTTCAGAGTCTGTATAATCCAGATAACCATAATTATCACCAAAAACACATTTTCGATCATTTTAATCGTCGTCCAGATCAGATTATTCTGATAAATCGCTGCAGCAGAACATCTTAAAATAACTCGTCTTGAGTTTAGGGCTGTGGAAGTAATTTCATTTTATTTCTTTTAATCTGATGGAGAGTGGAGAGTTTTAAATGTTGAGTGATCAGCGTGGGGCCGTTAAATTCAAAGGTCTGCTCTACAGTCAGTCGTTGGGAGCAGTTTGTTTTGACTTTGGAGCATAAAACGTTATATTTAAAAGCCGTTCATCACCCGGATCTGCTGTTTCACTCCTGCTGCTCGTAGTTTTAGTCGGTTTAAGTATTTGGACTTTTCTTTCTAAGTATTTGTGACGGCTCTTCATGGACTGTATAAAGAAATGGACCGAGTGAGTGTGACGTCACCCGGAGTATCATAGCAACCCAGAGCAACGCTGTCAATCAAACCTGTTGCTAACGCTAACAGGAGCGACGTCGGGGAAAGAAGGACCTGATGTGTCTGTTATTAATCTCGTCTCCTCCCTCGTCTCCTCTCTCGTCTCCTCTGTCGTCTCCTCTCTCTCGTCTCCTCTCTCGTCTCCTCTCTCGTCTCCTCTCTCTCGTCTCCTCTCTCGTCTCTCTCTCTCCTCTCCTCTCTCGTCTCCTCTGTGGTCTCCTCTCTCGTCTCCTCTCTCTCTCGTCTCCTCTCTCGTCTCCTCCCTCGTCTCCTCTCTCGTCTCCTCCCTCTCCTCCTCTCTCCTCTCTCGTCTCCTCTCTCGTCCTCTCTCTCTCTCTCGTCTCCTCTCTCGTCTCCTCTCTCGTCTCCTCTCTCTCGTCTCCTCTGTCGTCTCCTCTCTCGTCTCCTCTCGTCTCCTCTCTCTCGTCTCCTCTCTCGTCTCCTCTCTCCTCTCCTCTCTCGTCTCCTCTGTGGTCTCCTCTGTGGTCTCCTCTCTCTCGTCTCCTCTCTCGTCTCCTCTCTCGTCTCCTCTCTCGTCTCCTCTCTCGTCTCCTCCCTCCTCTCCTCTCCTCTCTCTCGTCTCCTCTCTCGTCTCCTCTCTCTCGTCTCCCTCCCTCGTCTCCTCTCTCGTCTCCTCTCTCTTGTCTCCACTCTCTCTCCTCTCTCTCGTCTCTCCTCTCTCGTCTCCCTCTCTCGTCTCCTCTCTCGTCTCCTCTCTCGTCTCTCTCTCTCTCTCGTCTCCTCTCTCGTCTCCTCTCTCGTCTCCTCTCTCGTCTCCTCTCTCGTCCTCCTCTCGTCTCCTCTCTCTCGTCTCCTCTCTCGTCTCCTCTCTCGTTTCCTCTCGTCTCCTCTCTCGTCTCCTCTCGTCTCTCCTCCCTCCTCTCCTCTCTCGTCTCCTCCCTCGTCTCCTCTCTCGTCTCCTCTCTCCTCTCCTCTCTCTTCTCCTCTCCTCTCTCATCTCCTCTCTCTCGTTTCCTCTCGTCTCCTCCCTCGTCCTCCTCTCGTCTCCTCTCTCGTCTCCTCTCTCCTCTCCTCTCTCTCTCTCTCCTCTCTCGTCTCCTCTCTCGTCTCCTCTCTCCTCTCATCTCCTCTCTCGTCTCCTCTCTCGTCTCCTCTCATCTCCTCTCCCTCTCTCGTCACCTCTCTCGTCTCCTCTCTCGTCTCTCTCTCGTCTCTCTCTCCTCTCTCGTCTCCTCTCTCTCGTCTCCTCTCTCTCTCTCGTCTGCTCTCTCGTCTCCTCTCGTCTCCTCCCTCGTCTCCTCTCTCATCTCCTCTCTCGTCTCCTCTCTCTCTCCTCTCGTCTCCTCTCTCGTCTCCTCTCGTCTCCTCCCTCCTCTCCTCTCTCGTCTCCTCTCTCGTCTCCTCTCTCGTCTCCTCTCTCGTCTCCTCTCTCCTCTCCTCTCTCGTCTCGTCTCTCCTCTCCTCCCTCGTCTCCTCTCTCCTCTCCTCTCTCCTCTCCTCTCCTCTCTCCTCTCCTCTCCTCTCTCGTCTCCTCTCTCGTCTCCTCTCTCCTCCCTCGTCTCCTCTCTCGTCTCCTCTCTCCTCTCTCGTCTCCTCTCTCTCCTCTCTCTCTCGTCTCCTCTCTCTCGTCCTCTTGACTCCTGAATATTGAGCTGTTGCAGAAAGTCTCTGTTATCTGGGCCCATCGTGGGGGAGTCGGTTGTGGAGTTGTCCGCTGGTTTTGGGTCGATGTTATCACCGTTCTCCTGTCACTCAAACTGGCACTGACTCTATCTCGGTTCAGTCTGGACTCTGGACTCTCCCGATCGCTGGTCTGCGAGACAATTTTCATTCATGTCCGTTTATTAAAGGGCCCATATTACCTTAAACGGCCCAATTACCTTAAACGGCCCATGTGACTCGACTCTCTGATCTGTTCTGATGTTTCCTCGTCACACACAGACCTGGACCTGTGTTTTTTTGTTTCATTCTCACATGTTTAACACACAAACCTGCAGATTTAGGCTTTTAGAGTTTTTCTCTCAAACTGAAGAAAACACTCTGTTCCACCTTGTGATGTCATCATGTGGTGATACAGGAAGTGCTCCGCTGTGTTTTTAAACTCCACACACCTTCACTAGAATCATTTGGATCATTTCAGCTCTTGAATTGCCAATTTTCTACTGAACTAAAGGTAAAAGGAGGAGGAGTCAACTTGAAAACTACCACTTGATGACATCACAAGGTGGAACAGAGTGTTTTGATCTTTGTAGATGTTACAGACTAATAATAAAGTGTGACTCAAACATGTGAATGAAACAAAACATAAATCCAGGTCTGTTTTTGATGCTCTAACATCGTTCTGACATGGATTAAAGCTACAAGAGTCAGTTTGTGTGATACAGGAGCTTTAAAGATGGACTATTGTTGTGTTTTTGGGCAAGACACTTCACCAGCCTTTTGTATGAATGTGAAATAGACATGTTCTCATCTTCTCTCTCATCTCTTCGTTCTTGTCTCGTGGTCTCCTTGTTTTCATCTCCTCTCTCGTCTCCTCTCTCGTCTCCTCTCTCGTCTCCTCTCTCGTCTCCTCTCTGTCGTCTCCTCTCTGTCGTCTCCTCTCTCGTCTCCTCTCTCGTCTCTCGTCTCCTCTGTCGTCTCCTCTGTCGTCTCCTCTCTCGTCTCCTCTCTGTCGTCTCCTCTCTGTCGTCTCCTCTCTGTCGTCTCCTCTCTGTCGTCTCCTCTTCTCCTCTCTCTCGTCTCTCTCATCGTCTCTCTCGTCTCCTCTCTGTCGTCTCCTCTCTGTCGTCTCCTCTCTGTCGTCTCTCTCTCTCTCTCGTCTCCTCTCTCTCTCTCGTCTCCTCTGTCATCTCCTCCTCTCGTCTCTCTCGTCTCCTCTCTCGTCTCCTCTCTCGTCTCCTCTCTCGTCTCCTCGGTCGTCTCCTCGGTCGTCTCCTCGGTCTCGTCTCCTCTCTCTCGTCGTCTCTCTCTCTCTCCTCTCTCTCGTCTCCTCTCTCTCGTCTCCTCTCTCTCTCGTCTCCTCTCTTGTCTCCTCTCATCTCTCTCTCTCTCTCGTCTCCTCTCGTCTCGTCTCTCTCTCTCGTCTCCTCTCTCTCGTCTCCTCTCTCGTCTCCTCTCTCTCGTCTCCTCTCTCGTCTCCTCTCTCTCGTCTCCTCTCTCTCGTCTCCTCTCTCGTCTCCTCTCTCTCCTCGTCTCCTCTCTCGTCTCCCTCTCTCGTCTCCTCTCTCTCTCATCTCTCGTCTCCTCTCTCGTCTCCTCTCTCTCGTCTCCTCTGCCGTCTCCTCTCTCTCCTCTCTCTCGTCTCCTCCGATACCTGTTTCGATATTCGTTTTAGGTTCATTTCTAATCAGATTTTGGATGTTTTGACGCCCTCGGTCTGGAGTGCGTGAGTACGAGCTGCAGGAGACACGTGTTTTGTCCAGTCTGTCGAGCGCCGCACACATCAGATCGACATTGTTCCGTGTTTTAATTGAAACGCCGCGTGGTCACGTGATCTTCTATAGTCTCTCTATATGAACATGTGACCTCGCTCTCGCTGACGCACACGAGGCAAACACGACGAACGTGGAAAAATCACATAAAAGGTTGTTCTTTGGCCTTGTAGATCCTGACACGGGGAGGAACAACACACGAGACTGGAGCTTCAGCACGAGACCAGATCTGAACATGTACAGATAAAACAAATATATTATTGTGCTGTTCTAATTACATAAATGATGATTTTTGAATAGATTTTATTCTATATTTTACGTCCGTGAAACCAAATCTTCTGTTTATTTACTTGTTAATGCCAAACTGTTTGTGATACAAGTTGATCTACACAACATTTAGAGCGTTTTCATCCTCGACCGTTTATATACATGGACGTAGCTAAAGTGCTATGCTAACAGGACGCGTTCCAAACAGGAAGTGATCATGGAGCACTTCCTGCTCCATCAGCTCTGGCTCCAGTTCACTTTCTGTGTAAAAACTGTGTCTCTCTCTGTCCCTGCTGCTGTCAGACTCATGTTGGTCTTAAATGTTTGTATTAACCCTCTACATGATCCTGGGTTCTTTTTTCTTTTTTTCTACTTTAGTTATTTTGAGGTTACTTTTCTGTTTTTTTTTAATTTAATTTAATTTTATTTTTTTATGTAGAATGTTTTATTTTCTTAAAATTTTTTTTTTGTTTTTTTGAAGTTTGTTTTTTGAAGTTTGTTTTTTTATTTATTCAGAGGTTTTTTTTGAGGTTTTTTTTCAGTTTTTTTTTTTTTTTTTCCCGAGTTATTCTGAGTTTATTTTTTATGTTTTGTTATTTTGAGGGTTTTGTTTTTTTCAATTTTTTTTTAATATTTTTTAATTTATTTATTTTTTGTAGCTATTTTGAGTTTATTTTAATTTTGTTATCTTGAGTTTTTTATTTTTAGTTATTTTGAGGTTTTTTTTTTTATGTTTTTTTTTTTGGTTATTTTGAGTTTTTTCATGTTTTTTTCTGTTATTTTAAGTTTTGTTTTTTTTTTTAATTATTTTAAATTATTTTGAGTTTTTTGTGTATTTTATTGTTATTTTTTTAGCTTTTTTTTTTGTTATTTTGAGTTGCTTTTTTGTTTTTTTTTCGTTATTTAGATTTATTTTTTATGTTTTTTTTTTTGTTATTTTGAGTTGCTTTTTTGTTTTTTTATATGAGCTTCATTTGGAGCTGAAACGCTGTGTCTGACGTCCCTCTCACTTCGTCCTTTTCTTTATACTGTCTGTGAGATTACTCAAAGTAACATGAAGGAAACAGAAAAGTCCAGTTTTCAGAAAAAGTCATATTTAAAGTTAAGTGTTTTGTTGTTGCAGATTTGTTCAGGTTTATGCTCTTTTCACACCACACAACACCTCTTCTGATCTGTTCATTGTATTTATCTGTAAATATTTTCTGTGAGTTGTGTTTGTACTTTAGCCTCTGTCGCCCCATCACCGCGTGGTCCCCTCACCACAGCAAGCACAAGGTCAGAGGAGGGGCGTTCAATGGCGGCGGCGTTTTTTCCTACACACAAAAACGACCTCGAAAGCAGCGTCCCATTCACTGGAATATTTAAATATACAAAAGCGCGTACGATTCTCTCTTCTACAATACTGCACAGTGAAAACAAACACGACGTGAAAGGGACATCCAGACATTCTCAGAGTTTCGTCTCCGGGAGGGGATTCTGCATGCATGTGTACGGAGGAATGTTCAGCCGTTACCGTGGCGACGCACTGCACACATGAGCAAACGCCGCCAGATACGTTTTTAGATCAGGAAAAACATACAAAATGGATTTAAAGAACACATTTCCTGGAACCCGTGATTAATCAGAGTGTTCGAAAAGGTCAGAGTGACTAACTGAAGAAGTGTTGGCTAATGCTAATGCTAATGCTAATGCTAATGCTAATGCTAGCTTGTGACTGTAATGTTATTTGAGAGGGATCTGTTTAACAGCACAGCTCCCCTGTTGGAGTTCAGATAAATCAGCTGTTTCTACTCAGATTGAGTTAAAACAAAGCTCAGATTAAAGTCTACCAAAGCCTCAGACAGAGCAGTGCCTCCAGTTAGCTTCACTCTCCAGGAAATGTTGATGACATCATCTGTAAAGTTTGAGTATTTTCAGATTGTGCTGTGAGTGATGAGAGCGTTCAGACTCCAGTGAAGCTGAGTCTTATTGATACTTGAGCAGCTGATCATGTTCATGTTTCTTGCGGGTGTGACGCTAACTGGAGGCACTGCTCCGTCTGAGGCTCTGCTCCGTCTGAGGCTTTGTTAGACTTGAATCTGAGTTTTATTTTAACACAATCCGACTAGAAAAAACTGCTTTAGCTGAAACTACAGCAGGTGAAACAAGTCTCTCTCAAATAACATTACGGTCACAAGCTAGTTAGCATTAGCATTAGCATTAGCCCTGAACACTTGCACTGACCACAGGCTCCTAGAAATGTGCTCTTTAAATCATTTTGTGTTTTTTCTTGGGTTTTGGGCAGTGTTTGCTGCTGTGTGCATCGTGTTTCCATGGTAACTGCTGAACGTTCCTCCATTAGAGGCACATGTAGAACACCCCCAGCGTGATGTGACTGCAGAGTATCAATAAGACGGCCTTGTACGTCTGTCCTTCACGGTACAATCACAAGAGTGAGGCTGGATCTGCTCCATTACAGGAAAAAAAACATGTTTTTTTTCTCATTTAAAACATCTAAAAATACAGCTGACAGTCGGAGTGTTTGCTCCGCCGGAGAAAACCAGACGCTTTTACAGCTTTTTAGAGGCAGAACGTGACCGACACACGATAGCTTTTTTTTTGTTTCATGTTTGTTCAGTATTCGTCAAACGTGTAATTTCAAAACTAAATAAATAATATATATATATATATATATATATATATCATATATATATATATATATATATATATATATATATATATTTATATATATATATGTATATATATATATACATATATATATATATAGTTATAAAATCATTCAACAAATATCCAAAATGTTAAGATTTTGCAGATTCTGTTAAGCAGATTTGTTATAATTTAATGTTTATCTTAGAGTTTATGTTCTAAAAGTAACCCCCAATAGGAGAAATCTGCAGAATAGTCGGATTTGATTTAATTTAGTTTTTGTTTTTGTTTCATATTTAATTTAATTTTGTTTTATTTAAGTTTTATTTTATTTAATTTGTATTTTTTTTTTTTTATTTTATTTATTTATTTTTTAAATATATGTTTTGCTGTGAAACCCCTCACCACACACTTTATACACCCTCACCACACACTTTATACACTTCATACACCCTCGCCACACACTTTATACACTTTATACACCCTCACCACGCACTTTATACACTTTATACACCCTCGCCACACACTTTATACACTTTATACACCCTCACCACACACTTTATACACTTTATAAACCCTCACCACACACTTTATACACTTTATACACCCTCACCACACACTTTATACACTTTTCTCACACATTAACATTTTCTCACATTTCTCTCTTGTTTAAACACAAAGTTCAAACCTTCGTCGGTGCCTTTGTCGGTGCAGAACGTTTCATCGACATTGTGGGTTTTGTCGGGTTTTTCAAACATACAGCACTTCAGAGTCACACTGATCCGAGGTGCAGATGTTTGGTTGGCTGCAGGTAAAACATATTAACTGATCATAAAAGGTGAACTGATTCTTTGCAGTGACGTCGCTCGGGGGGTGTTGTGCATGTGTGCTTATGGTGAAATGTTCAGCGGTTACCATGGTAAGATTGTATGAAAACTCAAGAGAAAGAGGACATCTGGCACACGGGGACATTTCAGAGCGTGTTTGTACAGATCTGAAGTGCAGGATTAGAGGTTTTTGTGCAGGAGGTTGTGTCGTTCATGGAGGAAATGATGCTTCTTCAAAAATATCTTAAAATTTAGATTTTGATTCAATAACGATCATCGGTGCAGCGCTCTTCTGCAGGTTAAATATTAGTTTTCTTCCGTATGTCGTTGTCTTTGTCGGTTTTCGCTCCGTTAAACGTGACCATCGCCCTGTGTCTGCTCCACTCGGCCAAACACTTTAGAGCTTCAGAGCGTCCTGGGTCAGAGGTCAAAGGTCAGAGGAGCAGACTGTTCTCCTCAGTGTCCATTCACCATCCGAGAAAATAAAATAAAAACAGATAAAAACACTCAGAACATCACAGGAGACGGTGTTACGAGGGAGAACGCTCAGGTGTTTCTCCAGGTTCTGCTCGTTTTTTCTCATTTCCCTCTGAAGTTTTATTTAGAGAGATTCATGTTTGAGTTTAATCTTTAATCCACTATTTTTAAGACGCCATTTTGTCCATTTACCCCCGATTAACCTCCTCCTGGACACGCCCCCTGTGACACGCCCCCTCTCGTCTCCTTGTTCTTGTCTCCTCTCTCGTCTCCTCTCTCCTCTCCTCTCTCGTCTCCTCTCCCTTCTCCTCGTCTCCTCTCTCGTCTCCTTGTTCTTGTCTCCTCGTCCTCTCTCTCGTCTCCTCTCTCTTCTCCTCGTCTCCTCTCTCGTCTCCTTGTCTCTTGTCTTGTCTCCTCGTCTCCTCTCTCGGCTCCTCTCTCGTCTCCTCTCTCGTCTCCTCTCTCATCTCCTCTCTCGTCTCTCTCTCCTCTCCCTTCTCCTCTCGTCTCCTCTCCCTTCTCCTCTCGTCTCCTCTTCTCTCTTCTCCTCGTCTCCTCTCTCTCGTCTCCTCTCTCTCTCTCCTCGTCTCCTCTCTCGTCTCCTCCTCTCTCTTCTCTCTCTCTCGTCTCCTCTCTCATTTCCTCTCTTGTCTCCTCTCTCTTCTCCTCGTCTCCTCTCTCTCGTCTCTTCTCTCTCTCTCGTCTCTCTCTCTCTCGTCTCCTCGTTTCCTCTCTCGTCTCTCTCTCTCTCTCTCTCCTCGTCTCTTCTCTCCTCGTCTCCTCTCTCGTCTCCTCTCTCGTCTCCTCTCTCTCGTCTCGTCTCTCGTCTCCTCTCTCGTCTCCTCTCTCGTCTCCTCTCTCGTCTCCTCTCTCTTCTCCTTGTCTCCTCTCTCGTCTCCTCTCTCGTCTCCTCTCTCTTCTCCTTGTCTCCTCTCTCGTCTCCTTTCTCTCTTCTCCTCTCTCGTCTCCTCTCTTGTTTCCTCTCTCGTCTCCTCTCTTGTCTCCTCTCTCTTCTCCTCGTCTCCTCTCTTGTCTCCTCTCTCTTCTCCTCGTCTCCTCTCTCGTCTCCTCTCCTCTCTCCTCTCTCGTCTCCTCGTCTCCTTGTTCTTTACTGTATTATTTCTCGTGTCAGTTTAAATATTTCCTTGTTCTCGTTTAAATAAATTAAAAAACACTCAACTGTTTCCTGACACATGTTTGTTGTTCGGTGCTGCCCTCAATTTCCCAGGTGGGATTTTGTTTCTTAAACCCCTGAAGCAAACATGAAAACACCCGATAAACAAATTTAATTAAAAGAAACTGAAAAAGAAGTAAAGAAATGCAGATTTTAGTTTTTGTGTGAGTGAGAGCCTTAGAGAAACAACTGAAGAGTTTGAACATGAGCCGAGTTTAGAGACGCTCTGAGACACAGAGATTTACCTCTGCCTCCTCCTCTTCATCATCTCTGTGTTACTTCTCCTCTCTTTCCTTCTCTCTCTCCCTTTTTCTCTTCCCCTGCTTCCTCTCTTTTTTCTCTCTTTCTCTTTTCATCTCTCTTCTTCATTTCTTCACTCATGCTCTCTATCTCTGCCTCTCTCTTTCTGTCTTTCTTCCTCTCTCCCTCTCCCTTTGCTTTCTCCCTTCGCTCTCTCCCTTCCCCTCTTCCACCCACTCGTCTGTATACATCTCTATCTGTTTCTTTTTCTCTTGCTCTCTCTCCCTCCCACCTCTCTCTCTCTCGTCTTTCAGTCACTTTCTCTCTTCCTCCCTCTCTCTCTGTCTGGCTTTTTGTCTCCTTCCCTCTCCCTCCCTCCCTTCTTTCCCTCTCTCTCTGTCTTTCTGTTTCTTTCTCACTCCCTCTCTTCTCTTTCGCTCTCTCTCTGTATTTCTGTCTCTTTCCCTCTCCTTCCCTCCCTTCTCTCTCTCTCTCTCTCTCTCTCTCTCTCTCAGTGTCTCTGTCTCTCTCTTTCTCTGTCTCTCCACCACTTCCTCTGTATACATCTCTCTGTCTGTTTTTTCTTTCTCTCTGTCTTCCTTTCTCTGTATAAATCTTTCTCTCCCCCTTGTTCCTCTTTTTTCCACTCCTCCCTCTCTCTCCATCTCTTATTTCTCTCTCCTCCCGTATACATCTGTCTGTCTGCTTTTCTCTCTCTCTCTGTTTCTGTCTCTCCCTCCCTCCTCTCCTCTCTCTCTCTCTCTCTCCCCCTCCCTCTGCCTCTCTCCCTCTCCCACCAATCTCTCTCTTTCTCTCTGTCTCTCTATCTTTCTCTCTCTCTCCACCCCCGAATACATGTCTCTGTCTGTCTGCTTTTCTCTCTCTCTCTGTTTCTGTCTCTCCCTCTCTCCTCTCTTTCTCTCTCTGTCTCTATCTTTCTTTCTCTATCTCCACCCCCCCCGAATACATCTGTCTGTCGGTTTCTCTCTCTCTCTCTCTCTCATCTCTCCCCTCTGCTTCCCCTCTCTCTCTCTTTTTTCTCCCTCTCTCTTCTTCTCTCTCCTCTCCTCTTTTTTTCCTCTCTGTTTCTCCTCTCCCTCCTCCTCTCCTCTCTCTTCTCTCTGTCTCTCTTAATTTCACTCTCTCTCTCTTTCTCTCCCTCTTTTCCTCTCTCCCTTTCTCCTCATCTCTCTCTCTCTTTCTGTCTAACTCTCTCCTCTCTCTCTCCTTCTTTTTCTCTCCCTCTCCCTCTTTTCCTCTCCTCCTCATCTCTCTCTCTCTCTCTCTGTTTCAGGCTAAAGGGAAGAAGCCTCTCTTTGTGCAGCTCGTGCTCGACAACATCTGGAGTTTATACGACGCCGTGGTGACAAACAGGTGAGTGACCTTTGACCTTTTGGAGGTTGATGCACGACATCATCCTCGACATCATGACATCATCCCAACATCATCCCCGACATCATCTCAAACATCACGGCATCATCCCAAACATCACGACATCATCCCCAACATCACGACATCATCCCCAACATCACGACATCATCCCCACAACATCACGACATCATCCACAACATCACGACATCATCCACAACATCACGACATCGTCCACAACATCACGACATCATCCACAACATCACGACATCATCCACAACATCACGACATCATCCACAAACATCACGACATCATCCACAACATCACGACATCGTCCACAACATCACGACATCATCCACAACATCACGACATCATCCACAACATCACGACATCGTCCACAACATCACGACATCATCCACAACACCACGACATCGTCCACAACACCACGACATCATCCACAACATCACGACATCATCCCCAACATCACGACATCATCCCCCACAACATCACGACATCATCCACAACATCACGACATCATCCACAACATCACGACATCATCCACAACATCACGACATCGTCCACAACATCACGACATCATCCACAACATCACGACATCATCCCCAACATCACGACATCATCCCCACAACATCACGACATCATCCACAACATCACGACATCATCCACAACATCACGACATCGTCCACAACATCACGACATCATCCACAACATCACGACATCATCCACAACATCACGACATCATCCACAACATCACGACATCGTCCACAACATCACGACATCATCCACAACACCACGACATCGTCCACAACATCACGACATCATCCCCAACATCACGACATCGTCCACAACAACACGACATCGTCCACAACACCACGACATCGTCCACAACATCACGACATCATCACAACATCACGACATCATCCACAACATCACGACATCGTCCACAACATCACGACATCATCCACAACATCACGACATCGTCCCAACATCACGACATCATCCACGACATCGCGACATCATCCACGACATCACGACATCATCCACAACATCACGACATCGTCCCAACATCACGACATCATCCACAACATCACGACATCGTCCACAACATCACGACATCGTCCACAACATCACGACATCATCCACAACATCACGACATCGTCCACGACATCACGACATCGTCCACGACATCACGACATCATCCACAACATCACGACATCGTCCCAACATCACGACATCATCCACGACATCGCGACATCATCCACGACATCACGACATCATCCACAACATCACGACATCGTCCCAACATCACGACATCATCCACAACATCACGACATCGTCACACAACATCACGACAACATCGACAACATCCACGACATCACGACATCATCCACGACATCACGACATCGTCCACGACATCACGACATCGTCCCCGACATCACGACATCGTCCCCGACATCACGACATCGTCCCCGACATCACGACATCGTCCCCGACATCACGACATCATCCACAACATTACGACATCATCCCCGACATCACGACATCGTCCCCGACATCACGACATCGTCCCCGACATCACGACATCGTCCCCGACATCACGCCATTGTCCCCAACATCACGACATCATCCACGACATCACGACATCATCCACAACATCACGACATCATCCACAACATCACGACATCATCACAACATCACGACATCATCCACAACATCACGACATCATCCCCGACATCACGACATCGTCCCAACATCACGACATCATCCCAACATCACGACATCATCCACGACATCACGACATCATCCACAACATCACGACATCATCCACGACATCACGACATCATCCACGACATCACGACATCATCCCAACATCACGACATCATCCACAACATCACGACATCGTCCACGACATCACGACATCGTCCCAACATCACGACATCATCCACGACATCACGACATCACGACATCATCCCATCATCCCAACATCACGACATCATCCACAACATCACGACATCGTCCCCGACATCACGACATCGTCCCAACATCACGACATCATCCACGACATCACGACATCATCCCCAACATCACGACATATCCACATATCCATAAATAAATACACAAAAACCTGATCTCATTTGTGTTTTTGTTGCAGAGACAAAGACAGAGTGGACAAAGTGGTGACGTCTTTGGGGGTGAAGGTTTTGGCCCGAGACACGAGACACTCTGACCCTAAAGTCCTGCTGTCGTCCATCTGCAGCCAATGGCTCCCAGTGTCTCAGGCTGTGCTCTGTATCCTTCACCTGCTCCTGTCGAGAGTACTGCTACTACTGCTAATGCTACTACAGCTACTACAACTACTGCTACTATTACTGTCTAATTTGTTATGTTGTTTCCTCATCACACACAGACCTGGAGCTGTGTTTTGTTTCATTCACATGTTTAACAAACAAATTTAGGCTGAGTTCTTCTCTCAAACTGAAAACACTCTGTTCCACCTTGTGATGTCATCATGTGGTGATACAGGAGGTGCTCCTCTGTGTTTTTTAAACTAAACACACCTTCATTTCTAGAATCATCTGGATCAGTTCAGTGTTCAGTGTGACTCAAACATGTGAATGAAACAAACACGACTCCAGGTCTGTTTCTGATGATCTGACGACGTTCTAACATGAATTAAAGCTACAGAGTTAATTTGCGTAGTATCGGAGCTTTAAGTTTAGAAAAATCTGTGTTTCTTTAAAGCAAAAACACGTCTAAAACCTCTAGATATGCAACATTTACACAGGAGAAAATGAAATTGAAATGTAATAATACAGAAAGAAGAAGATTTCTGCTCCACTCGTGTTTTTAATGTGCAAAAACAATAGAAACTGAATCAGAAAACGACTTTTTCACTTCATTTTCCAAGCTCCACACGACAGTCTTTTAAAATTGTGTTTTTATTATAATTTCTGCTCACGGAGCCTTTTCCCAAACGCACTTTCCTCGAGCCCAGAGCTGGTTCCTTAACTCCGGTGCAGCCATGGTGTGTGAGAAGCTGCCCAGCCCCCTGGAGGTGTCTGCGGAGCGGGTGGAGCGGCTGATGAGTGTGGGCGCTCGGAGGTTTGACTCATTACCCGAGGAGACGCAGAGGCTCAAAGAAGGTACGGCAACTCCACAGGGTCAAATCACACGGCACTGACAGGAAATACGATCTGTGAGAGTGAGCATCGAGGAGAGGGGCTCATTTAAAGGAGCACGATGCGACATTTATGGAGGAGGGTGTGTCGCCTGCTTGTTTCCATGGGGATTATTTATTCATTTATTTATTTGATTTGAATAGAAACAGATACAAAAACACAAAGGAACAGTCAGGCTGAAGTAATCTGATGCAGTTACCACAGATTTTACACATTTTCTGCACTAAAAGTGGTACTTTTTTCATAGTTTGTTCAGGGTGCGACTTTTACTCAGGGTGGGGCAAAAAAGTATTTTTTCATCCAGCAGTTGTGTAAGTTCTCCTCTTAAAAAGACGAGACGCCTGTGATTTTCATCATAGTTTCACTTCAACTATGAGACAGAGGAAAGAATCAGGAAATCACACTGTAGGATGTTTTAATTAATTTTTTGCAAGTTTATGGTGTAAAATAAGTATTTGGTCAATAACAAAAGTTCGTGTCAGTACTTTGTTATATTCCCCATGTTGCAGTGACTGAGGTTAAACGTTTTGTTGCTGTAGTTTGGTCCATTCCTCCTGCAGATCTCCTCTAGAGCAGTGATGTTCTGGGACTGAGATCTGGAGACTGGGCCACTCCAGGACCTTGAAATGCTTCTTCTGAAGCCGCTCCTTCGTCGTGTGTTTGGATCATTGTCTCGCTGAAAGACCCAGACACGTTTCATCTTCACTGCCCTCGCTGATGGAAGGAGGTTTTCACTCAGAATCTCTCGATACATGTCTCTTTCATTTTGTCTTTACACGGATCAGTCGTCCTGGTCCCAGAAAAACAGCCCCAGAGCCTGATGTTTCCTCAGGCTCCACAGTAGGTCTGGTCTTTGGATCAGCTCAGCATCTTTCTCCAAACACCATGATCTGATCTTCTGACATTGTCCCAGTCTCTTCTGGATCATCCAAATCCAAACTTGAGACGGGCCTGGACATGTCCTTAATCAGGGGGACACGTCTCTGCAGGATTTGAGTCCCTGGTCGTAGTGTGTTACTGATGGTGCCTTTGTTACTTTGGTCCCTCTGCAGGTCGTTCACTAGGTCCCCGTGTGGTTCTGGGAGTTTTGCTCCTCGTTCTTGTGTCATTTTGACCCCACGGGGTGAGATCTTGTGGAGCCCCAGATGGAGGGAGATTATCAGTGTCTTTCTTCCATTTTCTAATAATTCTCCACAGTTGATTTGTTCACACGAGCTGCTCACCTGTTGCAGATTGAGTCTTCAGCCTGGTGCAGGTCACAGTTTCTAATTGTATATGTGAAATTATTAAATATATAATTCCACATCTTGGTTATTGTCGCTTCATCTTCCTCTGGAGCTGGTGAGTTTGTTCAGAATTCAGTGGATTTAGTTTTGGACTGAGATCCAGAGTAAACTTGTTGTTTTTTCTTCTTTAGTTTGTGATTAACTGTTAATATCTGACGTTAAACCAGACACGTGTCAGTTCTGTCTGAGCTTCAGCTCAATAAATATAAATAAAATACTGATATTCAGCCTGTTCTTCCACATTTTATTCTTATTATTATAACTTGACTTAAAGATAAAATGTCTGTTCTTGGTCTCGAATTTTGTCAAATAAATTTAACCAAAAAATTCGACTTCTATTTTTTTTTTTTTTTAATTTTTTTGCTGGTGCGACTTATTCTCCAGAGCGACGTCCAGAAAATACAGTGAATATTTCACTTTAACCTCTACATGTTATTCTACTATAATTATTATGAAATGGAGAAAATTTTGAAAATGCTGGAAATTGTGAACTTTTGTTGGATTTTATTTAATTAATTTATTTTTTTTATTGCATTTCAGGTTTTTTGTTGCATTTTAGTTTTTTGTGACATTTTAGGGTTTTTTTTGTGACATTTTAGTTTTTTTTGTTGCATTTCGTTTTTTTTGTTGCATTTTAGTTTTTTTTGTGACATTTTAGTTTTTTGTGACATTTTAGTTTTTTGTGACATTTTAGTTTTTTTTTGTTGCATTTGAGGTTTTTTTGTTGCATTTCAGTTTTTTTGTTGCATTTTAGTTTTTTTTGTGACATTTTAGGTTTTTTTTGTGACATTTTAGTTTTTTTTTGTTGCATTTGAGGTTTTTTTTGTTGCATTTTAGTTTTTTTGTTGCATTTCAGTTTTTTTGTTGCATTTTTTTTTTTTTTTTTGCATTTTATGTTTTTGTTTTTTTGTTGCATTTTTTTTTTTTTGTTGCATTTTTTTTTTGCATTTTATGTTTTTTTTTTGTGTTGCATTTCAGGTTTTTTTGTGGCATTTTAGTTATGTTTTGTTGCATTGTAGGTTTTTTTTATTATTATAACTTAACTTTAAAGATAAAATGTCTGGTCTTGGGCTCAGATTTTGCAAAGGAAATTTCCCCAAAAATGTGACTTAAATATGTTTTTTCTTCATTATTCTGCATTTTTTTGGTGCGACTTATCCTCCAGAGCGACTTAAAGTCCAGAAAATGTTATTCAAACACGAATCTCTCCAAAAACGACGAGAACCTGGAGAAACACCTGAACAGTTTGTAGTTTAAACGACACATTTACGTCTAAACTTTCTTTGTCGTACTTTCTCCGTGAGTCAGCACAGCCTCCATCAGCACAAAATGGCCGCCGTGGACCGTTATGAGGATAAACGGCGGGCGGAGACGTGCGGCGGTGTCGTGTTCTCCGCATTAGCGCCGTGACTTACAGCGGCGTTGTCCGTTCACACAGACCGCAGTGTAATCTCATCGCTGCTTCCTGCTTCTAGCCTGATGCACTTAGCTCTCTGCGGCGAGGTGGAGGTGCGTCGTAGATTACACTTTATCTAATACAGCCTCCCGTCTCCGGAGGACGGCGTCGGATTCTCTCGTTAAGTTGTAGTTTCAGAGTGAGGGATGCACTTTTTTAAATATGTACGTGAGAGTCGTTTCATGTTTCATTCACGGTTTACCCCGGGACACATCTGGAGGAGACTTACACCTCCACATCTGCAGTTTACATCCAGAACGATCCTTCGTGGCGTCGTTTTCACTGAGTTTCCTTTGTTTACTCACACAGGAGACCTCAGGTTATGGAGTCGAGGAAAAATGTGACATAACTCAACTCGATATGTTTTATATTTCACGTTCAAACCCTCAGAGCGGCGACTTTTTGCTTTTTTGTGGAGCTCAAACCCTCGTCCTTCTCTCAACGAGCTTCAGGAAATGGTTTCACTTCAGCTTCACCTTAAAGCCACAAAATGACACCTGATCTGAGTTTAATCGAGTTTAATAAAACGATAAAAAGAAACATGGAGCTAAATATGTGACAGTTAATACCCCACAGAAGTAAATACCTCCTCTTTAATACCCCATAGAAGTAAATACCTCCTCTTTAATACCCATAGAAGTAAATACCTCCTCTTTAATACCCCACAGAAGTAAATACCTCCTCTTTAATACCCCACAGAAGTAAATACCTCCTCTTTAATACCCCACAGAAGTAAATACCTCCTCTTTAATACCCCACAGGAGTAAATACCTCCTCTTTAATACCCCACAGGAGTAAATACCTCCTCTTTAATACCCACAGAAGTAAATACCTCCTCTTTAATACCCACAGAAGTAAATACCTCCTCTTTAATACCCCACAGGAGTAAATACCTCCTCTTTAATACCCCACAGAAGTAAATACCTCCTCTTTAATACCCCACAGAAGTAAATACCTCCTCTTTAATACCCCACAGGAGTAAATACCTCCTCTTTAATACCCCACAGGAGTAAATACCTCCTCTTTAATACCCACAGAAGTAAATACCTCCTCTTTAATACCCACAGAAGTAAATACCCTCCTCTTTAATACCCCACAGAAGTAAATACCTCCTCTTTAATACCCCACAGAAGTAAATGCCTCCTCTTTAATACCCCACAGAAGTAAATACCTCCTCTTTAATACCCCAAAGAAGTAAATACCTCCTCTTTAATACCCCATAGAAGTAAATACCTCCTCTTTAATACCCCACAGAAGTAAATACCTCCTCTTTAATACTCCATAGAAGTAAATACCTCCTCTTTAATACCCCACAGAAGTAAATACCTCCTCTTTAATACCCCACAGAAGTAAATACCTCCTCTTTAATACCCCACAGAAGTAAATACCTCCTCTTTAATACTCCATAGAAGTAAATACCTCCTCTTTAATACCCCACAGAAGTAAATACCTCCTCTTTAATACCCCAAAGAAGTAAATACCTCCTCTTTAATACCCCACAGAAGTACCCCAAATACCTCCTCTTTAATACCCCACAGAAGTAAATATGTCCTCCTCTTTAATACCCCACAGAAGTAAATACCTCCTCTTTATTACCCCGTAAAAGTCAAATTTGTAATGTTCCACAGTGGGGCATTAAACCTGCAGGATGTCTCATGCAGGACAGTTCCACGTCAGGTCTGTGGAGAGGCGAGGAATTTCTCAGTAAGTTTTTTTTTTTCTTTAGTTCAGTGTAGATTTGTGAGGATTTCCTGGACTGAAATGATGCCTCTAGTGCAGGTGTGTTTCAGGTGTTTCAGGTGTTTCAGTGTCTCTCTGTGGCTCTGTAGATCTGTCCGTCTCCGTCTTTGTCTTTCACGTCGTCCCTGATCGTCTCATTAGTCGAATCTCACCCACTGCTGCTGTGACTCACGGCTCCTCCCTCCGTGTGTCTGTGGACTCAGCTCAGCCCTCACCAGAGACAAATCAGGGAACACTCTGCATTTTATCTGAAAAAACGTATCACGATGTTTCTTTTATTGCATTTTCATATGAGGCCGAGAGCACAGTTTATATAAATGCACCACGTTCAAACAGGAAGTGATGATGGACGCACCTCTGGCTCCATCGACTCCAATTCACTTTACACTGAAAAGCCGCGCCCATGATCACCTGTTTGTAGCGCGGCGGCAGCGGCGGCGGCGGCTAGCAGCTTAGCTCTATAGAGTCTCTATGGTCTTCAGTCTGTTCACATTTAAAGTGTCATGTCTGTGTTTTTTTGTTCCAGTTTTCCTGAGATGCTCGAGTGACGTGGACGCTCCGGTCATCGTCTTCGTGTCCAAGATGTTTGCGGTGGACAGTAAAGCTCTGCCCCAGAACAGACAGAGGTACAGTCTGAATGTGCTTCTCTGAGATGATCCTGAGACGGACGTGCTCAGGTTTAATTTACAGTCACACAAAACACATTTATTATGACGGAAAAAAACAGCAAAACTCAAACACCCCACATAACCACAACGCTCCATCGTCGTCATCGTCTTCTTCTTCTTTATACTCTTCTTCTTCGTCATCTACTTCTTCCTTTTGGTCTTCCTCTTCTTCTTCTTTGTCTCCTCTTTCTTTGTCCTCTTCATCTTCTTCGTGTTTTTCTTTTTCTTTGTCTTCATCTTCTTTTTGGTCTTTGCCACGAGGCAACTGAGTTTAATCTTTAATCCACTATTTTCAAGACGCCATTTTGTCCATTTGCATGTCCACTGTGACACGCTCAGAGCTCTTCTCCTCTCTCGTCTCTTCTCTCGTCTCCTCTCTCGTCTGCTCTCTCGTCTCCTCCCTCGTCTCCTCTCCTGTCTCGTCTCTTCTCTCGTCTCCTCTCTCTCGTCTCCTCTCTCTCGTCTCCTCTCCTGTCTCGTCTCTTCTCTCGTCTCCTCTCTCTCGTCTCCTCTCTCTCGTCTCCTCTCTTGTCTCCTCTCTCGTCTCCTCTCTCCTCTCTCGTCTCCTCTCTCGTCTCTCTCGTCTCTCTCTCTCCTCTCTCTCTCTCTCTCTCTCTCTCATCTCCTCTCTTGTCTCTCTCCTCTCTCGTTTCCTCTCTCCTCTCTCGTCTCCTCTCTCTCCTCTCTCGTCTCCTCTCTCGTCTCCTCTCTCGTCTCCTCTCTCATCTCCTCTCTCGTCTCCTCTCTCGTCTCCTCTCGTCTCTCTCTCGTCTCGTCTCCTCTCTTGTCTCCTCTCTCGTCTCCTCTCCTCTCTCTCTCTCTCCTCTCTCTCTCGTCTCCTCTCGTCTCTTCTCCAGTTTTATTTTCTTAATCGTTGATACTCGTTGGATTCTGCAGCGTCGCGTCGTCATTTTGGTCCAAATGTTTAAAAATGTGCTGCTGTAGTGTCACATGCTCTGTCCACAGGGGGCGCTACAGCATATTGTGATTTAAAATGTGTAAATTATAACAGAGATGAGAACCATAGAGACACAAGCAGAGTAGGATTTACACACTGAACTTTAAGACACTGGTCTGTTATTTCCTCTATTGCACCATTAAACTTCGACTACGCCATAAAAGTATAAATATCTTCTTCTTCTATTGATTCAAACGGCGCAGACTTTAAATCCACAAAGGTTAAACTTTCACTTTGGCGAGTCTGTGTTTTGAGAAACGTTCCCAGTTTTTTGACGTGTTCTGATCTTAACTCCGAGACAAAGAGCTGTTCAGTATCAGTCACTGGAGCGGCTTCCATTAAGGCGAGAAGACGACGCTCTCATTTTTATCCTCTGATCTCACTATTACTCTCCGTGTGATCGCTGGGCCTTCAAATCCAATTACCCACAATCCCGAGCGGCTGTCCCCCGTCCTCCGGAGGTGAGCCCAGGTTAACGCGAGGCCCCCGTCCCAGGAACGCAGCCTGACGGACCGGCCAAGTCTGTCGCGTTATTGTAACTCTGCGGCCGATATCATCAACGTGTGACGCTAACTGTAGGCACTGCTCTGTCTGAAGCTCTGTGACGTAAAGGGTTCATATGACACTACTCTCTGATCTATTCTAACGTTTCCTCATCACAAACGGACCTGGAGCTGTGTTTTGTTTCATTCTCACATGTTTAACTCATAAACCTGCAGATTTAGGCTGAAAACACTCTGTTCCACCTTGTGATGTCATCATGTGGTGATACAGGAAGTGCTCCACTGTGTTTCTAAACTCCACACAACTTCATTTCTAGAATCAATATTAAAGAGGAGGTATTTACTTCTATGGGGTATTAAAGAGGAGGTATTTACTTCTTTGGGGTATTAAAGAGGAGGTATTTACTTCTATGGGGTATTAAAGAGGAGGTATTTACTTCTATGGGGTATTAAAGAGGAGGTATTTACTTCTGTGGGGTATTAAAGAGGAGGTATTTCCTTCTGTGGGGTATTAAAGAGGAGGTATTTCCTTCTGTGGGGTATTAAAGAGGAGGTATTTACTTCTATGGGGTATTAATGAGGAGGTATTTACTTCTGTGGGGTATTAAAGAGGAGGTATTTCCTTCTGTGGGGTATTAAAGAGGAGGTATTTCCTTCTGTGGGGTATTAAAGAGGAGGTATTTCCTTCTGTGGGGTATTAAAGAGGAGGTATTTACTTCTGTGGGGTATTAAAGAGGAGGTATTTACTTCTGTGGGGTATTAAAGAGGAGGTATTTACTTCTGTGGGGTATTAAAGAGGAGGTATTTACTTCTGTGGGGTATTAAAGAGGAGGTATTTACTTCTGTGGGGTATTAAAGTGGGGTATTAAAGAGGAGGTATTTACTTCTGTGGGGTATTAAAGAGGAGGTATTTACTTCTGTGGGTATTAAAGAGGAGGTATTTACTTCTGTGGGGTATTTAAAGAGGAGGTATTTACTTCTGTGGGGTATTAAAGAGGAGGTTTTACTTCTGTGGGGTATTAAAGAGGAGGGTATTTACTTCTGTGGGGTATTAAAGAGGAGGTATTTACTTCTGTGGGGTATTAAAGAGGAGGTATTTACTTCTGTGGGGTATTTAAAGAGGAGGTATTTACTTCTCTGTTGTATTAAAAGAGGAGGTATTTACTTCTGTGTTGTATTAAAGAGGAGGTATTTACTTCTCGTGGGGTATTAAAGAGTCAGGGTGTGTTTATTTACTTCTATGGGGTATTAACTGTCACATAAAGCATTCCATGTTTCTTTATTTAACTCCGTTTTATTAAACTCGATTAAACTCAGATCAGGTGTAATTTTGTGGCTTTAAGGTGAAGCTGAAGTGAAACCATTTCCTGAAGCTCGTTGAGAGAAGGACGAGGGTTTGAGCTCCACGAAAAAGCAAAAAGTCGGCGCTCTGAGGGTTTGAACGTGAAATATAAAACATATCGAGTTGAGTTATGTCACATTTTTCCTCGACTCCATAACCTGAGGTCTCCTGTGTGAGTAAACAAAGGAAACTCAGTGAAAACGACGCCACGAAGGATCGTTCTGGATGTAAACTGCAGATGTGGAGGTGTAAGTCTCCTCCAGATGTGTCCCGGGGTAACCTGCATCGTCCCGTCCCGACCCTCGTGCCTCTCGTTTCCGCGCTCGCCTCCCGCACGGCTCCATTAATCCGGGACGATGGCGGCTCGTCGTCGCGTCCGCGGCGGTTTATGGAGCTCGTGGGCGAGGTTAGCGGCTCCTCGAGAAGATCGAGGAAGTCAAACGCGCTCGTTAAAGTCGTGGAGGTCTCCTGTGTGGCTTAAGCTGTGTTTGCTCCGGCTTTAGGGTCTGGGACAGAGCAGTTACATTGGTGGACAGGGAGGGGGCAGTATAACGGTTCACATCATTTCGGAAATATATATATAAAAAAAAAAAACATATTTAAACTTCTATAAAGAACTTACAGGCCCAGGTCACACTGTTCTGATGTGTTCTGGTGATGTTTCCTCATAACAACTACTTGGGCGTGTTTCATTCTTCTTCTTCTTCACCTTCTTCTTCTTCACCTTCTTCTTCACTTTCCACATTCTTCACCCTCTTCCTCTTCTTCAGCTGCTTCTTCACCTTTTTCTTCTCCTTCTTCTTCACCTTTTTCACCTTCACCTTCTTTTTCTTCTTCACTTTCCACATTCTTCACCCTTTTCCTCTTCTTCAGCTTCTTCTTCTTTTTCTTCTTCACCTTTTTCACCTTCACCTTTTTTTTCTTCTTCGCTTTCCACATTCTTCACCCTCTTCTTCTCCTTCACCCTTTTCACCTTCTTCTTCACTTTCCACATTCTTCACCCTCTTCCTCTTCTTCAGCTTCTTCTTCTTCTTTTTCTTCTTCACCTTTTTCACCTTCACCTTTTTTTTCTTCTTCGCTTTCCACATTCTTCACCCTCTTCTTCTCCTTCACCTGTTTCACCTTCTTCTTCACTTTCCACATTCTTCTTCTTCAGCTTTTTCTTCACCTTTTTCTTCTCTTTCTTCTTCACCCTTTTCACCTTCACCTTCTTTTTTTTCTTCTTCACTTTCCACATTCTTCACCCTCTTCCTCTTCTTCACCCTCTTCCTCTTCTTCACCTTTTTCACCTTCTTCTTCACTTTCCACATTCTTCTTCTTCTTCACCTTTTTCTTCTTCTTCACCCTTTTCACCTTCACCTTCTTTTTTTTTCTTCTTCACTTTCCACATTCTTCACCCTCTTCTTCTCCTTCTTCACCTTTTTCACCTTCTTTTTTCTTCTTCGTCACCTTCTCCTTCATCTTCTCCACCTTCTTCATCTTTTTCGCCTTCTTTCTTCCTCTCCATCTTCTTTTTAACATTCTTCCTCTTCACCTTCTTCCTCTTCATCTTCCTCTTCACCTTCTTCTTCTTCTTCACCTTCTTCTCCATCTTTTTCACCTTCTCCTTCACCGTCTTCTTCTCCACCCTCTTCACCTTACTCTTCTTCACAAACGCTGCAGATTTAGGCTGAGTTCTTCTCTCAGACTGAAAACACTCTGTTCCACCTTGTGATGTCATCATGTGGTGATACAGGAAGTGTGTTTTTAAACTCCACACACCTTCATTTCTAGAATCATTTGGATCATTTCAGCTCCTGGAATTTCCAATCTTCTATAATAATAATAATAATAATAATAAATTTTATTTATATAGCGCTTTTCAAAACACTCAAAGACGCTTCACAGTACAAGAATAAAATATCACACAATTTACAACTAAAATCAAACATTAAAAGCAATTTTGAACAGGTGAGTTTTTAGTTCTTTTTTGAAGGTGGGAGGTCAGTCACGGAGGGGTTTGGGCAGTGAGTTCCAGAGGGTGGGGGCAGCGATGGAGGAGGCTCTGTCCCCCCAGGTTCGGAGCTTGGTCCTACAGGGCAGGGACAGGAGGGTGGAGCTGGAGGAGGGAGCGAGATGGAGTGTGGTGGTGGAGCAAGTCCGTGAGGTAAGGAGGGGCCAGGTTGTGGAGCTTTGAATGTGAGGAGAAGGATTTTGAAGTGGATGCGCTGAGGGACGGGGAGCCAGTGGAGCTTGTGGAGGACAGGGGTGATGTGTTCACGTGAGCGGGTGTGGGTGAGGAGCCGGGTGTGGGTGAGGAGCCGGGCGTGGGTGAGGAGCCCGGTGAGGGTGAGGAGCCCGGTGTGGGTGAGGAGCCGGGCGTGGGTGAGGAGCCGGGCGTGGGTGAGGAGCCGGGCGTGGGTGAGGAGCCGGGCGTGGGTGAGGAGCCGGGAGTGGGTGAGGAGCCGGGCGTGGGTGAGGAGCCGGGCGTGGGTGAGGAGCCGGGTGTGGGTGAGGAGCCGGGTGTGGGTGAGGAGCCGGGCAGCAGAGTTTTGAATGTACTGTAGTCTATTGAGGGTTTTGGATGGTGGACCGTAGAGGATGCTATTGCAGTAGTCGATTCTAGATGTGATGAATGCCTGGATGAGAGTTTCAGCGGCAGAGAAGGTGAGTGATGGGCGGAGACGGGCGATGTTTTTGAGGTGGAAGAATGCAGTCCGGGTTATGTGCTTGACGTGGGGTTCAAATGAAAGAGTGGGGTCGAGGAGCACACCGAGGTTGCGGATGAGTGGGGATGGGGAGAGTGTGGACTTCTACTGAACTAAAGGTAAAAGGAGCTGTTCACTTGAAAACTACCACTTGATGACATCACAAGGTGGAACAGAGCATTTTGATCTTTGGAGATGTAACACACTAATAATAAAGTGTGACTCAAACATGTGACTGAAACAAACACGACTCCAGGTCTATTTTTGATGCTTTATCGACGTTCTAACGTGGATTAAACCTCACGAGAGTCAGTTTTGTGTAATATCAGACCTTTAAAACTCGGTGAGACGATTAAACGTACAAATTGGCCATGACCCATTTAAAAGGTCCACTGTGTAACCTTTCTACGTCGCTATGGAAATGTCACTGCTTCACCTGGAACGTTCAATAGTCTGACATTTAACTCATCTGTCCTGCATTTATTCAATTAGATGTTTCTACTGCGCAAAATCCATGGAACGGACCAGAGTCTGTTCATATAAATGCACAGAGCTAACCTGCTAGCCACCTCCATGCTACAAACAGGAAGTGGTCATAGTGCACTTCCTGCTCCATCGACTCGAGTTTAGAGTCAAACGGGCAAAACAATAACCTCTCAATGGAGTCGAGTATCTTTAAATTATTTACATTTTTGACTCATTTTTGATTGATTAATGTGACAAAAACTAATAATTATAAATATGTAAATGAGTTACAGGAACCAGCAGGATGTTTTTCATAAGTCGTTTTGAAGATTGAAGTGAACAGACCTGAGTGTGAGCGCATTTTATGTCTCTTTATTTCTGCAGAGTCCAGACTTTTATGAGCTCAGACTGGAAAACACAAAAACATCTGCACAGGTCCATGAAAAATATCAGAGACTAGAGCTGTTACAACGATACTGCACTTTTTCAGAAGTACTCAGACCAAATCACTGATCCGATACCTCTGTGTACTTCCTGAATGACCCTGAGACGTCTGCTGCTAATGCTAACGCCCAGAGCAGGTTAAATGCTAACGCCATGACAGAGCTAACATGATAACAGTGCTAACACCACGACAGCGCTAACACCACGACAGCGCTAACGCCATAACAGTGCTAACGCCACAATAGCACTAACACGGTAACAGTTCTAACACATGACAGCGCTAACACGATAACAGTGCTAATACCATAACAGCACCAACACCACAACAGCGCTAACATGATAACAATGTTAACACCAACGCCACAAGGGCGCCAACACCACAACAAACAGCGCAAACACCACAAAAGTGCTAACACCCTGACCGCGCTAACACCCTGACCGCGCTAACACCCAGACAGCGCTGACACCACAACAGTGCTAATTCCACGACAGCGCTAACACCCTGACAGAGCTAACACCACAACAACGCTAACGCTACAACAGCGATACCGCCACAACAGCGCTAACTCCACAACAGCGCTAACACCACGGCGCTAACACAGACTTTGTTCCCTGCGTGTAATGACCCATCTGCTCTGAGGATAAGTTCTTTCTTCTCGCTGCTGTTTTGCTCTGTGGGAGAAAGTGAAAGTGAAAGTGTTTAAATCAGCTCATGAAAAAACCTTCATCCATGTGACTCTGACACTTCAGTCGCAGAATCTCATTTATTCTTCCAGATGATGTTTAGAGACTGACTTTTATTTTTGCTCTTGTGCTGAGACAGAACAGTGTCGTTTTAATCTGTTTCTTCTGACTCTGGTATCGGTATCGTTGAGTAGGTCAAGTATCGGTATCGGAACAACATTATTAAAAACACTGTAAACTTGACTTGAAAGATCACGATCGACTTCTCGTTAAAGCTGGAGCTATATTTTTTAGGGTCAGTATTTATTGTGTTTTACATTTTTTTTTTGCTTTACTGAAACATTTTTGGTATTTTTTCATGTATCTGATCAGATTTAAGCCGTAAAGTTTGAATAAATAACTCGTCTGACTCGTTGCAGCTCAATATTGTAGATTTATAATAGTTTTTGTGGTTTAAATCTTATAATTTATTATCGTTTATCTCGAGAGGTCGACTTGAAAGGTGTCGTTTTTGCGCAGTACCTCCCTTGACCACAAGTCGGCGCCGCTCTCCAGGCCTGCGTCTCCTTTCTCCTCGTGTCAGATGTGGTGGATGTTGATTTTTCTCTCCACAAACCCGCTTTACTCTGCTCCTGTCACAGCTCCGTGGCCTAATTGCAGAGTTTGTGTTGGGTTTAGACACACTGTCAGAACCGGAGCAGAAGAAGAAGAAGAAGAAAAAGAAAAAGAAGAGAAGAAGAAGAAGAAGAAGTGATGTAAGGTCAGCTGCAGCGAGGAGCCAGAGGGGGGCAGGAGCGGGGGCTGTCCAAACTGTCTGAGAGCTAATGAGGACAGCAGCGCCGTTACCTGGAGCCTCCTGCACTTCTGAGGACGCCCCGGCTGCAAACCTCACTGCACAGACCTGACTCGTAACACATAACGAGGAGACTGAGCGAGCAGGGAAATATACAAAACTGGAGAAGAAACACGAGCAGAAGTTTGGAGTTTATTAGGTCTGAGACGCTGAAGCTTTTCCCAGAGTCAGAACTGTCACCGCTCACGCTCAACGTCGTCCTCTTCTTCGTCCTCTTCTCTGTCCTCTCCTTCGTCTCTTATCCTTAATATCTTCTCGTTCTCTTATTAGTTCTATTCTTCGTCCTCTCCTTCATCCTATCCTTAGTAATCTTCTAGTAATATCTTCTAATTTCGTCCATCTTATTTGTCCTCTTCTTTGTAATATTATTCATAATCTTATTCATAATATCTATTAGTTCTCCTATAATTAGTCCTATTCTTAGTAATATTCTTCGTAATATCCTTAGTAATTTCTAAGTAATATTATTAATCCTCTTCTTAGTAATATAATTCGTCTTATTTAGTAATATTATTCGTAATCAAATTAGTAATCTTATAAGTCCTCTTCTTCATCCTCTTCTTAGTAATCTCCATTAGTATTCTTATTAGTAATATTCTTAGTCCTCACCTTCGTCCTATAATTAGTAATCCTTATTAGTCCTCTTATTAGTCCTATCTCCTTAGTCCCCCCCTAATTAGTAATCTTATTAGTAATCTTATTAGTCCTATAATTAGTAATATTCTCCGTCTCTTCTCCGTAATATTCTCCGTAATCTCCTTCGTAATCTCCTTCGTCCTCTCTTCGTAATATTCTTCGTCCTCTTCTTTAGTCCTATTCGTCCTCTTCTCCATCCTAAACCTTCGTAATCTTCTTAAGTAATATCCTTCGTAATATTCTTAGTCCTCTCCTTCGTCCTCTAATCCTTCGTCCTCTTCTTCGTCCTATTCTTAGTCCTATTCTTTGTCCTCTTCTTTGTCCTCTTCTTTGTCCTCTTCTTTTGTAATATTCTCCGTAATATAATTCGTAATATTCTCCGTAATATTCTCCGTCCTCTTCTCCGTAATCTTATTTGTCCTCTCCTTAGTCCTCTTCTTCGTCCCCTCCTTCGTAATCTTCTAAGTAATCTTCTTAGTCCTCTTCTTCGTCCTCTTCTCCGTCCTCTCCGTAGTCCTCTTCTTCATCCTCTTCTTCGTCCTATCCTTAGTAATCTTATTCGTCCTATCCTTCGTCTTCTTATTCGTAATCTCCTTAGTCTTATTATTCGTCCTCTTCTTAGTAATCACCTTCGTAATCTAATTCGTAATCTTCTTCATAATATTCTTCGTAATCTTCTTTCGTCCTCTTCTTAATATAATTAGTCCTATTATTAGTCCTCTTCTTCGTCCTCTCCTTCGTAATTCTTCGTCCTCTCCTTCGTCCTCTATCAGTCCTCTTCTCCGTAATATCCTTCGTCCTCTTCTTAGTCCTATTCGTTCTTCTCCGTATTCTCCGTCCTCTCCTTCGTCCTCTAATTAGTCCTCTTCTAAGTCCTCTCCTTCGTCCTCTTCTCCGTCCTCTCCTTCGTCCTCTTCTTCGTCCTCTTCTTCGTCCTCTTCTTCGTCCTCTTCTTCGTCCTCTCCTTCGTCCTCTTCTTCGTCCTCTTCTCCGTCCTCTTCTTCGTCCTCTCCTTCGTCCTCTTCTTCGTCCTCTTCTCCGTCCTCTTCTCCGTCCTCTCCTTCGTCCTCTCCTTCGTCCTCTTCTTCGTCCTATTCTCAGTCATCTTCTTAGTCCTCTCCTTCGTCCTCTTCTTCGTCCTCTTCTCCGTCCTCTTCTTTAGTCCTCTCCTTCGTCCTTATTCGTCCTCTTCTCCGTCCTCTTCTCCGTCATCTCCTTCGTCCTATCCTTCGTAATCTCCTTCGTCCTCTCCTTCGTCCTCTTCTCCGTCCTCTCCTTCGTCCTCTTCTCCGTCCTCTCATTCGTCCTCTTCTTCGTCCTCTTCTTCGTCCTCTTCTTCGTCCTCTTCTTCGTCCTCTCCTTCGTCCTCTTCTTCGTCCTCTTCTCCGTCCTCTTCTTCGTCCTCTTCTTCGTCCTCTTCTTTCGTCCTCTTCTTCGTCCTCTTCTCCATCCTCACCTTCGTCCTCTTCTCCGTCCTCTTCTCCGTCCTCTTCTTCGTCCTCTCCTTCGTCCTCTTCTTCGTCCTCTTCTTCGTCCTCTTCTTCGTCCTCTTCTTTCGTCCTCTTCTTCGTCCTCTTCTCCGTCCTCACCTTCGTCCTCTTCTTCGTCCTCTCCTTCGTCCTCTCCTTCGTCCTCTTCTCCGTCCTCTCCTTCGTCCTCTCCTTCGTCCTCTTCTCCGTCCTCTCCTTCGTCCTCTTCTCCGTCCTCTTCTCCGTCCTTTCCTTCGTCCTCTTCTTCGTCCTCTTCTTCGTCCTCTTCTCATGAAACTTTATAAATCTCAAAGTTTATCCAGAGTCCTGAGTTTAAAATGTGCTTTTTTCGACTTAAAACAGCTGCGTTATGGATATTAGTTAGCACGTAGCTGATTAGCATGTAGCTGATTAGCACATAGCAGGTTAGCGCGTAGCCGGTTAGTACGTAGCTGGTTAGTACATAGCAGGTTAGCGCGTAGCCGGTTTGCGCGTAGGTAGTTAACATGTAGCAGGTTAGCACGTAGCTGGTTAGCGTGTAGTGGGTTTGCGCGTAGGTAGTTAATATGTAGCAGGTTAGCACGTAGCTGGTTAGCGTGTAGTGGGTTTGCGCGTAGGTAGTTAATATGTAGCAGGTTAGCACGTAGCTGGTTAGCCTGTAGTGGGTTTGCGCGTAGGTAGTTAATATGTAGCAGGTTAGCACGTAGCTGGTTAGCGTGTAGTGGGTTTGCGCGTAGGTAGTTAATATGTAGCTGGTTAGCACGTAGCTGGTTAGCACGTAGCTGGTTAGCATGTAGCTGGTTAGCACGTAGCTGGTTAGCATGTAGCTGGTTAGCACGTAGCTGGTTAGCAGGTAGCTGGTTTGCATGTAGCAGGCTAATACGTAGCAGGTTAGCCTCTGCGATGCCTTTAAACTCTGTATATCTGATTTTTTGGATAAACTCCATGAGAAAAGTGGATGTAAAAGTCCAGACTCGTGGAGCTTCATGGATCTGGACAAAGTTTTTAACAATCATCTTCTATTTATAGTTGATTCTTAATGTTTTAAACAGATGTAATAAAATGGATCAGCGATGGCTTTGTGGATTTCTGTTTTACTTCTCGGTGATGGCCACAGTCTGTTTTCGGGGCCATGTGTTTGGCATCGATGGATTTTATGATGTGACTCGGACAAAACCCTGATCTGTCGACCCCGAGGTCCCATAATGCACCTCTCTGTGATCTGTGTGATAATGTCCTCATCTCAGACCTGGAGTGTGGGCCGTTTCATTCTCACATGTTTAACTCACAAACCTGCAGATTTAGGCTGAGTCCTTCTCTCAAACTGAAAACACTCTGCTCCACCTTGTGATGTCATCATGTGGTGATACAGGAAGTGCTCCGCTGTGTTTTTAAACTCCACACCTTCATTTCTAGAATCATTTGGATCATTTCAGCCCCTGGAAATCCTCTCAAATCCTCTACTGAACTAAAAGTGAAAGGAGCTGTTCACTTGAAAACTACCACTTGATGACATCACAAGGTGGAACAGAGCGTTTTGATCTTTGTAGATGTTACAGACTAATAATAAAGTGAGACTCAAACATGTGAATGACACAAAGTTGAACTGTGAAGTGAAGTTGTATTTGGAGAGATTCATGTTTGAGTTTAATCTTTAATCCACTATTTTCAAGACGCCATTTTGTCCATTTACCCCGTTTAACCTCCACCTGGACACGCCCACTGTGACACGCCCCCTGTGACACGCCCACTGTGACACGCCCACTCTCGTCTCCTCTCTCTTCTCGTATCCTCTCTCGTCTCCTCTCACCTCTCCTCTCTCCTCTCCTCTCTCCTCTCTCATCTCCTCTCTCGTCTCCTCTCTCATCTCCTCTATCTCCTCTCTCGTCTCTCTCTCGTCTCCTCTCTCGTCTCCTCTCTCGTCTCCTCATCTCTCGTCTCCTCTCTCCTCTCCTTTCTCGTCTCCCTCTCCTCTCCTCTCTCGTCTCCTCTCTCGTCTCCTCTCTCTCGTCTCCTCTCTCCTCTCCTTTCTCGTCTCCTCTCTCGTCTCCTCTCTCGTCTCCTCTCTCGTCTCCTCTCTCATCTCCTCTCTCGTCTCCTCTCTCGTCTCCTCTCTCGTCTCCTCTCCTGTCTCCTCTCTCCTCTCTCATCTCCTCTCTCGTCTCCTCTCTCGTCTCTTCTCTCGTCTCCTCTCCTGTCTCCTCCCTCGTCTCCTCTCCTCTATTCTCTCGTCTCCTCTCCTGTCTCCTCTCTTCGTCTCCTCTCTCGTCTCTCCTCTCTCATATCTCCTCTCTCCTCTCTCGTCTCCTCTATCTCGTCTCCTCTCTCGTCTCCTCTCTCCTCTCCTCTCTCGTCTCCTCTCTCGTCTCTCTCTCTCTCGTCTCTCTCCTCTCTCGTCTCCTCTCTCCTCTCCTTTCTCGTCTCCTCTCTCGTCTCCTCTCTCGTCTCCTCTCATCTCCTCTCTCGTCTCCTCTCTCGTCTCTTCTCTCGTCTGCTCTCTCCTCCTCTGTCTCCTCCCTCGTCTCCTCTCTCCTCTCTCATCTCTCTCTCTCCGTCTCCTCTCTCGTCTCTATCTCTCGTCTCCTCTCCTGTCTCCTCCCTCGTCTCCTCTCTTCTCTCTCGTCTCCTCTCCTGTCTCCTCTCTCGTCTCCTCTCCTGTCTCCTCCCTCGTCTCCTCTCTCTCTCGTCTCCTCTCCCGTCTCCTCTCTCTCGTCTCTCCTCTCTCCGTCTCCTCTCTCGTCTCCTCTCTCGCTCCTCTCTCTCTCTCTTGTCTCCTCTCTCCTCTCCTCTCTCGTCTCCTCTCTCTCCTCTCTCTCTCTCCTCTCTCGTCTCCTCTCTCCGTCTCCTCTCCCGTCTCCTCTCCCTCCTCTCTCGTCTCCTCTCTCGTCTCCTCTCTCGTCTCCTCTCTCCTCTCTCCTCTCGTCTCTCTCTTCTCCTCTCCGTCTCCTCTCCTCTCTCGTCTCCTCTCTCCTCTCTTCTCTCCTCTCTCGTCTCTCCTCTCGTCTCTCTCTCTCCTCTCCTCTCCGTCTCTCTCTCTTCTCCTCTCTCGTCTCTTCTCTCCTCTCTCGTCTCCTCTCTCTCTCTCGTCTCCTCTCCGCCGTCCTCTCTCGTCTCTCTCTCTCGCCTCCTCTCTCGTCTCCTCTCTCTTCTCCTCTCTCGTCTCCTCTCGTCTCCTCTCTCCTCTCCTCTCTCGTCTCCTCTCTCTCCTCCTCTCTCCGTCTCCTCTCTCGTCTCCTCTCTCGTCTCCTCTCTCGTCTCCTCTGTCCTCTCTTCTCTCCTCTCCCGTCTCCTCTCTCGTCTCCTCTCTCCTCTCTTCTCTCCTCTCTCGTCTCCTCTCTCCTCTCTCGCCTCCTCTCTCGTCTCCTCTCTCTTCTCCTCTCTCGTCTCTTCTCTCCTCTCTCTCGTCTCCTCTCTCTCGTCTCCTCTCTCGTCCTCCTCTCTCGTCTCCTCTCCTCTCTCGCCTCCTCTCTCGTCTCCTCTCCTCTCCTCCTCCCCCTCTCGTCTCTCTCTCGCCTCCTCTCTCGTCTCCTCTCTCGTCTCCTCTCTCGTCTCTCTCTCGCCTCTCTCTCGTCTCCTCTCTCTCTCCTCTCTCGTCTCCTCTCTCGTCTCCTCTCCCCGTCTCCTCTCCCGTCTCCTCTCCCGTCTCCTCTCTCGTCTCCTCTCTCGTCTCCTCTGTCCTCTCTCTCGTCCTCTCTCTCTCCCTCTCCTCTCCTCTCTCGCCTCCTCTCTCGTCTCCTCTGTCCTCTCTTCTCTCCTCTCCCGTCTCCTCTCTCGTCTCCTCTCTCCTCTCGTCGCGTCGTCGTTTTGGTCCAAATGTATAAAACGTGCTGCTGTAGTGATGTGCTCTGTCCATAGGGGGCGCCGACAGCTCCACTGGACACTTGTTAGTCTTTTATGAAGTCGTTTTAGGTGAAAACTGTGACTTAAAATGCCCAAATTCGTAACATAACGATCCACAGGTGTCACAGATTATAACTATAGCGACACAAACACAACAGATTTAAATTTTCCATGTGTGTTCTTCCCGGTTTTATCCAGTGGCAGGAGTTTTTGTCCCGGCGTTCCCTGCTCCCGCCTCGGCCCCGCGGCGCTGGCACATACACGTCTGTACATATGCCTCGGATTAGCGATGACATCTTCTACACAGAACCACATTATAACGGACACGGCACAGATGTCTGCGCTCGCCTCGGACATACTTTCCTCTGCTCGCGGGATTAACACAAAATTCCAAATCCATATTTATACTCGGGACGGTGCCGGCGGCTTTTTGTGTCTTTGGAGATCTCAGAGTGTTGCTTTAACGCATCTAATTTCGCGTTTTAACATAAAGATGCATATTTACGAGTGAGAAAGGAGGTATAAAAGTGAGGGAATTATGGCAAACAAGTCGGAAGTTTGGAGATGTCAAAGAAAAAGAGGAAGATGCAACTGTAAAAGTCATGATAGTAATGAAAAATACAACAAAACTTCATCATAAGCACGCACACACACACACACACACACACACACACACACTCTTGGATTTTCCAGAGCTCTCTCAGTTCCTCATTTTTTTGCTCTTTGCGGTCGCCTGTCGTCCTGCCCCAGAATTTGGAAGCGATTACTTCATAACCGCATCGGGACGCAGCACAAACCAGCGCTGGCATTCGCATTATTACCAGGCCTCTGACCTCAGTGACTGATCCGCGGGGCTGGAGCGAGGCACTTTTCATGTTTCAGCACATTTCAAGTATTAACTATTAAGCCACACATCCTGGAAAATGATGAATATTAATCGCCAAATTTCCAGTTGCCGAAGCCATGGAAAAAAACCGACGGAATTTTGAAACTGGGTCGGATTTTCTTTCAGCTTTATGTATTTTCACTGCCCTATTTGCAGTTTTATGAGGTTTTATGAATGATGCATCACCATAGACTGTGGATGTAAATGAACCTGCCAGTGAAACAGGAAGTGAGCGTCCGACTCTGGCTCCAATTCACTTTCTATGTAAAAACTGTGTCTCTCTCTCTGTAACTGCTGCTGTCAGACTGGACATTTTGGTCTTAAATGTTTGTACAGGAGCCGCCACTATATCGCGCTTCTCCTGTCATTCGTCTCGCTGTTTTGCAGATTTTTTGTGTGCAATTTTTAACGTACATTGTGTTCTGCGTCCTGATTGGCTGAGGGACTGTAGACCATTGTGTTCTGCGTCCTGATTGGCTGAGGGACTGTAGACCATTGTGTTCTGCGTCCTGATTGGCTGAGGGACTGTAGACCATTGTGCTCTGCGTCCTGATTGGCTGAGGGACTGTAGACCATTGTGTTCTGCGTCCTGTGAGCGGGACTGTAGACCATTGTGTTCTGCGTCCTGATTGGCTGAGGGACTGTGGACCATTGTCCATCAGTCTCCTCCGTGTCTCCTGTACAGTACAGAATGTGTCAGACAAATTTACACCGACAAAAAAATGAACTTAAACTTAAAAACAAGCTTAAAACAAGCTTAAAATAACAAAAAAAATCTAAATGAACTCAAATTAACTTAAGAAAAAAAAAACAACTAAAAAAATAAACTAAAAATAACCAAAAAAAAGAATTAAAAAAAAACAAAACTCAAAATAATAATTAAAAAAAAAAAAGAGAAAAATAACTAACACAAAAACCCTAAAAAAACTAAAACGATACTACAACTACTTCGCAGGTTATTTTTAGAACATAATAAACGAGGGAGCAGTGTCACACACTTTTTATTTCACGTCTGTGTCTGTGAAACAACATCTGAACATTAATAACAGACACATCAGGTCCTTCTTTCCCCGACGTCGCTCCTGTTAGCGTTAGCAACAGGTTTGATTGACAGCGTTGCTAAGGGAAGAGGCGTTACCTTCAACAGCCTCGCTCCTGATTGGCTCTTTAGTTGCCATGACTCTCACTCAGTCCACTTCTTTGCACAGACTTTTTACATTTCATTTAGTCAAAGTTGAAAAGTTAAATCATTTTCTTTTGTTGTATATATATAATACTGGAAATACCTTCAAATAACTAAAATCAGAGCTAAAGTGCAGTGTTTTGTGAGTCGCTGTGTGTTTTCACGGCCATGTGTTTGGTTTCGATGGAGTTTATGAGGTGACTTGGACATAACCCTGCGCTGTCGGCTTCTAAATGCAAGAAAAATCTGAGGATATTACATTTTACAGCTGTCGCTCTCTCCAAGACTTTAACCCAGCCAAACTGCAGCTCTCCAGAACCTTTTTGTACAACGTCTGAAGTCGGAGCATCACAAACAGAAGCGGCTGGTCCCTGTGTCGTTTATACAGGTTTTAAAATGTGTAGTTTATATTTCTGCTTCTGCTACGACCAATAATACAGAGTTGGATTTTTCTAGCGTGTTTCCAGACGCTCAGATCACTTTACTCTTCACGTTTCCTTCATTCCTCGGTGTTTTGTTGCGGTTATTGTAGCCACAGCCGTCCCGGGGCAGACTGACGGAGGAGAGGCTGCCACTCTGCGCCGTCGACCCCTCACACAACACCCACACTCACACACAAACGCACACAACACTTTTATTTTATTTTATTTTAGGCAATGTGGAGAAAGTGTCTCGCCTAAGGACACAATAACTATTTTTGCCTGTAGCGCCCCCCTGTGGGACCTGGTTCCCCTGCGGTCTCCCATCCACGTCCTGTTAAAGATGTTATTTTTGACCAGCTGAATTTGCAGTTTGCCTTTTTGTCTTTTGACCCTCTGAGGCTTCTGTAGTCTTAAGTTATTCCTCTTTACCTGATGCAGCACTTCCTCCAAAGCTTTGTAGATACTGACCAGGCAAATAAGGTGAATTAGACTTATTCAAATAGTCGTTTCCATCTCAGGTTCTTATATTTTCATAAGTCCGGGCCCGTCGTGCTCATAAACACTTGGAATGAGAAAGAAAATTATAGAAACAAATCTAAGCTCTGAGTTTTAGACAAATAATTAAGCCCAGACTGTAAATCGGACAAAATGAAATGACCAAAAGTCCAGAGAATCTGTTCTAATGTAATGACCTACGTCCAAACCATCGACTGTGAAGATAAACGGACAAAGTGAACCTGCCGCCACGTTCCCACAATTCACTTTGTTAGAAAACTGTCTCTCTCTCAATGTCCCTGCTGCTGTCAGACTCATTTTGGTCTTAAATGTTTGTATTAACCCTCTATGTGATCCTGCATTCATTTTTTTTTTACCTATTTTGAGTTGTTTTTTTGTTTTTTTTTGGTTTTTTTTAGATATTTTGAGTTTGTTTTTTGATTATTTTTCTTAATTTTAACTTTTTAAATTTATTTATTTTGAGTTCATTTAGATTTTTTTTTGTTATTTAAAACTTTTTTTTTTGTTATTTTTAGTTCATTTTTTTTTTTACTTTTTGAGTTACTATGAGTTTGTTGGTTTTTTTGTTGTTTGATTATTTTATTTTTGTTATTTTGATTACATTTTATTTATTTTTTTGTTATGTTGAGTTTATTTTTTGTGTTTGAAGCCAATCAGGAGCGAGGCTGTTGAAGGTCACGCCCCTTCCCTTAGCAACGCTGTCAATCAAACTGTTGCTAACGCTAACAGGAGCGACGTCGGGGACAGAAAGACCTGATGTGTCTGTTATTAATGTTCATATGTTGATTTACAGACACAGACGTGAAATAAAAACCCCAGGATCATGTAGAGTTAATACGAGCATGTGTGTCAAACTCAAGGCCTGACAGCAGGGCCAAATGTGGCCCTTAAAAATCATTTTTTGTGGCCCTTGAACAAGGGTAAATTAAACAAAAACAAAAAAAAAAAAAAAATGGCCTTAAAATAACTTTTATCATATAAACTCAAATACGCAGTTACATAAGAAGGCCATGTTTTTAACATCTAGGCAAATGCACAGTAACTATAAAAAAACAAATAAAAAAACCCCTCAAAATTGACAAAAAAGTTTAAAAGAAAATAAGTACACATAAATACCTTAATTAACAAGTAAAAAAACTCAAAGTAAAAAAAAAATAATTAACTGAAATGGCCCTTTGGATAAATATTTTCAAAATAAAACCCGGTAAAAAATGTATACAATAAGACCTGATCATGTAGAGCAGTTAATACGAAACATTTAAGACCAAAATGAGACAGCAGCAGGCGAGAGAGAGGGCGCAGTTTTTACACAGAAAGTGAACTGGAGCCAGAGTCAATGGAGCAGGAAGTGCACCATGATCACTTCCTGTTTGTAGCGCGGCGCTAGCAGGTTAGCTCTGTCCATTTATATAAACAGTCTGTGGTATCGACGTGGAAATCTGCATGAATCGATTCTGTTCTTTTTCTCCACGTCTCGTCTTACACATGTTTAAAAAAGGCTTCAGAAAAACGGAAAACCCCCTTTTTAATGAAACATCTGGCCTCTGTGTTTGTGTTTGTGTTGTTTGTGCGGCGGTGACATCGTTCTAACGCCATCTTGACTTTCCTGCGGTCACTTTGGTCACTTTGGTCACTTTGGTCACTTTAGTCACTTTGGTCTTCACATTACCTGCTCCTTCTACCAAATTTAACAGAATAATAATGCTCCCATCAGCCTGAACTCGACTCCTGCCTCTTCTTCTGCCGCCGTCCAGGAGGATAATGTGTTTTTTTAAAGCGGTGACGTCGTCGGTTCAGTTGTGTACAGCTGCGTTTCCGTGGTTACCGCGGCTCGTTTGAAGTCGGCGCGGAGCCCACTCGAAGCGCTCGGGTCAGGTTGCTGCTAAACTAATGTGCGGATAATGATTTTCAGCTCTCATAATCCCGCTGCCCTCCTGACCGGACTCTGCGAGCGTCCAGGAAATGTGTTTAGAGTCCAGAGAGGAGGCGGAGGCGGGCGGACCAGATAAACGAGCCGTGTCCACAGGTTAACGCCATTGTCCAGCTGTTTTCTCCGACTAATCTGGATTATTCCCACTGTGGTCCGGACGGAGAAGTGTACTGAGCTGATAAAACGAAGAAAAAATATATATATATAATGGTGCTGGAAGAAGGACTCCATTTTGTTCAGTAAAACTACAAATACTCAAGCGAAAATACTCGAGTAAAAGTAAAAATATCACATTAAAAATCTACTCAAGTAAAAAATATTAAAGTTTAAGAGGAGGTATTTACTTCTGTGGGGTATTAAAGAGGAGGTGTTTACTTCTGTGGGGTATTAAAGAGGAGGTATTTACTTCTGTGGGGTATTAAAGAGGAGGTATTTACTTCTGTGGGGTATTAACGAGGAGGTATTTACTCCTGTGGGGTATTAAAGAGGAGGTATTTACTTCTGTGGGGTATTAAAGAGGAGGTATTTACTCCTGTGGGGTATTAAAGAGGAGGTATTTACTTCTGATGCCGGGGTGTGGGCGGAGCCTCGTACAGAAGGACAGCTTACATTCTGTGGGGTTTATAACGAGGAGAGATCTCTAGATGACTCTGTGGGGTATTAAAAGAGGAGGTATTTAGGAGGAGCAGAGTCAGAACATGGGACAAAGACACAGAAAGTCGGATTTTGTTGATTATGTAAATCGTTATTTACTTTTTCCAGATGATGTAACATAAAGTTCACACATTCTTATTTTCTTAAACTTTAAAGCTGAGTCTAAATATTGACATTTTTATTTCAGTACATTTATGTGTTTTAACAACTGAAACAAACAGAACCCTCTTACTCCTAACCTCTAAGGACTTTTAAATCCAAACACCTGGGAGAGATCTCTAGATGACTCAAACATGGATGATCTAAAACCCAGACGTGTGTTTGAGGAGGAGCCAGCGTCAGAACATGGCCAGACAAAGACACAAAAAGTGGATTGTCCGAGCCGAGGCCGGTCCACCTGACGACCCCACACGTCTGCGGCCAGCACAGGTGAGTCACTTTATACACCCTCACCACACATTTTTATTACACTTTATAACCCCTCACCACACACTTTCTATATACACTTTATAAACCCTCACCACACACTTTATACACTTTATAAACCCTCACCACACACTTTATACACTTTATTTAACCCCTCCACCACACACTTCGTGTACACTTTATAAACCCCACCACACACTTTATACACTTTATAACACAGGCAACACACGCCGACACTTTATACACCCTCACCGGTCACACTTGATACACTTTACGTCAACCCTCACCAGCACAGGTGAGTACACTTTATACACCCTCACCACACACTTTATACACTTTATACACCCTCACCACACACTTTATACATTTTATAAACCCTCACCACACACTTTATACACTTTATAACACCCTCACCACACACTTTATACACTTTATAACCCTCACCACACACTTTATACACTTTATACACCCTCACCACACACACTTTATACACTTAATAACCCTGGTCTACCAGTCCCTCAGGCAATCGGGACACAGACACAATGCACACACATACTTTGTCAAAAAAAAGCATGTGTAAGCCCTTAGCAACACTGTCCAATCAAACCTGTTGCTAACTGCTATAGGAGCGACGTCGGGGAAACCACACCTGATGTTTATACACTGTTATAAACCCTCACCACACACACACACTTTAAAAACCCCCTCACCACACACTTTATACACTTTTAAGACCAAAAAGTCTGAAGCACAGGGACAGAGAGAGAGACACAGTTTTTTTATACACTTGCTAGCATGTTTGCCACACACTTTATAAACACTGTATGGTTGAAACCCAATAAGTTTCTCGTTCTTACAGATTTAGACTACAGACATGAAAACCCCACCACTGGAAATTTTATAAACTTGAAAAAATTGAAACCCTCACCACACAATTATACACTTTATACACAACGGCAGCATTTCATCTTATACACTGGAATCGCACCATCGACGTTAATCCACTTTATACACAGGCTCCACAACTTTATAAACCCTCACCACACACTTTATACACTCCGTATACACCCTCACCACAACACTTTAGTTACACTTTATACTCCCCTCACCACACACTTTATACACTTTAGAATGACTTTATAAACCCACACCACAACTCTGAAGAAACACTTTGTTCCGTTCACCCTCACCACACACTTTATACACTTTATACACTTATAAACCCTCACCACACACTTTATACACTTTATACACCCTCACCACACACTTTATACACACTTTATACACTTATATACACCCTCACCACACACACTTTATACACTTTTACACACTCATATAAACCCTCACCACACACTTTACACACTTTATACACCCTCACCACACACTTTATACACTCACACACACACCTCACCACACACTTTATACACTTTACACACCCTCACCACACACTTTATACACTTTATAAACCCCTCACCACACACTTTATACACCCTCACCACACACACACACACTTTAAAAACCCTCACACACTTTATACACTTTATACACCCTCACCACACACCACACACACACTTTATACACACCCTCACCACACACTTTATACACTTTATAAACTGGTCTACAGTCCTTCAGCCAATCAGGACGCAGAACACAATGCACGTTCATACTTTGTCAAAAAAAAGCATGTGTAGCCGGGAGCGGACGCTTAGCAACACTGTCAATCAAACCTGTTGCTAACGCTAACAGGAGCGACGTCGGGGACAGAAGGACCTGATGTGTCTGTTATTAATGTTCATATGTTGATTTACAGACACAGACGTGAAATAAAAACCCCAGGATCATGTAGAGGGTTAATACGAACATTTAAGACCAACATGAGTCTGACAGCAGCAGGGACAGAGAGAGAGACACAGTTTTTGGAACGCGGGTGCTAGCATGTTTGCTATGTCCATTTATATAAACAGTGTATGGTTGAAACCCAAATAAAGTTTCTCGTTCTTATCAGATTTAGACTCACAGACACGAAAATCCATTTCTACTGGAGATTTTAAATTGGAAAAAATTGAAGGTGGAAAAGCTCTGTATAAATCTTGCCCAAGGACACAACGGCAGCATTCATCTGTGGGAGCTGGAATCGCACCATCGACGTGAATCCTTAATTAGTTTCAGGCTCGTTCTCGTCCAGTTCCAGCCGTGGAGTGTCCAGCTCCGTAAAACCGCACAGTCAGAACGATGGAGTTAATGGGACTTGAACTCCGTCCATTCACTTGACATTTGGGTTTATGATTCGAGCTGAAGAATGAACCGAAATGACTCACGTTTGATTCAGTCTCAAGAAACTTTCTGTCGTTCTCACCATCAAACCGTCCATGAATAATCACGGGAAATAACCCGGACTTTCAGAAAATGGCCTCGTTCTTTTAGCACACAAACACGCACATATACAAACACTCACACTCACACACTCACACACACACACACTCACACTCACACACTCACACACACACACTCACACACTCACACACAGGGGGTCAGGGGGGTTCAGTGTCTTGCCCAAGGACATCTGTGGAAGCTGGAATCGCACCGTCAACCTGTGGATCAGTGGATCTGATCGTTCACTCAGTGATGTTCATGTCGAGAGCCGAGTCGAGAGTGACTTTAGTGTCTTTATTACAATCTCCATCAAAGGCTCTGCAGCGTGCCTGAGTCCCCAACTAGCCTTTATGCTAGCCTTTATACTAGCCTTTATGCTAGCCATTGCTGAACGCTCAAGACGCGCAGCATCAACACCAGATCCACGCCGCTCCGACGCTTAAATGCAGGCCGGCCAAGATGCGCGCCCACCATAGACTTGTGAGCCCAGCTCCACGGCGTCCCGCGCGCCCAGATCCCACGCTTTTACGCCCCAGCACGCCCCCGATGCGCGCCCACCACGCGCCCCATGCCACACCCCCGACGCCCGACGCCCCGCCCGCCCCGGACGACCCCTGGACGCCCCCTGACGCCGTGTGAACGCACCATTACACAGACTTTTATCAGAAGTGAACATTTGTTTTTTTTTAAAGTCGTCTGTTTGCTCAGGAACTGTTCTCACTTTTCTCTCTTCTCCCTCGTCTCATTTTCTTTCAAACTGAACGAGTTTTATCCAAACGTCACAGGAGAAGAGAGAGAGAGGAGGAAGGAGGAGAGAGAAAACAGTAACCAGTAAAAAATCAGTTTTTTTTTCCAAGTTATTTTGAGTAATAAACGTCTTTAATTGAATAAATTCAAGGTGGACGCCTTAATGCCATAGTGTGGAACATTCCAGCTGAAGCGTCTCCATGGAGACAAACAGGTGATGGTCTGATCTTCAGTGAACTCCTCGGTGTCACCTCCTCCTCTGAAACTGTTTAACCCTGTTTCATCAGAGTGCGCCCCCTGCAGGTTTGGTTGACTTTATATCTGTTTTGCAGATGTTTCGTCCAAGATGGCGGCTCTGGCGGTGAGGGAGCAGAACGCCGAGGAGGAGCAGGAGGAGAAGGAGAAGTTTGTGGCGTTCGCGAGGGTCTACAGCGGCGTGCTGCGGCCGGGACAGAGGGTCTACGTCCTGGGACCGAAGTACGACCCGGCGCAGGGCCTGAGCGCGGTAAAGACAGATGTACATATCACTACGCCTCCTCACAGACTCCTCCCACACGCCTTCTTACAGACTCCTCCCACACAGACTCCTCCCACACAAACTCCTCCCCCTGACTCCTCCCACACAGACTCCTCCCACACACCTCCTCACAGACTCCTCCCACACGTCTCCTCAGACTCCTCCCACACACACTCCTCTCACAGACTCCTCCCACACAGACTTCTCCCTCACAGACTCCTCCCACACAGACTTCTCCCTCACAGACTCCTTCCACACAGACTCCTCCCACACACCTCCTCACAGACTCCTCCCATACAGACTTCACAGACTCCTCCCACACACCTCCTCACAGACTCCTCCTACACAGACTCCTCCCACACACCTCCTCACAGACTCCTCCCACACAGACTCCTCCAGACTCCACACACAGACTCCTCCCACACACACAGTTTTTGAAGGAGGGAGGGGAGAGAGAAAGAGAGGAGGAGAGAAGGAGGGAGAGTGGGAAAGATAGAGAGAAGGGGGGAGAGAGAGAGAGAGAGGGGAGGAGGGAGAGAGAGAGAAGAGGGAGAGGAGAGAGAGAGAGAGAGAGGAGGGGAGAGGGGAGAGAGAGGAGGAGGGAGGGAGAGAGGGGAAGAGAGAGAGGGGGGAGAGATAGGGGGATGGAGGAGAGAGGGAAAGAGAGGAGGAGAGAGGAGAGAGAGGTGGGGCAGGTAGACACAGATAGAGGAGGGGAGCAGAAGGACAGGGAGAGGGGAGAGAGAGGAGGGCGGATGGAGAGAGTGAGAGGAGGTAGAGACAGAGGTATTTACTCCGACATTTACATTTGCATAAACACAAACAGCGTCGCTCGTTTGTCGGGTGAGTTGCCGTCGGCGACGTCTGTTTCACATTAAACTCGTCTGAAACGTTAAACTTCAGAAAACGGTTTGGACGAGTCTCCAGCCTCAAAGTGTTACACTGAAAACAGCAGGAGACGGAGGAGCAGAGGAGGAGTTGTGTGTTTACTTTAGGGAGGTGTGGAGGAGGTGCAGAGGAGGTGTGGAGGAGATGTAGAGGGAGGTGTGGATGAGGTGTGGAGGAGGTGTAGAGGAGAGGTGTGTGGAGGAGGTGCAGAGGAGGTGTAGAGGGAGGTGGGGAGGAGGTGCAGGGGAGGTGTAGAGGGAGGTGTGGAGGAGGTGCAGAGGAGGTGTAGAGGGAGGTGTGGATGAGGTGTGGAGGAGGTGTAGAGGAGGTGTGGAGGAGGTGCAGAGGAGGTGTAGAGGGAGTTGCAGAGGAGGTGTAGAGGGAGGTGTGGAGGAGGTGCAGGGGAGGTGTAGAGGGAGGTGTAGAAGGAGGTGTGGAGGGAGGTGCAGAGGAGGTGTAGAGGGAGGTGTGGAGGAGTTGCAGAGGAGGTGTGGAGGAGGTGTAGAGAGAGGTGTGGAGGTGGTGTAGAGGGAGGTGTGGGGAGAGGTGTAGAGGAGGTGCAGAGGAGGTGTAGAGGGAGGTGTAGAAGGAGGTGTGGAGGGAGTGTGCAGAGGAGGTGTAGAGGGAGGTGTGGAGGAGTTGCAGAGGAGGTGTGTGGAGGAGGTGTGAGAGAGAGGTGTGGAGGTGGTGTAGAGGGAGGTGCGGAGGAGGAGTGTGGTGGAGGAGGTGTAGAGGGTGGTGTGGAGGAGATGTAGAGGAGGTGTAGAGGGAGGTCATGTGAGGGCGGAGTCTCCTCTGTGGAGTTTGTTGGTGTTTGACTGAATTTATGTTTAAATTTAAAGGGGCGGTGCCTGATTTTCCCATAAATTTGACTGAAATTGTTTTTTTTGGACCAGATTTAACGTAAAAAAACATCTGTCAAAGTGAACCTCAGACCTCTGTGTGCCGCATTTTACCATCTGAGCATCAGGAAGTGAGCTGTTAGCATGCTAATGTTTGCTAGCACTGCAGCAAAGCGCCGCTCTGGACTCTTATAAGAGCTTATAAACTCATCACTGTGAATAATTAGAAAGTGAGGAACAGGTTTAATCAGACCTGGAGCTGTTTTGTTTGTGTTTATAAAGTTAAAGCCAAACTCTGGAACATTCACCTGAAATGTCCAGTGACAAGTCAGGTTTGTGGAGATGCGAGTCCACTCAGAGAAAAGTCAGACGCAGGTTGTTGTTTATGTGTTTCAGCCAATAAAAACATCCATAATGAAAAAAAAAACAATGAGATTTTAGTTTTTGCAGAAAAGTTCCATCAAAAACAGACCTGGATTTGTGTTTTGTTTCATTTATTATGAGTCTGTAACATCTGCAAAGCTCAAAACGCTCTGTTCCACCTTGTGATGTCATCATGTGGTAGTTTTTTTCATGTTAACATCTCCTTTTACCTTTAGTTCAGTAGAAGATTGGAGCAATTCAAGGACTGAAATGATCCAGATGATTCTAGAAATGAAGGTGTGTGCTTAAAAACACAGTGGAGCACTTCCTGTATCACCACATGATGACATCACAAGGTGGAACAGAGTGTTTTCAGTTTGAGAGAAGAACTAAGCCTAAATCTGCAGGTTTGTGTGTTAAACATGTGAGAATGAAACAAAAAAACACAACTCCAGGTCTGTGTGTGAGGAGGAAACATTAGATCAGATCAGAGAGGTGCATCATGGGACGTTTAACTTAAAACACTTTAGTTTTTCTCATTTTTAAATCGGTAAAACTCAGGTCCAGCTCGTTTAATCTCGTCTCGTTGCAGATTCATGGAGCAGTTTGAGTGATTTAATCGTCTGCACAGATCCTCACAGTCGGACGTCTCTGTTGAACCTTTAAACCCTCAGACCTTTAGATCTGAACTTTTGTATTATTTAAGTTTTTGTTCAGATTATAATTCTCCGAGAGGTTTTTAAACTGTGAAACTCGGCTCAAAGTTCAGTTTAAAAATGGAAACTGCAAAAGCCAAAACTTTAAAAAGAGCCGTTGTGTGTTATCTTGTTCCTTTTTTATTAAAATGACTCACTGACTCCTCCATAAACACTGTGGTCAGGTCTCAGGGGGCGGGGATGAGGGGAAGGGGAAAACGAGGATTTTCACAGCAGGGAAATAAAGGTTTTGATTAGATTTTCACTTCTGGTTTGGACAGAAGTCGAGCTCTGGAGCCAGATTCACTGTAAATATTCATAACTCTGTGAAATAACAAGGCCTCTGTGTCTGGATGTCCACACTCCGCCTACAGGGGGCGATGTTCAGGGGGCACCAGGTTTTTACAGCTGTCTGAATGACCAAGGAGTGAGAAAGTAGTGCAGAAGAAGAAGAATAAGGAGGAGGAGGAGAAGCGTTTTGTCTCACTGTGGATCTGAGAGTGAAGAAATAAAAAGAGAAGCTGGTGCAAAGCTGCTGGAGTTAGCCACTTTAGCTCGAGATGCTAATAGAGCAACAATTTACACATCTCAGACTAAAAAAATATAAAAAATACAGTTTATGTGAGATTCAGATTGACAAACTTGGAGGAGGAGGAGAAAGAGGAAAAGAGAGAGGAGGAGGAAGAGAGGAGGAGAGAGGAGGAGGAAGAGAGAGGACTAGAGAGAGGAGGAGGAAGAGAGAGGACTAGAGAGAGGAGAGGGGGGAAGGGGAGAGAGAGGAGGAGGAGAGAGAGAGAGGAGGAGGAGGAGATAGAGAGAGAGGAGAGGAGAGAGGAGGTGAGAGGAGGAGGAAGAGAGGAGGAGAGGAGGAGAGAGAGGACTAGAGAGAGGAGGAGGGAGGAAGAGAGAGGACTAGAGAGGAGGAGGAGGAAGGGGAAGAGAGAGGAGGAGGAGGAAGAGAGAGGAGAGGAGAGAGGAGGTGAGAGGAGGAGGAAGAGAGGAGGAGGAAGAGAGAGGACTAGAGAGAGGAGGAGGAAGAGAGAGGACTAGAGAGAGGAGGTGAGAGGAGGAGGAAGAGAGGAGGAGGAAGAGAGAGGACTAGAGAGAGGAGGAGGAAGAGAGAGGACTAGAGAGAGGAGGAGGAGGAAGGGGAAGAGAGAGGAGGAGGAGAAAAAGAGAGGAGAAAGAAAGGGGGAGGAGGAAGTGAGAGGAGAGGAGAGAGGAGGAGGAGGACAGGAGAAAGAGGAGAAGAGAGGAGAGAGGAGGAGGAAAAGAGGAGAAGAGAGACGAGGAGGAGAGGATGAGAGGAGGAGTTAGAGAAAGGAGGAGGAGCAGAGGGAGACGAGGATGGAAAAGAGAGAGGATGAGAGGAGGAGTTAGAGAGAGGAGGAGGAGACAGATCCAGTTAGACTTAAACTTGTCTGGTTATTATTTGTTTTTAAAGGCTTCAGTCCAAAGTTTATGTATTTATTATTTATGACAAAGATCAACTTTTATCGGAGTTTAAACTTTTTCATCCAGAGTCACATGACCTGAATCACATGACCTGAGCCACATGACCAGAGTCACATGACCAGAGTCACATGACCAGAGTCACATGACCTGAGTCACATGACCGGAGTCACATGACCTGAGTCACATGACCTGAGTGTAGTGAGTCGTGTGTCCAAAGTGAGAGAGCTGGCTGTGGAGTGAAGGGTCAGAGGTCAGAGGTCAGGGGTCAGGGGTCAGAGGTCAGGGGTCAGAGGTGAACCACAGACTAAAGAAGTGACGATCTGGAGCAGAGTCTGAGTATCACAGCAACCAAAGAGCCAATCAGGAGCCAGGCTGTTGAAGGTCACGCCCCTTCCCGCCCACACCACTGCTTTGGCAGGGAGTGAGCGCTTAGCAACGCTGTCAATCAAACCTGTTGCTAACGCTAACAGGAGCGACGTCGGGGACAGAAGGACCTGATGTGTCTGTTATTAATGTTCATATGTTGATTTACAGACACAGACGTGAAATAAAAAACCCCAGGATCATGTAGAGGGTTAATACGAACATTTAAGACCAACATGAGTCACTTCCTGTTTGACCGCGGCGCTAGCGGGTTAGCTAAGTCCGTTTATCCTCTCCTCCTTAAACTCACTGAAGTTCAGGTTTACTTCTGTCCAACTGCTCGAGTCAATTGGCTAAATTTAAACTTCTTTTGCTCAGCAGTTTTTTCTCCTTTTTACTTGTAAAAGGAAATTTAAATCACTAAACGTCCCCGGTCACTCCTCGCTCACTTTCCTCGTGAAAGGCCGCCGCGGTCCGCTGTATCCGGTTGCCGCGGTAACAGGAGGAGTACAGCGCCGTAACACTCGAGCCAATTTCAGCGCGTCTTTCTCTCACTTGAAAAGGTTTAAAAAGGAATATGCTAATGGAGGAGTGAGGGAGGTGAGCAGACGCGGCGGAACGAGGCGAAATTTGAGGTTTTTATTGTAAAATCCAGTTTTTATTCTGGTAAAAATGGTGAGTTTTTTTTACACAGGCTTTTAACGAGACAAAAGGGACTAATGTTTGCTCCTCACTCACAGACCTGGAGTGTGTTTTTTGTTTCATTCACATGTTTAACTCACAAACCTGCAGATTTAGGCTGTTCTTCTCTCAAACTGAAAACACTCTGTTCCACCTTGTGATGTCATCATGTGGTGATACAGGAAGTGCTCCACTGTGTTTTTAAACTCCACACACCTTCATTTCTAGAATAATTTGGATCATTTCAGTGAATCTGGAGTTGCTCTAATCTCGACTGAACTAAAGGTAAAAGGAGATGTTCACTTGAAAACTACCACTTGATGACATCACAAGGTGGATCAGAGCGTTTTGATCTTTGTAGATGTTACAGACGAATAATAAAGTGAGACTCAAACATGTGAATGAAACAAACATGACTCCAGGTCTGTGTTTGATGCTCTAACATCGTTCTGACTTGGATTAAAGCTACAACAGTCAGTTTTGTGTGATACAGGAGCTTTAAAGATGGATCCTGTAACTTTTCTGGTGGTCGTCTGTCACCTGCTCGTCTCCATGTTTCTGCTTCACCTGCAATGTCCCGTAGTATGACATTAAAGGTCCTATATTACACAAAACTGACTGTTGTGAGCTTCGAGCCACGTCGTTCAAATAAAAGTCTCCAAAGCTCAAAACGCTCTGTTCCACCTTGTGATGTCATCAAGTGGTAGTTTTCAAGTGAACAGCTCCTTTTACCTTTAGTTCAGTCGAGATTAGAGCAACTCCAGATTCACTGAAATGATCCAAATTATTCTAGAAATGAAGGTGTGTGGAGTTTAAAAACACAGTGGAGCACTTCCTGTATCACCACATGATGACATCACAAGGTGGAACAGAGTGTTTTCAGTTTGAGAGAAGAACAGCCTAAATCTGCAGGTTTGTGAGTTAAACATGTGAATGAAACAAAAAACACACTCCAGGTCTGTGAGTGAGGAGGAAACATTAGTCCCTTTTGTCTCGTTAAAAGCCTGTGTAAAAAAAACTCACCATTTTTACCAGAATAAAAACTGGATTTTACAATAAAAACCTCAAATTTCGCCTGGTTCCGCCGCGTCTTTAGTTCAGTCGAGATTCGCTGAAATGATCCAGATGATTCTAGAAGTGAAGGTGTGTGGAGTTTAAAAACACAGCGGAGCACTTCCTGTATCACCACTTGATGACATCACAAGGTGGAACAGAGTGTTTTCTGTCTAAATCTGCAGGTTTGTGTGTTAAACGTGTGAGAATGACACAAAAAAAAACACGACTCCAGGTCTGTTTGAGGAAACGACATTAGGACAGATCAGAGGATAGTGTCATACATCCCCTTTAACGATCACAGAGACTTAAAGCTACACTGTGTGACTTTTCTGGTGCAGTTCAGGCTGTAGCTGTTACTATAGCAACCGTAATCTAAAGAAGCGCCAAAACTCATCACCTTTGTTGAGTTAAATGAAGGTTTAAACTGCCACACCCGGCGGCCATTTTGAATTCAGAGCTACTTCCTGTATTTGTGTACTTTTCTTCTTCTACTGTTTCTTCACTGGTTTAAAAATATGAGAAATATTTACCACAAGCCTAAATCTGCAGGTTTGTGTGTTAAACATGTGTGAATGAAACAAAACACAACCCCAGGTCTGTTTTTGATGAGGAAAAAACATTAAAATAGATCACAAAATAGTGTAAAATGAGCCGTTTAACTCGTAGCATTTTTCCGAAACGTCTCTTGTGTCTCTGGCTCTTACTGGAGTTGGAAAACAGGGACCACAGCAGCACAATCAGACCTGGACACCTCCAACACGTCTTAATCCAGGGTTTAATCAGAGCCAGACCATCTGCACTTCATCAGACGCTAATGGGAAAAAGAACGAGCCGCTAGTGTCTCATTTAAGGCTGTAATCCTTAAAGACGAGGTTTTCTGTAAAATGGACTTTCTGTGTCTTTGTCCCATGTTCTGACTCTGCTCCTCCTCAAAAACACGTCTGAAGAGGTTTTAGATCATCCATGTTTGAGTCATCTAGAGATCTCTCCCAGGCCCTATTCAAACCCTCCTTATGTTTAGCTGTAAGATTCTGTACGAGGCTCCGCCCACAAGCCGACATCACCCATGCTCCACACGACAATTCTCCATAAATCTACAAAAACATGACACAAAACAACACACTACAGCTTCACAAACCTGGTGTGATGTGCAGTAGTTTCATTAACGCTGATTGTGACGTGATAGAGAAGTAAATACCTCCTCTTTAATACCCCACAGAAGTAAATACCTCCTCTTTAATACCCCACAGAAGTAAATACCTCCTCTTTAATACCCCACAGAAGTAAATACCTCCTCTTTAATACCCCACAGAAGTAAATACCTCCTCTTTAATACCCCACAGAAGTAAATACCTCCTCTTTAATACCCCACAGAAGTAAATACCTCCTCTTTAATACCCCACAGAAGTAAATACCTCCTCTTTAACAGAAAACATAGATATTGAACTTGTCTTTTATATACATTTTCATTGTTTCAGTGTTTTTTCTGTATTCATAGTTTTGCATGAGCTCCCCCTGCTGGTGAAGTCTTCCTGGTATAATTCCTGTTTTTTTTCCTGGTCCCAGTTGCCGGAGGGATGCGACTCCCAGTCCGACTCCGTCCCGGACGCCCCTCACCTGTCCCGGTGCTCGCTGGGCGGCCTGTACCTCCTGATGGGGCGGGAGCTGGAGGAGCTGGAGGAGGTGCCATCTGGAAACGTCCTGGGTAAATAAGTCTGTCCTTTTATTGATTACTTCATTACTGCGGCGGTTAAGTCTTGTGCTAATTGGACTGGCACCTCGCTCGGGTCCAGATCCAGCCTCTGAGGTGCCAGCGATTTACAGCCTCGCTCTGATCTATGGAGGAGAGGAGTAATGGAGGCGCTAAAGGAAATTGGATCTCCTAAAGTTTTCTCAAAGGCACCGGAAAAAGTTATGTGAATCATGGGTCAAGTTCAAGTTTGTCGGTGTGTTCTGTGAGCAGCTAAAGTTTCAGTGACGGGCATCAGCGGAGATTCTGTGGTTTCACTTCTCTCTGTTCAGAGTTTAGTTTTGTAAATGGACAAAAGGTTTTAGAGTGAAGACGTTTCTCTGCTCGTTCAAGCCTCTTCTTCAGTTCTGGTCAGATTACTACTGGACACTGCCTTATATCTGTCTGAAGGAGGCGCTAACGGCACTGAAGCTAACAACGCTGAAGCTAACACACCTGTTTGTTTAGAGTTTGTTTGTTGGCTCGCTCTAATGATCTGCACTAAGCGTGAACTGTGTCTGAGTCATATTTAACATACTCAGAGCTTGTTCACCTGTTAGCATACCGGCTATTAGCATACTGGCTAGCACTATTATGTTCCTTGTTTAGGTTTAGGCCTAAACAAACAAACCATTCTTTTCTCTGGCTCAGATCTGTTCCTCGCCGTCTTTAAAGTCGTGGTCAGTGCGTTTGAGATGGAGGGGGACAGCAGACTGTTGTCCCGAGCTGCTCTTGTGATTCCTCATTTGTTCATATTTTGCAGTCAGTCTGCTGCTTGATGCATTTGTGTTTTTTTTTTTTTTTGTATAATTCAAATATTTAGATCTATTTTATATTAAATGTAACAAATACATCATAGCATAAAGCTAACATTAACTGACTTAAAGAGGAGGTTTACTCTGAAGATACAGCTCAGCATCAGTATAAACAGATTCAGGAAAGGTTCATTTCTGTCAGTGGGACTTTTTTAGCATCAATACCTGCGAACAATGAGGATCTAGTTTTGATACTAGTTTTAATATCAATTGGTATCTGATTTTCGATACTTTTGTTGTTGTAGTAGTAGCTGTTGTTCTAGTAGTAGTAGTAGTAGTAGTAGTAGTAGTAGTTGTAGTAGTTGTAGTAGTTGTTGTTAAGACTTGTTTGTGTCTCAGTGCTAATGCTAACGCTAATGTTGAGGCATAATAAATATTAAAACACCACAAACTGAAGTATTCTCCATATAAACATAATTGGCTTCGCTCTCTGTCCGCTCTGGCTAAACTCGAGCTCTGATTGGTCAGAGCGGTCACATGGTACGACGTGAACGAGCCCGACTGTCCTGAACGAGCCGCAGGTTTAGAACATGGATCAGAAGCTCCTGAAGCACAAACCTCGTCTCGCAAAGTCACACGAGGGTGAGCTCGACTGTGCGTGGTCCATGGGCATGTACCTAGCCGCTAATGTACCTAGCTGCTAATGTACCTAGCTGCTAATGTACCTAGCCGCTAATGTACCTAGCTGCTAAAGTACCTAGCCGCTAATGTACCTAGCCGCTAAACGCTAAACTAGCAACTTGTGTCATTGAGCACAGCCCGTTGATTTGACTGAACGTCCATGTTTAGACCCGAGGTTTGTCTGAGTCTGTCAGTTAGAAGTTATTTATTTAAGGACTTTTAGCTGTTTAACTTCACAAAAATGTAACATACTCCAAAGAAAAGATAAAGTGGAGACTTAAGTGACACAATCACAATTTAATAATCTGTTAACGGACTTTTCCACCCACCTGCTCCTGTTTTTAATGTTTATATGTAAAATGTGCAGGTCCCTGTTTTGTGTCGGTCCATGTCGAGTCTGTGGTTTCAGGTTTTTCTCTTTAAAAGTACAAACGCAGCACTTACATGTTTCTAAGAGCTTTTGTTATGACCGAACTCGGCTCTTGGACGTTTTTGGCTCAATCGGCTCATATTTGTTTATATTTGTCAAAGGAGCACTTACTCGTCTTAAGAGCGCGGTCTCTGCTCTGAAAACAGATCTGCAGATAAAAGCACCGCAAAGTTTGACACTTTAAAAAAAAAACAAGAGAAAAATGTTTGAAACTGATCCATTTGTGGACACGTAGGACATTTAGGAGATTTGGGACATTTGGGACATTTAGGACATTTAGGACACTTAGGACATTTAGGACACTAGGACATTTAGGACATTTAGGAGATTTAGGACATTTGGGACATTTAGGACATTTAGGACATTTAGGACATTTAGGACATTTAGGACATTTAGGACATTTGGGACATTTAGGACATTTAGGACACTTGGGACATTTGGGACATTGAGGACATTGAGGACATTTGGGACATTTGGGACATTTAGGACATTTGGGACATTTGGAAATCTTGTGATGCTTGGGACATTTTGTGTATTTTTACAAATATAGTCGTACTTTTGTATATTTTTTTCAAATGTAGTAGTACTTTTTGCAGTAGTAACTTTTGCATATTTTTTTCAAATGCCAAAGGACTTTTTTTTGTCGTACTTTTGTGTACTTTTTCAAATATAGTAGTACTATTTTTAGTTGTACTTTGTGTACTTTTTCAAATATAGTAGTACTATTTTTAGTTGTACTTTGTGTACTTTTTCAAAGGTAGTAGTACCTTTTTTAGTTCTACTTTTGCATATTTTTTTCAAATGCAGAAGGACTTTTTTTAGTCGTACTTTTGTGTACTTTTTCAAATATAGTAGTACTATTTTTAGTTGTACTTTGTGTATTTTTAGTTTGGTCTTTTACACTAAATCTCTTGACTTCCTGGTTCCTCAGACTCTGGAGCAGTTGGACGTTGGTTTTTATAAATCTGTGAGTGAAGTTTTCTTCAGACAAACATGAAACTCGTCTGTTTGAGCAGCTCTGACAGAATCTCACATGTTTGAGTTTAGTGAGTTTAATAATCCTGAGGTTTTTGAATACTTTGTACAATTTAGAGCGACTCACGAACCGGCCCCCTCTTTAATACAACATAGAAGTAAATACCTCCTCTTTAATACCCCACAGAAGTAAATACCTCCTCTTTAATACCCCACAGAAGTAAATACCTCCTCTTTAATACTCCACAGAAGTAAATACCTCCTCTTTAATACCTCATAGAAGTAAATACCTCCTCTTTAATACCCCACAGAAGTAAATACCTCCTCTTTAATACCCCACAGAAGTAAATACCTCCTCTTTAATACCCCACAGAAGTAAATACCTCCTCTTTAATACTCCACAGAAGTAAATACCTCCTCTTTAATACCCCACAGAAGTAAATACCTCCTCTTTAATACTCCACAGAAGTAAATACCTCCTCTTTAATACCCCACAGAAGTAAATACCTCCTCTTTAATACTCCACAGAAGTAAATACCTCCTCTTTAATACTCCACAGAAGTAAATACCTCCTCTTTAATACTCCATAGAAGTAAATACCTCCTCTTTAATACCCCATAGTAGTTAATACCTCCTCTTTGGAGGCAGTGAAGTGTTTGGACTTTAAAAACACAGAGGAGCTGCACAGATTAAATGGGGCTGATGTTTTTCAGCTCCAGATGAGTTATTGATCGAGTATTGTTCAAAGCTAAACTGTTCAACTGTTTGATTTTCTAACTTTCAGTTTCTTAAATTAACAATTCTCTGAAGCCGCGAGGCGCCTGCTGCTGTTTGAGCTCCACAAAAATAAATCAAACTGAAAAAGAGCAATTTTACCACAATATCGGCCCTTAAAGGTTTTATCTGTTCATTAAAGGGGAGGTACTTCTATGGGGTATTAAAGAGGAGGTATTTACTTTTGTGGGGTATTAAAGAGGAGGTATTTACTTCTGTGGGGTATTAAAGAGGAGGTATTTACTTCTATGGAGTATTAAAGAGGAGGTATTTACTCCTGTGGGGTATTAAAGAGGAGGTATTTACTTCTGTGGGGTATTAAAGAGGAGGTATTTACTTCTGTGGTGTTTTAAAGAGGAGGTATTTACTTCTGTGGGGTATTAAAGAGGAGGTATTTACTTCTGTGGGGTATTAAAGAGGAGGTATTTACTTCTGTGGGGTATTAAAGAGGAGGTATTTACTTCTGTGGAGTATTAAAGAGGAGGTATTTACTCCTGTGGGGTATTTTAAAGAGGGAGGTATTTACTTCTATGGAGTATTTAAGAGGAGGTATTTACTTCTGTGGGGGGTATTAAAGAGGAGGTATTTACTTCTGTGGAGTATTAAAGAGGAGGTATTTACTTCTGTGGGGTATTAAAGAGGAGGTATTTACTTCTGTGGGGTATTAAAGAGGAGGTATTTACTCTGTGGGGTATTAAAGAGGAGGTATTTTACTTCTGTGGGTATTAAAGAGGAGGTATTTACTTCTGTGGGGTATTAAAGAGGAGGTATTTACTTCTGTGGAGTATTAAAGAGGAGGTATTTACTTCTATGTTGCATTAACATGTTTTATAAGTTTCACTTTGGTTTTTGTGGCTCTGAGTCCAAAGCCCCGCCCCCTTCACAGCTCTATCACGTCACAATCAGCGTTAATGAAACTACTGCACATCACACCAGGTTTGTGAAGCTGTAGTGTGTTGTTTTGTGTCATGTTTTTGTAGATTTATGGAGGATTGTCGTGTGGAGCATGGGTGATGTCGGCTTGTGGGCGGAGCCTCGTACAGAATCTTACAGCTAAACATAAGGAGGGTTTGAATAGGGCCCGGGAGAGATCTCTAGATGACTCAAACATGGATGATCTAAAACCTCTTCAGACGTGTTTTTGAGGAGGAGTAGAGTCAGAACATGACAAAAGTCCACAAAAAACAGTTTTATAACCTGAATTAAAGGTCATAAGAGTCAGTTTTGTGTCATGTTGGACCTTTAAACACGACTCTCTGTAGAACACACCCAAAAACCTTCAGTGTAACATGTTGATTCTTGTGAATTCTTTCCTGTTTTGCAACTACTTTCTATAAATATCAACATGGAAGTTTAAAGAAAATATTAAGTTTACCACTGGCATAATTTTAGCAGTACACCCCTCTTCCCTCTCCTCCTCCTCTTCCTCTTCTTCCTCTTCTTCTCCTTTTTTCGTAGCTGACCCACTTGTGTCAAAGATGATTCATTGTCCGACCACGAGCATGTGTTCCCGTCCACTTTGCTCACTCGAAAACTCTTTCCTAAATACAGACATTTACATCAGGGCCTGGCATGAACAATAGTGAACTACCTCCATGTTCTGTGTTTGTTCTGGCTCTGGACACGCTCGCTCCTGATGAAAACACGCTCGCTCGCACTGGAAACACGCTCGCTCCCGCTGGAAAGACGCTCGCTCCCACCAAAAACACGCTCGCTCCCGCTGAAAACACGCTCGCTCGCACTGGAAACACGCTCGCTCCCGCTGGAAACACGCTCGCTCGCACTGGAAACACGCTCCCGCTGGAAACACGCTCACTCGCACTGGAAACACGCTCGTTCCCGCTGGAAACACGCTCGCTCGCACTGGAAACACGCTCGCTCGCACTGGAAACACGCTCGCTCCCGCTGAAAACACGCTCACTCGCACTGGAAACACGCTCGCTCCCGCTGAAAACACGCTCGCTTGCACTGGAAACACGCTCGCTCCTCGCTCCCGCTGAAAACACGCTCACTCGCACTGGAAACACGCTCGCTCCCGCTGAAACACACGCTCGCTTGCACTGGAAAGACGCTCGCTCCCCGCTGAAACACGCTCGCTCGCGCTGGAAACACGCTCGCTCGCACTGGAAACACGCTCGCTCGCGCTGGAAACACGCTCGCTCCCGCTGGAAACACGCTCGCTCCCGCTGGAAACACGCTCGCTCCCGCTGGAAACACGCTCGCTCGCACTGGAAACACGCTCGCTCGCACTGGAAACACGCTCGCTCCCGCTGAAAACACGCTCGCTTGCACTGGAAAGACGCTCGCTCCCGCTGAAAACACACGCTCGCTCGCGCTGGAAACACGCTCGCTCGCACTGGAAACACGCTCGCTCGCACTGGAAACACGCTCCCGCTGGAAACACGCTCACTCGCACTGGAAACACGCTCGTTCCCGCTGGAAACACGCTCGCTCGCACTGGAAACACGCTCGCTCGCACTGGAAACACGGAAACACGCTCGCTCCCGCTGAAAACACGCTCACTGAAACTCGCACTGGAAAACACGCTCGCTCCCGCTGAAAAACACGCTCGCTTGCACTGGAAACACGCTCGCTCCCGCTGGAAAAACACGCTCGCTCGCACTGGAAACACGCTCCCACTGGAAACACGCTCACTCGCACTGGAAACACGCTCGTTCCCGCTGGAAACAAAACGCTCGCTCGCACTGGAAACACGCTCGCTCGCACTGGAAACACGCTCGCTCTCCCGCTGAAAAACACGCTCACTCGCACTGGAAACACACGCTCGCTCCCGCTGAAAACACGCTCGCTTGCACTGGAAAACACGCTCGCTCCCGCTGAAAAACACGCTCACTCGCACTGGAAACACGCTCGCTCCCGCTGAAAACACGCTCGCTTGCACTGGAAAGACGCTCGCTCCCGCTGAAAACACGCTCGCTCGCGCTGGAAACACGCTCGCTCGCACTGGAAACACGCTCGCTCGCGCTGGGAAACACGCTCGCTCCCGCTGGAAACACGCTCGCTCCCGCTGGAAACACGCTCGCTCCCGCTGGAAACACGCTCGCTCGCACTGGAAAACACCGCTCGCTCGCACTGGAAACACGCTCGCTCCCGCTGAAAACACGCTCGCTTGCACTGGAAAGACGCTCGCTCCCGCTGAAAACACGCTCGCTCGCGCTGGAAACACGCTCGCTCGCACTGGAAACACGCTCGCTCGCGCTGGAAACACGCTCGCTCGCACTGGAAACACGCTCACTCGCACTGGAAACACGCTCGCTCGCGCTGGAAACACGCTCACTCCCGCTGAAAACACGCTCGCTCGCACTGGAAACACGCTCGCTCCCGCTGGAAAAAACACGCTCGCTCCCGCTGGAAACACGCTCGCTCGCACTGGAAACACGCTCGCTCGCGCTGGAAACACGCTCACTCCCGCTGAAAACACGCTCGCTCGCACTGGAAACACGCTCGCTCCCGCTGGAAACACGCTCGCTCGCACTGGAAACACGCTCGCTCCCGCTGGAAACACGCTCGCTCACGCTGCAAACACGCTCGCTCCCGCTGAAAACACGCCCACTCAAACTGCAAACACACTCGCGCGCTTGTGTTCTGCGTCCTGATTGGCTGAGGGACTGTAGACCATTGTGTTCTGCGTCCTGATTGGCTGAGGGACTGTAGACCATTGTGTTCTGCGTCCTGATTGGCTGAGGGACTGTAGACCATTGTGTTCTGCGTCCTGATTGGCTGAGGGACTGTAGACCATTGTGTTCTGCGTCCTGATTGGCTGAGGGACTGTAGACCATTGTCCATCAGTCTCCTCCGTGTCTCCTGTACAGTACAGAATGTGTCAGACAAATTTACATAAATGTTGGATCAGTGTGACTCTGAAGTGCTGTATGTTTGCAAGTTTTCTCCCCGACAAAACCCACAATGTCGATGAAACGTTCTGCACCGACAAAGGCACCGACGAAGGTTTGAACTTTGTGTTTAAACGAGAGAGAAATGTGAGAAAATGTTAATGTGTGAGAAAAGTGTATAAAGTGTGTGGTGAGGGGTTTATAAAGTGTATAAAGTGTGTGGTGAGGGTGTATAAAGTGTATAAAGTGTGTGGTGAGGGGTTTATAAAGTGTATAAAGTGTGTGGTGAGGGGTGTATAAAGTGTATAAAGTGTGTGGTGAGGGTTTATAAAGTGTATAAAGTGTGTGGTGAGGAGTTTTACAGCAAAACATGGAGAATAATGTACAAAATAAATCTGATACTTTGCGGGTTATTTCTAGAACGTGGCCCCGCCTTAAACGAGGGCCCAGTGACCCCAGTGTCTGTTTTCTCTGGTGTATAAATGTCTGAGTGGTTCCTTGATGTAAAGAGCTTTTCTTTAGACTTCCACATTAAACACACAAACGATCATGGCTTTAGGCTTAGTCCTGATGTTGGACTCTTGAGGACCCCCAGGAGACCCCAGACCGCACTTCAAATCACTATTACTACCACTTTGAGCCAAGAGTCTACAACTGAAACTTAAAACTAAGTCCCCAAACAAATCTGCTCTGAAATGAAAATCTCCTGTTAGTTTTATTAGTTTCGCTGTTTCATCTTGTCTCAAAAGCTCTTGGACGTGTTTAAAATATCAACTACGAAGACAATCCTCTGTGTAATGATCCAGCTACACAAATACGAACAAATACGACAGTTTTTTGGGGAATCGCTCTCACTTTTATGTTGAAAATCTCCTGAACTGGACCACGAACGCTCGGATCACAGGCTCCTGAAGACGTGCTCTTTAAATACAGTTTGTGATGGTCAAAAAAGCTTTAAGACGGCCCGAAAACTCAAGAAAAACAATGCTAATGTGTGCACGGTGTCGCCATGGAAACTGATGAACATTCCACCGCTAGAGATGCATGTAGAGCACCCCCATCGTGACGTCGAGTATCAATAATCCAGTCAAAACGGTCAATTAGTGACTGAAAATATTGGCGGGACTAGGATGACGTGTCTGAAAGTTCAGTATTTTTTCCCAAATCTCACAGCTCCTGTTTCAAGCTGCATTTCCAAACTGATTTTTTATAATAATAATAATTCGTTTGACTTCCCGTCTCTGATGCGTCAGCTAAACAAACACGCCTCTGGCCGGGTTCGTATTTTCATGTTCTCCTGTTTTTGTTTTTGATTGGTCCCAGCGGAGCCTCGGTCAGGACGGTTCACCTCCCGTCGTCCAATCAGGAAACGGCTTTTTTCTATATTCATGAATGAGGCTTTTACACTGCAGCTACGTCTAATTAAGCTCTGTTTATACAGCCCCCGGCCCCTGTGCTCCTGCCCCCTGTGCTCCAGTGTGCTCCAGTGTGCTCCTGCCCCTGTGCTCCTGCTCCTGTACTCCTGCCCCTGTGCTCCAGTGTGCTCCTGCCCCTGTGCTCCTGCCCCTGTGCTCCTGCCCCTGCGCTCCTGCCCCTGCGCGCTCCTGCCCCTGTACTCCTGCCCCCTGTGCTCCTGCCCCCTGTGCTCCAGTGTGCTCCAGTGTGCTCCTGCCCCTGTGCTCCTGCTCCTGTACTCCTGCCCCTGTGCTCCAGTGTGCTCCTGCCCCTGCGCTCCTGCCCCTGTGCTCCATCCCCAGCGCTCCAGCCCCTGTGCTCCAGTGTGCTCCTACCCCTGTGCTCCTGCCCCTGTGCTCCTGCCCCTGTGCTCCTGCCCCTGTGCTCCTGCCCCTGCGCTCCTGCCCCTGCACTCCTGCCCCTGTACTCCTGCCCCTGTGCTCCTGCCCCTGTGCTCCTGCCCCTGTGCTCCTGCCCCTGTGCTCCTGCCCCTGTGCTCCTGCCCCTGTGGTGTTTTACCTATAGCTGTGTCAGATGGATCATTATATAACAGTGGTTCACATTTTATTTTTTCTCATGTGCAGAGCTTTGGGACTTTTATTTAAGAATAAAAACTATAAAATAAAAATGTTGGTTAGCGCTCAAACTCTCTCCCAGACTCGTTCCCAGACTGTGTCGCTAAAATAACGTAACAACCACAGACTGTTTATATAAACGGACAGAGCTAACCTGCTAGCCGCCGCCGCGCTCCAAACAGGAAGTGATCACGGTGCACTTCCTGCTCCATCGACTCGTCATTTTGGTCTTAAATGTTCGTATTAACCCTCTACATGATCCTGGGGTTTTTATTTCACTATTTTATCTGCGATTCAAGATATGATCGTGTAAAGGGGCGTTACCTTCAGCATCCTCGCTCCTGATTGGCTCTTTGGTTGCTATGACACTCACTGTACCTGCTCTGGCCTCGATGAGCTTCATTTGGAGCTAAACGCTGAGGTGACTCTTCATTCAGTCTGTGGTAAAAACCCAGTGGTCTAAATACTAACCATAACCGTCTGACCTTTGAACACGCTATAAATTTGTCAACAGTTCCTCTTCTGAAACGCTCGGTCCTAAACAGCAGGAAACCACAAACTTCCACGGCGTTAAAGTGAGCCGGGGCCGGTGCAGTACGCCGTGTTCTTCTGAGTATCAGATATCACTCTCACAAAACTCATTATGTTCCTAATGGCTCCACACTCAGGCTCCTTCACATCACGCTGTCAAATCTAATACAGGAAGTGCTTCTGCCGCCGCCGCCGCCGCCCTCACGAACGAAACAGGCAGGATTTGTGGATTCAGTATTTATCCAAGGCGTCATGAACATGGAAACGCAAAGATCTGAGGATGTTCAGTTTTATTTTGTCTGTTTGCTCTCAAGGAAAATCACCACAGACGTATTAACTCCTCCCTCCGCACGGCAAAAAAGCATTTATTCAACCACCAACGTGCAACTTCTTCACTTAAAAAGACGAGAGAGGCCTTCATTTTCATCATAGGTTCACTTCAACTATGAGACAGAATGAGAAAAAAAAAAAAGTGTCTGATTTGTAAAGGATTTATTTGCAAATTATGGTGTAAAATAAGTATTTGGTCAATAACAAAAGTTCATCTCTTTATATATTTATATGACTGAGGTCAGACGTTTTCTGTCTCAGGTTTTCACACTGTTGGTGGTAGTTTAGGCCATTCCTCCTGCAGATCTCCTCTAGAGCAGACCTTCAGACTTTGAGTAGATGTTCAGACTTTGATGTTCAGACTTTGATGTTCAGACTTTCAGTAGATGTTCAGACCTTGATGTTCAGATTTTGAGTAGATGTTCAAACTTTGATGTTCAGACTTTGAGTAGATGTTCAGACTTTGAGTAGATGTTCAGACTCTGATGTTCAGACTTTGAGTAGATGTTCAGACTTTGAGTAGATGTTCAGACTCTGATGTTCAGACTTTGAGTAGATGTTCTGACTTTGATGTTCAGACTTTGAGTAGATGTTCAGACCTTGATGTTAAGACTTTGAGTAGATGTTTAGACTTTGAGTAGATGTTCAGACTTAGATGTTCAGACTTTTAGTAGATGTTCAGACTCTGATGTTCAGACTTTGAGTAGATGTTCAGACTCTGATGTTCAGACTTTGAGTAGATGTTTAGACTTTGAGTAGATATTCAGACTTAGATGTTCAGACTTTGAGTAGATGTTCAGACTCTGATGTTCAGACTTTGAGTAGATGTTCAAACTTTGAGTAGATGTTCTGACTTTGAGTAGATGTTTAACTTTGATTAGATGTTTCAGACTTTGAGTAGATGTTCTGACTTTGATGTTTAGACTTTGAGTAGATGTTCTGACTTTGAGTAGATGTTCTTTTTGCCGTTCTTCAGTCCCATTTGGAGCCTTCATTCATGCCTCTAAATGCTTTTCCATCTGCTGATTGTTCGCAGCAGCAGCGTAGTATCGACTCGCTCTCCCATTAGTGTCCCTGCGCTCCGTGAGTGCCATAAACGCTGACCAAACACCGGACCGGCCGTGTCAAGCTCCATGAATTATGAAGCAGCCGTGTGTTCAGATATCGATGTGAGTGGACACGGGCTGTGGGCCCCTGAAACACGGCCAACGAAGTGGAGAGCCTTTGAGTGCAGCTTTTAATAGTGTGATGAGTGTTGCCTTCAAAGATGTGACAGTCCAGAGTTTGGAAAAAGGTTTGAATGTGGAGTTTGAAATTCAAAACTGTGAGAACTTATGAGCAGCAGGTCTAAATACAAACGGTTCTGTTCAGATGTTTCTCCAGGTTCTCGTCGTTTCTTCTCGTTGAGTCTCTGAAGTTGTATTTGGAGTGATTCATGTTTGAGTTTTAACCTTTAATCGACTATTTTCAAGTGTCAATCTGCCGTAAAAAGAAACAACTTTTGTAGGTGTGGATGAGAAGGGGCGTGACCTCTGTCTTCTCTCCTCTTGTCTCCTCTCCTCCTCTCGTCTCCTCTCTTCCTCTCTCTTTAGGCTGAGCTGAAGAATACCACCTGATGACATCACAAGGTGGAACAGAGTGTTTTGAGCTCTGTAGATGTTACAGACTAATAAAAGTGTGACATGTGACTGAAACACGACTCCAGGTCTGTGTCTGAGGAGCGTCAGGACATGGATTAAACCTCACATTGTCCGTTTTGAGTGATACAGGAGCTTTAAACGGGTGTGAGGGGGCCGTTCGTCTCCTGTTTCAGTGATGAGTAATGATGGGTGTTGGTGCGAGGCTCCTCCCCCTCGGCCTCGCTCTCAGTTTGTGTAAAACTCCATGACTCAGCACTAAACCCACTAAAGCCTCATGTGTGGAAACAATTTGTGCCCCATCGAAGCCACAGAGCAGCTCAGGGACATGTGGGAGCGATCAGACCTGCAGCAGGACCCAGTTAGGACCGGACCAGAACCGGGCCTGGACCGGGAAGGACCGGGCCAGGACTGGGCCAGGACTGGAGCAGGACTGGGCCAGGACCGGGCCAGGACTAGACCAGGACTGGAGCAGGACCGAGTTAAGACTGGAGCAGGACCGGGCCTGGACCGGGCCAGGACCGGGCCAGGACTGGACCAGGACTGGAGCAGGACCGAGTTAAGACTGGAGCAGGACCAGGCCAGGACCGGGCCAGGACCGGGCCAGGACTGGACCAGGACTGGAGCAGGACTGGAGCAGGACCGAGTTAAGACTGGAGCAGGACCAGGCCAGGACCGGGCCAGGACCGGGCCAGGACTGGACCAGGACTGGAACAGGACTGGAGCAGGACTGAAGCCGGACCAGGCCAGGACCAGGCCAGGCCAGAACTGGACTAGAATTGGACAAGAACCGGACCAGAACTGGACCAGAAATGGACCAGATCTGGACCAGAACTGGACCAGAAATGGACCAGAAATGGACCAAAAATGGACCAGAACTGGGGCAGGACTGGACCAGACCAGGACCAGAACCGGACCAAAACCAGACCAGAACTGGACCAGACGACACTGATGACACTGAAACTCTGTAATACTATAATAGGCGTCTGCACCTGCAGAGGTCACCTGCAGGAGGCAGAAGTGAGTACACAGTAGTAGTTGTAGTAGCAGCAGTAGAAGAAGTGATTACACAACTTCACTTTCTCAAAAAGCAGTAACAGTCGTGTAGTAGTAGGTCAGTATTAAAGCTGGAACCTGATGTTCAAACTTCCACTGAGTAAGTTATTTACATCTGTCTCGTCATGATCTCGTACAAAACCTTTAGCACGTCGCTAATATCCTCAACTTTTAATTTTTAACAACTAAAACACAATAAAATTCTGTTGCAACCAATCAGAGCACTGCTTTCAGCGATTACTCCCAGGTTGTCAATCAAACCCGTTGCTAACGCTAACAGGAGCGACGTCGGGGACAGAAGGACCTGATGTGTCTGTTATTAATGTTCATATGTTGATTTACAGACACAGACGTGAAATAAAAACCCCAGGATCATGTAGAGGGTTAATACGAACATTTAAGACCAACATGACGAGTCGATGGAGCAGGAAGTGCACCATGAGCACTTCCTGTTTGTAGCGTCGTGGCTAGCAGGTTAGCCACATCCATTTATATAAGCAGTGTGTGATCTGTGGCGTAGAAGGAGATAAGTAGACGTTGCTCTGAGGCTGATGCTCTGTGGTCTCGTTCTGAGTTGTGCCGGGTCAGTATTCCTCATATTCCTCGTATTTCTCGTATTCCTCGTATTTCGCACACCGTTATAACCGTCATCTCTGGGAACGTAACCTTTGGTCCAGAGCAGAACCGTGGGTGTGTGCGGTTTGAAGTGACCACATTACAAAAGATCATAAGACGAGGACAAACGCCGCTCTGTGTGGTCATGTGGTAAAGTGGGCCACATCAGAACACAGCTGTGAGCTTTGGGGAAGGACACACTTTAACATCGACTCTGCTCTTAAAGGGACGGGCTTTTTGAACCGCGCTCAAACTAAACTGTGAGGCCTTTTACCGCCGTCCCAGAGCGGTCTTAAATGTTAACCCTCTACATGATCCTGGGGTTTTTATTTCACGTCTGTGTCTGTAAATCAACATATGAACATTAATAACAGACACATCAGGTCCTTCTGTCCCCGACGTCGCTCCTGTTAGCGTTAGCAACGGGTTTGATTGACAGGGTTGCTAAGCGCTCGCTCCCTGCTAAACTAGCTCTACGGGGAAGGAAGGGGCGTTACCTTCAACAGCCTCGCTCCTGATTGGCTCTTTGGTTGCTATGATACTCGTGGTGGAAAATTCCAAATATGGAAGTTGGCTCCAAATTAGCCGCTATAACCGCTAGCCTCGATGAGCTACACCTGCTTTAGCCTCGATCAGCTTCAGTTGACTTTGACCTCACAGTCTAAGGTCGCACCTCTCCTTGACTCTGGGAAAATAAATTATAAGTATTTAATTGAAGTGTATTTTATTTGTGTTAGCTCTTTTTTTTTTTTTTTTTTATTGTAGTAGGTTATCGTGATGTTGAAATATTTAAAAAAGCGTCACACTCGCAGAAGTCGCCAAAACTCTGGGCATTTATCAAGACTTTCCATCTCCGACACCAACATAAACATGAATAAATGTGCTTTTCTCGTCGTGTGGATGTTCAGATCCACAGATGTCTGAGAGCAGCTTTTCTCCACCATGAACTATCACAGACGACAGATACAGTCCTGAAAACATCAAACTTCAGCCGCGACAGAGATTTTGTAGTGAAAAGGTGAAAAAAAAAAACAATATACACAGTGTTGTCTTCATTTCAGTGTTTTCTTTTTCGTACAAACTGGGTCCAAATGGTTCTTTAGGGGTTAAAGGTCGCGACCCCTGGTCCAGACCCTGCTTCATCTGTTCGTGTGATTGGCTCCAACCTCGGTCAATTAGAAATCGTTTTATAGCAATAAAAAAAACAAACACAAACCGCTCCAGTCGTCTTATTGACACAGGCAGTTTATTTGGGGGTTTTTGGGGGTTGTTTTTCCCATAATTATTGTGAGGCTAACGAGAGGCGTCTTTATTAGCACCATCTCCATCTGGTTTGGAAAGAGGAGAAACTCTGAGCCACAGAATCACAAACAGAAGCAGAACGACGAAAGTGTCACGATAATAAAAGTACCAAATATTTAACAAACGGAAGGGAAGCCAAACAGAACGACACGACCTCCACACGGCAGAGACTCCACCCACCTCCAGACGACAGAGACTCCACCGACCTCCAGATGACAGAGACTCCACCCACCTCCAGACGACAGAAAGACTCCACCGACCTCCAGACGACAGAGACTCCACCCATCTTCAGACGACAGACTCCACCGACCTCCAGACGACAGAGACTCCACCGACCTCCAGACGACAGAAACTCCAAAGACCTCCAGACGACAGAGAGACTCCACCGATCTCCAGACGACAGAAAGACTCCTCCGACCTCCAGACGACAGAAAGACTACACCGACCTCCAGACGACAGAAAGACTTCACCGACCTCCAGACCACAGAAAGACTCCACCCACCTCTAGACGACAGAGACTCCACCGACCTCCAGATGACAGAAAGACTCCACCGACCTCCAGACGACAGAAAGACTCCACCGACCTCCAGACGACAGAGACTCCACCAACCTCCAGATGACAGAAAGACTCCACCGACCTCCAGACGACAGAAAGACTCCACCGACCTCCAGACGACAGAAAGACTCCACCGACCTCCAGACGACAGAAAGACTCCACCGACCTCCAGACGACAGAAAGACTCCACCGACCTCCAGACGACAGAGACTCCACCGACCTCCAGACGACAGAGACTCCACCGACCTCCAGACGACAGAAAGACTTCACCGACCTCCAGACGACAGAGACTCCACCGACATCCAGATGACAGAAAGACTCCACCGACCTCCAGACGACAGAAAGACTCCACCCACCTCCAGACAGAAAGACTCCACCCACCTCCAGACGACAGAGACTCCACCGACCTTCAGACGACAGAAAGACTCCACCCACCTCCAGACGACAGAAAGACTCCACTGACCTCCAGACGACAGAAAGACTCCACCGACCTCCAGACGACAGAGACTCCACCGACCTCCAGACGACAGAAAGACTCCACCCACCTCCAGACAGAAAGACTCCACCCACCTCCAGACGACAGAGACTCCACCGACCTTCAGACGACAGAAAGACTCCACCCACCTCCAGACGACAGGAAGAAAGACTCCACTGACCTCCAGACGACAGAAAGACTCCACCCACCTCCAGACGACAGAGACTCCACCGACCTTCAGACGACAGAAAGACTCCACCCACCTCCAGACAACAGAGACTCCACCCACCTCCAGACGACAGAGACTCCACCGACCTCCAGACAAACAGAGACTCCACCCACCTCCAGACGACAGAAAGACTCCACCGACCTCCAGACAACAGAGACTCCACCCACCTCCAGACGACAGAGACTCCACCAACCTCCAGACGACAGAAAGACTCCACCGACCTCCAGACGACAGAAAGACTCCACCCACCTCCAGACGACAGAAAGACTCCACCGACCTCCAGACGACAGAGACTCCACCCACCTCCAGACGACAGAGACTCCACCGACCTCCAGACGACAGAGACTCCACCGACCTCCAGACAACAGAGACTCCACCCACCTCCAGACGACAGAGACTCCACCGACCTCCAGACGACAGAGACTCCACCGACCTCCAGACGACAGAAAGACTCCACCGACCTCCAGACGACAGAAAGACTCCACTCACCTCCAGACGACAGAGACTCCACCGACCTCCAGACGACAGAAAGACTCCACCGACCTCCGGACGACAGAGATTCCACCGACCTCCAGACGACAGAGACTCCACCGACCTCCAGACGACAGAAAGACTCCACTCACCTCCAGATGACCCGTGTGCGCCGCCCTGCTGGTCAAAACGAGTCCTCTGTTTGCTGTTTTACAGATGATTATGAAGTGTTTTACTGTCAGAGAGTCAGGAAATGTGTTGTTAGCTTTACCGTCACTCCGTCACGAGTTGTGTTTTGTTTCATTCACATGTTTGAGTCACACTTTATTATTAGTCTGTAACATCTCCAAAGCTCAAAATGTGACGTTCCACCTTGTGATGTCATCAAGTGGTAGTTTTCAAGGTAAAAACTCAGGCGAGGAGAGAAAGAGGAGAGAAAGAGGAGGAGAGGAGAGGAGAGAAAGAGGAGAGGAAAGGAGAGAAAGAGGAGGAGGGGAGACAAGAGGTGGAGAGGAGGATAGGAGACAAGAAGAGAGAAAGAGAGGGGGAAAGAAGGAGAGGAGGAAAGGGAGCGAGGAGAGGAGACAAGAGGAGGTAAAGAGAGGGGAGAGGAGGAAAGAAGGATAGGAGGAAAGGGAGCGAGGAGAGGAGACACGAGGAGGTAGAGGGGGAGAGGAGGAAAGAAGGAGAAGAGGAAAGGGAGCGAGGAGAGGGGACAAGAGGAGGTAAAGAGAGGGGGAGAGGAGGAAAGAAGGAGAGGAGGAAAGGGAGCGAGGAGAGGAGACACGAGGAGGTAGAGAGGGAGAGGAGGAAAGAAGGAGAGGAGGAAAGAAGGAGAGGAGGAAAGGAGACAAGGGGAGGAGAAGGGAGCAGAGGAGTTTTTTTTTAAGTTAAGATGTTTTCAAGTGAACAACTCCTTTTACCTTTAGTTCAGTCGAGATAAGTGGCTGAAATGACCCAAATGATTCTAGTGAAGGTGGAGTTTAAAAACACAGTGGAGCACTTCCTGTATCCCCACTTGATGACATCACAAGGTGGAACAGAGTGTTTTCAGTTGGAAGAACTCTGTTAAACATGTGTGAATGAAACAAAACACAACTCCAGGTCTGTTTGTGGCGAGGAAACGAGAGAATAGAGTGATCTGGTGTAAAGTGGAGGTCGGTCCATATGTTTCGTGTTTTCAGTTGTTGGGGGAAACTCGAGTGACTTTTCCATATTGGGTCATTTAGGTTCAATCAGTCTGTATGTTTCACAGAGACTCACAGTTTGCTCCGCTGCCAAACTCAAATCATCTTTAGTCAAAACCAGACGACTCTGTCCCAGTCTGCAGCAGGTCAAAGGTCAAAGAACCCAGTATGTGTGAATAGGAGCTGCGAGGCGTTCAGGTGCGTCTGGAAAATTAGCTTTAGCGCTGAAAGTTTGCAGCTTTATACAGTGTGTCCTGGTTTATCTCGGGGGTCACGATCTAAAAATAACCTGCAAAGTATCAGCTTTATTTCACCACACACTTTATAAACCCTCACCACACACTTTATACACTTTATAAACCCTCACCACACACTTTATACACTTTATACACCCTCACCACACACTTTATACACTTTATACACCCTCACCTCACACTTTATACACTTTATACACCCTCATCACACACTTTATACACTTTATACACCCTCACCACACACTTTATACACTTTATACACCCCTCACCACACACACTTTATACACTTTATACACCCTCACCACACACTTTTATACACTTTATACACCCTCACCACACACTTTATACACTTTATAAACCCTCACCACACACTTTATACACTTTATACACCCTCACCACACACTTTATACACTTTTATACCCCTCACCACACACTTTATACACTTTATACACCCCTCACCACACACTTTATACACTTTATACACCCTCACCACACACTTTATACACCCTCACCACACACTTTATACACTTTATAAACCCCTCACCACACACTTTATACACTTTATACACCCTCACCACACACTTTATACACTTTATACACCCTCACCACACACTTTATACACTTTATAAACCCTCACCACACACTTTATACACTTTATACACCCTCACCACACACTTTATACACCCTCACCACACACTTTATACACTTTTCTCACACATTAACATTTTCTCACATTTCTCTCTTGTTTAAACACAAAGTTCAAACCTTCGTCGGTGCCTTTGTCGGTGCAGAACGTTTCATCGACATTGTGGGTTTTGTCGGGGAGAAAACTTGCAAACATACAGCACTTCAGAGTCACACTGATCCAACATTTATGTAAATTTGTCTGACACATTCTGTACTGTACAGGAGACACGGAGGAGACTGATGGACAATGGTCTACAGTCCCTCAGCCAATCAGGACGCAGAACACAATGGTCTACAGTCCCTCAACCAATCAGGACGCAGAACACAATGGTCTACAGTCCCTCAGCCAATCAGGACGCAGAACACAATGGTCTACAGTCCCTCAGCCAATTAGGACGCAGGACACAATGGTCTATAGTCCCTCAGCCAATCAGGAGGCAGAACACAATGGTCTACAGTCCTTCAGCCAATCAGGACGCAGAACACAATGGTCTACAGTCCCTCAGCCAATCAGGACGCAGAACACACACTTCTTATTTGGAACACGGTGGCTAGCAGGTTAGCTTTGTCCATTTATATAAACACTGATTTAAACGTAGTCTCTAGACTTGTTGCATCTCTACTTTTGTCTTAAATTATTCTTCAGAGTTGAGTTTAATCTTTTCTCGTTCGTCTTTTCAGTTTCCATTGTTTCACTTTAGACATTTTTCTTTGTGGCCAGGCGCTCGATGCTCTACTGTCTTCACTTGTGAGTTTTTGAGAAGTGCTTTTCCAAGTTGGGCTCTGTTTTCGATTCGCGGTTAGCCTGTTAGCCCTGTTAGCCCTGTTAGCTCTGTTAGCCCTGTTAGCTGTGTTAGCCCTGTTAGCTGTGTTAGCCCTGTTAGCTCTTTTAGCCCTGTTAGCCCTGTTAGCTCTGTTAGCCCTGTTAGCCCTGTTAGCTCTGTTAGCCCTGTTAGCTGTGTTAGCCCTGTTAGCCCTGTTAGCTCTGGAGCTGGTGTTTATCTGCGTTCGTCCTTCTTGTGGACTCGTGCTCCAGTTCGATGGTTTCTGTCTCGGGGGCGAAAGGCGGGGTCCCAGTCCAAATCTCATCACCGAAAAACTAAATTCAAAACAGCTGCGTTTGGTCCTGAGGGACGACAAAACAGGAAAATGGACTGGAAAAAGAGGAGGGAGAGAAGAGAGAAGAGAGAGAAGAGAGAGAAGAGAGGGGGGTGAAAATGAAATGAAGAGAGAGACAGGAAATGTGAAAGGTAAAGAAGGACATCAGTTGTGTGTTTTTGGACATTAGTTGTGTGTTTTTGGACATTAGTTTGTGTGTTTTTGGACATTAGTTTGTGTTTTTGGACATAAGTTGTGGTTTTTGGACATTAGTTGTGTGTTTTTGGACATTAGTTTGTGTTTTTGGACATTAGTTGTGTGTTTTTGGACATTAGTCGTGTGTTTTTGGTGTGTGTTTTTGGACATTAGTTGTGTGTTTTTGGACATTAGTTGTGTGTTTTTGGACATTAGTTTGTGTGTTTTTTGGACATTAGTTGTGTGTGTTTTTGGACATTAGTTGTGTGTGTTTTGGACATTAGTCGTGTGTTTTTGGACATTAGTCGTGTTTTTGGACATTAGTTGTGTGTTTTTGGACATTAGTGTGTGTGTTTTGGACAGTCGTTGTGTGTTTTTGGACATTAGTTGTGTGTTTTTTGGACATTAGTTTGTGTGTTTTTGGACATTAGTTGTGTGTTTTTGGACATTAGTTGTGTGTTTTTTGGACATTAGTTGTGCATTTTTGGGACATTTGTTGTGTGTTTTTGGACATTAGTTGTGTGTTTTTTGGACATTAGTTGTGTGTTTTTGGACATTAGTTGTGTGTTTTTGGACATTAGTTGTGTGTTTTTTTTTGGACATTAGTTGTGTGTTTTTGGACATTAGTGTGTGACGTCTTTTTTGGACATTAGTTGTGTGTTTTTGGACATTAGTTGTGTGTTTTGGACATTAGTTTGTGTGTGTTTTGGACATTAGTTGTTGTGTGTTTTTGGACATTAGTGTGTGTTTTTGGACATTAGTTGTGTTTTTGGACATTAGTTGTGTTTTTTGGTGTGTGTGGTTTTTGGACATTAGTTGTGTGTTTTTGGACATTAGTTGTGTGTTTTTGGACATTAGTTGTGTGTTTTTGGACATTAGTTTTGTGTGTGTTTTGGGACATTAGTTGTGTGTTTTTGGACATTAGTAGTTGTGTGTTTTTGGACATTAGTTGTGTGTTTTTGGACATTAGTTGTGTGTGTTTTTGGACATTAGTTGTGTGTTTTTGGACATTAGTTGTGTTTTTTGGACATTAGTCGTGTGTTTGTGTGTGTTTTTGGACATTATTAGTGTGTGTTTTTTGGACATTAGTTGTGTGTTTTTGGACATTAGTTGTGTGTTTTTGGACATTAGTTGTGTGTTTTTGTGTGTTTTTTGGACATTAGTTGTGTGTTTTTGGACATTAGTTGTGTGTTTTGGACATTAGTTGTGTGTTTTTGGACAGTTGTAGTGGACATTTTGTGTTTTTGGACATTAGTTGTTTTGACATTAGTTTTTTTGGACATTAGTTTGTGTGTTTTTGGACATTAGTTGTGTGTGTTTTTGGACATTAGTTGTGTGTTTGGACATTTGGACATTATTGTGTGTTTTTGTGACATTAGTTTGTGTGTTTTGGACATTAGTTGTGTGTTTTTGGACATTAGTTGTGTGTTTTTTGGACATTAGTTGTGTGGTTTTTGGACATTAGTTGTGTGTTTTTGGACATTAGTTGTGTGTTTTTGGACATTAGTTGTGTGTTTTTGGACATTAGTTGTGTGTGTGTTTTTGGACATTAGTTGTGTGTGTTTTTGGACATTAGTTGTGTGTTTTGGACATTAGTTGTGTGTTTTTGGACATTAGTTGGTGTGTTTTTGGACATTAGTTGTGTGTTTTTGGACATTAGTTGTGTGTTTTGGACATTAGTGTGTGTGTTTTTGGACATTAGTTGTGTGTTTTTGGACATTAGTTGTGCGTTTTTGGACATTAGTTGTGTGTGGTTTTGGACATTAGTTGTGTGTTTTTGGACATTAGTTGTGTGTTTTTGGACATTAGTTGTGTGTGTTTTTGGACATTAGTTGTGTGTTTTTGGACATTAGTTGTGTGTTTTTGGACAGTCGTTGTGTGTTTTTTGGACATTAGTTGTGTGTTTTTGGACATTAGTTGTGTGTTTTTTGGACATTAGTTGTGTGTTTTTTGGACATTAGTTTGTGTGTTTTTGGACATTAGTTGTGTGTTTTTGGACATTAGTTGTGTGTTTTGGACATTAGTTGTGTGTTTTTGGACATTAGTTGTGTGTTTTTTGGACATTAGTTGTGTGTTTTTGGACATTAGTTGTGTGTGTTTTGGACATTAGTTGTGTGTTTTTTGGACATAGTTGTGTTGACATTAGTTGTGCGTCTGTTTGGACATTAGTTGTGTGTCTGTTTTGGACATTAGTTGTGTGTTTTTGGACATTAGTTGTGCGTTTTTGGACATTAGTTGTGTGTTTTTGGACATTAGTTGTGTGTTTTAGGACATTAGTTGTGTGTCTGTTTTTGGACATTAGTTGTGTGTTTTTGGACATTAGTTGTGTGTTTTTGGACATTAGTTGTGTGTTTTTGGACATTAGTTGTGTGTTTTTGGACATTAGTTGTGTGTTTTTGGACATTAGTTGTGTGTTTTTGGACATTAGTTGTGTGTTTTTGGACATTAGTTGTGTGTTTGTAGTTGTTTTTGGACATTAGTTTTGTTTTTGGACATTAGTTGTGTGTTTTTGGACATTAGTTGTGTGTTTTTGGACATTAGTTGTGTGTTTTTGGACATTAGTTGTGTGTTTTTGGACATTAGTTGTGCGTTTTTGGACATTAGTTGTGTGTTTTTGGGACATTAGTTGTGCGTTTTTGGACATTAGTTGTGCGTTTTTGGACATTAGTTGTGTGCGTTTTTGGACATTAGTTGTGTTTTCGGACATTAGTTGTGTGTTTTTGGACATTAGTTGTGTGTTTTTGGACATTAGTTGTGTGTTTTTGGACATTAGTTGTGTGTTTTTGGGATTCGTTGTGTGTTTTGTGTTGTGTGTTTTTGGACATTAGTTGTGTGTTTTTTGGACATTAGTGTGTTTTTGGACATAAGTGTGTCGGTTTGGACATTAGTTGTGTGTTTTTGGACATTAGTTGTGTGTTTTTGGACATTAGTTTGTGTGTTTTGGACATTAGTTGTGTGTCTGTTTTTGGACATTAGTTGTGCGTTTTTGGACATTAGTTGTGTGTTTTGGACATTAGTTGTGTGTTTTTGGACATTAGTTTGTGTGTTTTTGGACATTAGTTTGTGTGTTTTTGGACATTAGTTGTGTGTTTTTGGACATTAGTTGTGTGTTTTTGGACATTAGTCGTGTGTTTTTGGACATTAGTTGTGTGTTTTTGGACATTAGTTGTGTGTTTTTGGACATTAGTTGTGTGTTTTTGGACATTAGTTGTGTGTTTTGGACATTAGTTGTGTGTTTTTGGACATTAGTTGTGTGTTTTGGACATTAGTTGTGTGTTTTTGGACATTAGTTGTGTGTTTTTGGACATTAGTTGTGTGTTTTGGACATTAGTGTGTGTGTTTTGGACATTAGTTTGTGGTTTTTGGACATTAGTTGTGTGTTTTTGGACATTGTTGTAGTTTTTTTAGTGTGTGTTTTTGGACATTAGTTGTGTGTTTTTGGACATTAGTTGTGTGTTTTTGGACATTAGTTGTGTGTTTTTGGACATTAGTTGTGTGTTTTTGGACATTAGTTGTGTGTTTTTGGACATTAGTTGTGTGTTTTTGGACATTAGTCGTGTGTTTTTGGACATTAGTCGTGTGTTTTTGGACATTAGTTGTGTGTTTTTGGACATTAGTTGTGTGTTTTTGGACATTAGTTGTGTGTTTTTGGACATTAGTTGTGTGTTTTTGGACATTAGTTGTGTGTTTTTGGACATTAGTTGTGCGTTTTTGGACATTAGTTGTGTGTTTTTGGACATTAGTTGTGTGTTTTTGGACATTAGTTGTGTGTGTTTGGACATTAGTTGTGTGTGTTTGGACATTAGTTGTGTGTTTTTGGACATTAGTTGTGTGTTTTTGGACATTAGTTGTGTGTTTTTGGACATTAGTTGTGTGTCTGTTTTTGGACATTAGTTTGTGTGTTTTTGGACATTAGTGTGTGTTTTTGGACATTAGTTGTGTGTTTTTGGACATTAGTTGTGTGTTTTTGGGACATTAGTTGTGTGTGTTTTGGACATTAGTTGTGTGTTTTTGGACATTAGTTGTGTGTTTTTTGGACATTAGTTTGTGTGTGTTTGGACATTAGTTGTGTGTTTTTGGACATTAGTTGTGTGTGGGTGTTGTGTGTTTTTGGACATTAGTTGTGTGTTTTTGGACATTAGTTGTGTGTTTTTGGACATTAGTTGTGTGTTTTTTGGACATTAGTTTGTGTCTGTTTTTTTGGATTAGTTGTGTGTTTGGACATTGTTGTGTGTTTTTGGACTTAGTTGTGTGTTTTTGGACATTAGTTGTGCGTTTTTAGACATTAGTGTGTGTGTTTTTTGGACATTAGTTGTGTGTTTTTTGGACATTTGTTGTGTTTTGGACATTAGTTGTGTGTTTTTGGACATTAGTTGTGTGTTTTTGGACATTAGTTGTGTGTGTTTGGACATTAGTTGTGTGTGTTTGGACATTAGTTCTGTGTTTTTGGACATTAGTTGTGTGTTTTTGGACATTAGTTGTGTGTTTGGACATTAGTTGTGTGTCTGTTTTTGGACATTAGTTGTGTGTTTTTGGACATTAGTTGTGTGTTTTTGGACATTAGTTGTGTGTTTTTGGACATTAGTTGTGTGTTTTTGGACATTAGTTGTGTATTTTTGGACATTAGTTGTGTGTTTTTAGACATTAGTTGTGTGTTTTTGGACATTAGTTGTGTGTTTTAGGACATTAGTTGTGTGTCTGTTTTTGGACATTAGTTGTGTGTTTTTGGACATTAGTTGTGTGTTTTTGGACATTAGTTTTGTGTCTGTTTTTGGACATTAGTTGTGTGTTTTTGGACATTAGTTGTGTGTTTTTGGACATTAGTTGTGTGTTTTTGGACAGTCGTTGTGTGTTTTTGGACATTAGTTGTGTGTTTTTGGACATTAGTTGTGCGTTTTTGGACATTAGTTGTGCGTTTTTGGACATTAGTTGTGTGTTTTTGGACATTAGTTGTGTGTCTGTTTTTGGACATTAGTTGTGTGTTTTTGGACATTAGTTGTGTGTTTTTGGACATTAGTTGTGTGTTTTTGGACATTAGTTGTGTGTTTTAGGACATTAGTTGTGTGTCTGTTTTTGGACCTTAGTTTGTGTGTTTTTGGACATTAGTTGTGTGGTTTTAGACATTAGTTGTGTGTTTTGGACATTAGTTGTGTGTTTTAGGACATTAGTTGTGTGTCTGGTTTTTGGACATTAGTTGTGTGTTTTTGGACATTAGTTGTGTGTTTTTGGACATTAGTTGTGTGTTTTTGGACATTAGTTTTGTGTCTGTTTTTGGACATTAGTTGTGTGTTTTTGGACATTAGTTGTGTGTTTTTGGACATTAGTTGTGTGTTTTTGGACATTAGTTGTGTGTTTTTGGACATTAGTTGTGCGTTTTTGGACATTAGTTGTGTGTTTTTGGACATTAGTTGTGTGTTTTTGGACATTAGTTGTGTGTTTTTCGACATTAGTTGTGTGTTTTTGGACATTAGTTGTGCGTCTGTTTGGATTCGCAGTGATTCCGTGTGAATATGACTTATTCACTCCACATTCACCAGCCCAATAACGACTTTACATTTCCAGATTCCGAGTTAAATTTCCGTGTCCAGATTCCGGGCCCGTCTCGCTCTCGTTCTGTAGGTCGACTCGGGACAGTTCGAAACATCTCTAACGATGTTGAAGTTCTGGCGGCGGTTTGTCCTACAGCTGTGTTTGGCTTTCGGTCAAACGGCTGAATCGTTTCCATCGTCCTGCCGCTGTCAGAGTCAATCAAGAGTCAGAGCCACGATTCAAAATGGCGTCCTGCGAGCCAGATGTCAGACTCCGCCGTTTGCTCTTTTCTTGTGGCTTTTTCCGTTTTACTTCGACTGAACTTTGCAAATTCTTTTACGTCGGATTAAAAGTATTGTGCGACACGCTTGTCAATCACACAGCGTCAAATGAAGCTAATCGAGGCTAGCAGTTATAGCGGCTAATCTGGAGCTTTTCTCAGGTTTCTCGGTTTCTCAGTTCGTCGGCCCTGCGTTTCCATGGAGATCGCCCATGAACGAAGCATCCAAGCTAGTTTCTGTATCCCATCATGCACTGCACGTGACGTCTTCTACAGGAGAAACGAGATATATGTTCTTAAAGTTATGTAATACTCAACGCTACAATTGGGAAAATCATCGAAAAGTACCAAGTGTGCAGCCGTCGAATTGAGACATGGCACTGGAACTCTGACCACGAGTATCATAGCAACCAAAGAGCCAATCAGGAGAGAGGATGTTGAATGTAACGCCTCTTCTCGTCTTGAAGGTGGAAAAGCGATGTTTAAAAGTGAAAAACTGTTGACTTGAAAACTACCACTTGATGACATCACAAGGTGGAACAGAATATTTTGAGCTTTTGAGCAAATGCGTAAATGAAACAAACACAAGTCCAGGTCTGTTTTTGAGCGTTAGAACATGGATTTACGCTCACAAAAGTCCATTTTGTGTAATATTGGACCATTAAATTATTATTAATCAGTGATACAGGAGGCCAGCAGGGGGCGATAGCACTGCAGGGTTACTCAAACACGCATGAATTAAACAAAGAAGACTAAGTTCTAACTGATCATAATGTGTGTTTTAAAGATAAACTAGAATCTCTTAAACTCGTGTTTGTGAAGCGTCTGGGGAGAGGGAGCCTTATCAAAGGTCTCCTCTGGCTCTGAGTCAGACCAAAGTGACATTTACAAATGACATTTTTATACGATTAAAAAGAAATATCCGAAAATAAAAATATATTCTGACCAGCGTCTTTAAATATTTATAACACGACCTGAATTAAACATGAACAAAACAAACGAGAGAAAACAAACCAGAGAGAGACTGAGAGGGTATTAAAGAGGAGGTATTTATGTCTACGGGGTATTAAAGAGGAGGTATTTATGTCTACAGGGTATTAAAGAGGAGGTATTTACTTCTGTGGGGTATTAAAGAGGAGGTATTTATGTCTACGGGGTATTAAAGAGGAGGTATTTATGTCTACAGGGTATTAAAGAGGAGGTATTTACTTCTGTGGAGTATTAAAGAGGAGGTATTTACTTCTGTAGGGTATTAAAGAGGAGGTATTTACTTCTGTGGGGTATTAAAGAGGAGGTATTTACTTCTATGGGGTATTAAAGAGGAGGTATTTACTTCTATGGGGTATTAAAGAGGAGGTATTTACTTCTGTGGGGTAATAAAGAGGAGGTATTTACTTCTATGGGGCATTAAAGAGGAGGTATTTATGTCTACAGGGTATTAAAGAGGAGGTATTTACTTCTGTGGAGTATTAAAGAGGAGGTATTTACTTCTGTAGGGTATTAAAGAGGAGGTATTTACTTCTGTGGGGTATTAAAGAGGAGGTATTTACGTCTATGGGGTATTAAAGAGGAGGTATTTACGTCTATGGGGTATTAAAGAGGAGGTATTTACGTCTATGGGGTATTAAAGAGGAGGTATTTACTTCTATGGGGTATTAAAGAGGAGGTATTTACTTCTATGGAGTGTTAAAGAGGAGGTATTTACTTCTATGGAGTATTAAAGAGGAGGTATTTACTTCTGTGGGGTATTAAAGAGGAGGTATTTACTTCTATGTTGTATTAACATGTTTTATAAGTTTCACTTTGGTTTTTGTGGCTCTGAGTACAAAGCCCCGCCCCCTTCACAGCTCTATCACGTCACAATCAGCGTTAATGAAACTACTGCACATCACTCCAGGTTTGTGAAGCTGTAGTGTGTTGTTTTGTGTCATGTTTTTGTAGATTTATGGAGAATTGTCGTGTGGAGCATGGATGATGTCGGCTTGTGGGCGGAGCCTCGTACAGAATCTTACAGCTAACCATAAGGAGGGTTTGAGTAGGGCCTGGGAGAGATCTCTAGATGACTCAAACATGCATGATCTAAAACCTCTTCAGACGTGTTTTTGAGGAGGAGCAGAGTCAGAACGTTGGAATGGACAAAGTTTGTTGCTCAAAGACACAAGAACAGTGTTGTAGGTGCTGAAGATCTAAATGTTAGGTTAGGTTAATTTGCCAAAGCTCCTCAGTCACTGCAGCTGACCTCTCACCTCTGACCTCTGACCTCTCACCTCTGACCTCTGACCTCTGACCTCTGACCTCCGTCTCATCCAAGTCTCAGACCTTAAAGGGCCGGTACCACATTTTTCCCACCTGGATTTGAGCAAAATCTGCATTTCCCCTGTAAAAAATACATTATGTAAATTCACTCTGTGCTGTTTGCAAGTGTTTTATTGTTCAGTAATCAGGAAGTGTGGGTTAGCATGCTAGTTTTTGTCAGAGTTACATTTTTACAGATGTTTTTAGGTTGGATTTGTGTGTTTAAACATGTAAATGAAACAAAACACAACTCCAGGTGTGTTTGTGAGGAGGGAACAGCGTTAGAACATGATAAACCAGTACATCCTCCGTGGAGACGAGCAGGTAGCAGTGAAAAGTTCCGTAGTGTCTTTAAACGCCCCTGACGGCGGCGCTGGCGGCTGCAGCTCCGTGGTGTCGTCGGGTTTGTCTGTGTGAAGCTCGTCCTTGACACAGTTTCTCGTCTCGAGGTCCCACAGCGACAGAGGAAGTGCTCCTCATCCTGACGCTCCCCTCGGAAATACACAGACCGTCCCCTCCTCCGCCTCCTGCACCTCCTCGGCCTCCTGCGCCTCCTCCGCCTCCTGCACCTCCTGTGCCTCCTGCGCCTCCTGCATCTCCTCCGACCTCCTGCACCTCCTGTGCCTCCTCCGCCTCCTCCGCCTCCTCCGCCTCCTGCACCTCCTGTGCCTCCTCCGCCTCCTGCATCTCCTCCGACCTCCTGCGCCTCCTGTGCCTCCTGCGTCTCCTCCGCCTCCTCCGCCTCCTGCGCCTCCTGCACCTCATGCGCCTCCTCCGTCTCCTGCGCCTCCTCCACTCCTCCGCCTCCTGCGCCTCCTCCGCCTCCTGCACCTCCTGCGCCTCCTCCGCCTCCTGCGCCTCCTCCGCCTCCTGCACCTCCTGCGACTCCTCCACCTCCTGCGCCTCCTCCGCCTCCTGCACCTCCTCCGCCTCCTGCGTCTCCTGCACCTCCTCCACCTCCTGCACCTCCTGCGTCTCCTGCACCTCCTCCGCCTCCTCCGCCTCCTGCGCGAGGAGACGGGGACGGGGGCGCGAGGAGGCGGGGACGGGGCTGCGAGGAGGCGAGGACGGGGCGCGAGGAGGCGGGGACGGGGGCGCGAGGAGACGGGGACGGGGGCGCGAGGAGGCGAGGACGGGGGCGCGAGGAGATGGGGACGGGGCCGCGAGGAGGCGGGGACGGGGCCGCGAGGAGGCGGGGACGGGGGCGCAAGGAGGCCGGGCGACCTCAGGGGGGCGCTCTGCTCACGGTTTGGCCCATATTCACTCCACTTCTCCCGGGAGCAGCGGGGCTCGAGCTCTGGCTCCGCCCCAGGACCGCGGTGACCTCATCCACACGGGCGATAGAGGGCGCTAGAGAGACAAAGAGGAGCAGGACAGAGGGACGAGAGGAAGCAAGAAAATATCTGAATGTGGAGTTTAAAGCTGTTGTTTCTGTAACCAAATATCACCGATTATTTTTTCGATTAGTTCAGGAGTGAAACTTTTATTTCTACTGTTTTTTAAGAATTATTTAAATACATTTTTGACCAAATAAATGTTGAAATATGGCGACTGAAGGCTTCTACGTAAAGAGCATTTACACTAAACTGTGTCATTGATGTAAATCTGAAATTGTGCTGTAACGAAGCCCAGATATCGGCCGATATTTGGACTTGTTAGAGAGTCAAGTATCGGGCTTAAATCTCCAGCGCAGGTCGATATTTAGTTTGATCTGCGGGTTTTTTATGAACACAGCTGCACAAACGTGACTTCGGCTGTTTGGGTTTGTGAGTTTGAAGCGAAATAACAGAATTTAGGGAAAATAATAAAAATCGGTCTAAAAATATCGGCTTTGGTTTGAACAAATCCATCGATCGACGTCTAATAAAAGTCGTTTCTTTGTGTTTTGGAGTCGGTTTAGTCCCGATCACGAGTCGATTGTTCAGGATTAAAATAAATCTGTAACTTTTCTTTCTGTTTGGTGCAGTTTTAATCGACGTGGAGGTTCAGTCGATGATTCTCTGTGTTTTTAAAGTCCAGGTCCAGAGCCTCCGTCAGTAAAAACCTGTTTTTAGTGTTTTTTATGAGCTTTACAGTTTTTGTTTCTTTTTTTGTGCTGCATTTTAAACACGACGCCCATGAAAAAGAGAAAGAAATAAGAAAGTTTGGATCAGAATTTAGACTTTAGAGGAACAAATGTAAATCGTTTTTGTGATGTGATCGTTCAGATGTCGATTCTGCTCATGAAATCAGTCCTGAAAGTGTTTTTTTATTTGTTTTTGGAAAGAATGAGGTGAAAATAAACATGTGGACGGCTCGAAATGAGAGAGTCACACATTTGTTTGTTTTTGGTCGACGTTCTTGGTCCTGGTCTGAGTTTATTACAGCCTCACCCCAAACTTTTCTCCAGAACCTTTAAGAGTTTAAGAGTCTTCAGACATGTGTCAAACTCCAGGCCCGAGGGCTGAATGTGGCCCGCCGCGTCATTCATGCGGCCGCGAGAAGGTGAATTAAAAAAACATGACTGTCATTTTAAATAAGTCTCTGCTGCTTTAATATTTGCACTGACCATAAACCAATGAGATTTTCCAACAAGTGGAACTGAGAAACATTTGCAAATAATGATCCAAAATGTTCAGGACGAGGAGAATAGTCGGCGTGGAGGCAGTTTGTGCTTCAAGGAGAAAAACCTGTGTTTTTTGTGTTTTGAGGCAGGTCAGTTGTGAAAAAAGTACAATTTAAGTCGACAGTTTGAGCCCAAACACGGAGCGAAGTGAAACAAAAGTCAGACTTCAAGAAAAACTGCAGATTGTGCAATAATTAAAAGACCAGATACACTTTAAAAATGTGAGTTTATCAGGGACACGTCACACAGACATGTCATTTTTACAACTTGAGTAAGTAATAAAGACAAACAGTTACATAAGGGATTTATTTAAAGTGAAGAAGTTACATTTATTCTGCTTGACATTTAGTTTCATTTAGTGACTTTTATTCTGCCTCAGTCACATCTGATTTTGCTGCTGTGGCCCTCAGTGAAAATGAGTTTGATACAAATGGGCGTCGCGGCTCTTCAAACAGGAAGTGAACATGTGGCACTTCCTGCTCCGTCGACTCCACTTTACATTAGAAAACTGTCTCATTATCACATTTCTTCTGTGGCTCCAGTTTTTCCTTCAGATCGATTCTGTTTTCGTGAAGAGGAGATCTGGAGTCAGAGTTCTTCTTATAAGGCCGAAAGAGCCACATGTATAATGCAGCGTTCACACTGCGGCGTCAAAAACGCGCTGAACGCCTCTATTTAGACACGTGTGCATCTGAGGCAGACGCTTTGGAGTCCAGAGAGCGAGTCCTGAGAGCGTCTCGAGCATTGAGTGTTTCCTGCTCCTTTTGTGCACAATGACAGACCATGTTGAGAGAATAACTTTGGTTTATTTACTGCACAAAACTCATCACAGAGGGGATCGGCTCGGCGGCGGCGTGTCTGGTTCACGACATAATTCAGAGGCGTTCGGAGTTTGGTGAGTTTCATCACTTGCTCCAGGATCATCCGTCTGGAGGATCAGAACTTCCAGCTGTATCTCCGTGTGACCCAGGCCCAGTTCGACCTGCTGTCCCACGTTGGTGCGGATAACGACCGCCTCAAAAGTTCAACTTGCATTCGACGCTGAGACGCTTTGGCGTCTGGACGTGTAGACGCCTGGAAGCTCAAGACGCGCCGCGTTGATGCCAGATTCGCGTCGCCTTGACACTTGAAAACGCGCCACAAAAACGCTGCGTCACCAAGACGCACGTCCACCAGAGACTTTGAATGTGAGCTCGACTCATCTGATGCACCGGTGTGAACGCACCATTAGGCCGAGGCTGTGTGTGTTGTGTATCTTGTGTGTGTTGTGTGTGTTGTGTGTGTGTTGTGTGTATTCTTGATACACCTCGGCTCTTTTCTGACTCTGGCAGCAGCTGTTTCCTGGATTTTTTCTTTCTCAGTTTTTCGTCGTCGTCTTTGAAATGTTACAAAAATATTGTCGTTGGATTTAAAGTTCGAGGTTTTTGGGGGAAAAATGAAGTTTCTTGAGACGTGAATTTGAATTTGACACAATTTAAACACGACACGCTCCTCAAATGTGTTTGTGATTTTATTTGTTGGGGACGACCTGCAGATAACGACACAAAGGCTCGTTACAGGTCAGATCTGTGCAGAGGCAAGCGCTTTGTGTGTTTGTATTTTTAAGTTGTTCAAAGTACCACAAGAAAGTTTTAAAGGGACAGTAACAAACAAACTGCAGATTTAAACTGAGAAAAGAAGGAGAAAAATAAACTAAACCCCCCTCAAAAAAACAACAAAAAAACAACAAAAAAACCCTCAAAAAAAAATAAAAATAATAATAATAATAAAATAACTAAAACAAAAAACAAATTCAAAATAATGAAAAAATGGATAAAGATAACAAAATAAAATTAATTAAAAATGAAATAATATAATAAATAAACTAAAAAGAACTTTAAAAAAAGAACTTAGAATAACTAAAAAAAACAACAACTCAAAATAACTACAAAAAAAAAAAAAGAAAATAAACTAAAAACATTAATGAATAAACTAAAATAACTGCAGATTTAGGCTGAGTTCTTCTCTCAAACTGAAAACACTCTGTTCCACCTTGTGATGTCATCATGTGGTGATACAGGAAGTGCTCCACTGTGTTTTTAAACTCCACCTTCACTAGAATCATTTGGATCATTTCAGCTCTAGAGTTGCCACTTATCTCGACTGAACTAAAGGTAAAAGGAGATGTTCACGTGAAAACTACCACTTGATGACATCACAAGGTGGAACAGAGCATTTTGATCTTTGTAGATGTTACAGACTAATAATAAAGTGAGACTCAAACATGTGAATGAAACAAACTCGACTCAGGTCTGTGTTTGATGCTCTAACATCGTTCTGCCACAAGAGTCAGTTTGTGTGATATAAAACCTTTAAAGCCTCAGTGTGGAACTTTTCTGCCTAAAAATAGACTCATATCTAAACTCTTATCTATTTTTTTCTTTATGGATGTTTTTATTGCTCTGAAACACACGCGTCCTCACTCTGAAGGGGCTCGCTTCTCCACAAACCTGACTCGTAACTGGACATTTGAGGTGAATGTTCCAGAGTTTGTCTTTAAATTTACAAACAAACAAAACAGGTCTGATTTTGAGGAGGAAACCGTGTCAGAACATGGAGTAAAGCTCAAAAGAGTCAGTCTGTGTGATGTAGGAGCTTTAATCACGTCTATACTGTGGAACATTCCCGGAAATACATTGAAATCCCGGGAAACAAGCCGGAAAACTGGAAAACAAAACTCTGTGTCGTCTGCGTTCGTCTGTGAAGGTCAGTGACGAGCCAAAGAGTCTGAGACGAGTCGAATTAGTTTAAAAACGACTTAAAAATCAGCTTCTTAAAGTAAAACTGTGTCTTTGTCCCATGTTCTGACTCTGCTCCTCCTCAAAAACTCGTCTGAAGAGGTTTTAGATCATCCATGTTTGAGTCATCTAGAGATCTCTCCCAGGCCCTATTCAAACCCTCCTTATGGTTAGCTGTAAGATTCTGTACGAGGCTCCGCCCACAAGCCGACATCATCAAGTAAATACCTCCTCTTTAATACCCCACAGAAGTAAATACCTCCTCTTTAATACCCCACAGAAGTAAATACCTCCTCTTTATACCCCACAGAAGTAAATACCTCCTCTTTAATACCCCACAGAGGTAAATACCTCCTCTTTAATACCCCACAGAAGTAAATACCTCCTCTTTAATACCCCACAGAAGTAAATACTCCTCTTTAATACCCCACAGAAGTAAATACCTCCTCTTTAATACCCCACAGAGGTAAATACCTCCTCTTTAATACCCCACAGAAGTAAATACCTCCTCTTTAATACCCCACAGAAGTAAATACCTCCTCTTTAATACCCCACAGAAGTAAATACCTCCTCTTTAATACCCCACAGAAGTAAATACCTCCTCTTTAATACCCCACAGAAGTAAATACCTCCTCTTTAATACCCACAGAAGTAAATACCTCCTCTTTAATACCCCACAGAAGTAAATACCTCCTCTTTAATACCCCACAGAAGTAAATACCCTCCTCTTTAATACCCCACAGAGGTAAATACCTCCTCTTTAATACCCCACAGAGGTAAATACCTCCTCTTTAATACCCCACAGAGGTAAATACCTCCTCTTTAATACCCCATAGAAGTAAATACCTCCTCTTTAATACCCCATAGAAGTAAATACCTCCTCTTTAACGGCTCTTGTGAGTGTGCTCTGCTCTGAGCTCGTTCTTCTCGTTCGTCTCGTTAAATATTCAGATCTTCTCATAGTTCACTGTCCTGGTCAGTTTTTCGTGGGTCCCGTGTGGGGTTGTGTCCAGTTCGCTCAGAGTTTCCCCGGTGCCTCGTTCACATGCATCACCACAACTTTTCAGGCCTGTCTCGTATCGACCTCGGGCTCCGTTTGGGCGATAATAAAAAATCTATATGTTTTGTGTCCAGCATTCAGCCATTTAAGGTTTAGGTTTTTCAGTTGTATTGGACTAAAACCTGCCCTTGTCCTCAAACCAAGTCAAACTTATTCATAAAGCAGATTTAACAACTACAGATGCACAAAATAAAGTCCAGTCTTTTAAAATTAATCATTCAAAAACACAATAATAAAAAGATAATTCAAATGTTTCACTCAGTTTGTCTTAAACCAAATTTTTTTCCCTCAAACTGTTGTTAATCCACTATTTTCAAGATGCCATTTTGTCCATCGGCCCCATTTAACCTGCACCAGGACACGCCCACTGTGACAAGCCCACTGTGACACGCCCCCTGCGACACGCCCACTGTGACACGCCCCATGTGACACGCCCACTGTGACACGCCCCTGAGACATGCCCTCTCTCGTCTCCTCTCTCGTCTCCTCTCTCGTCTCCTCTCTCCTCTCTTCTCTCATCTCCTCTCTCGTCTCCTCTCTCGTCTCCTCTCTCGTCTCCTCTCTTCTCTCTCGTCCTCCTCTCTCTTCTCCTCTCTCCTCTCCTCTCTCGTCTCCTCTCTCGTTTCCTCTCTCGTCTCCTCTCTCGTCTCTTCTCGTCTCCTCTCTCCTCTCTCGTCTCGTCTCCTCTCTCGTCTCTTCTCGTCTCCTCTCTCTTCTCGTCTCTCTCTCTCGTCTCTCTCTTGTCTCCTCTCTCCTCTCCTCTCTCTTCTCCTCTCCTCCTCTCTCATCTCCTCTCTCTTCTCCTCTCTCGTCTCCTCTCTCTCGTCTCTCATCTCTCTCCTCTCCTCTCTCGTCTCCTCTCTCTCCTCTCCTCTCTTCTCATCCTCTCTCGTCTCCGTCTCTCCTCTCTCGCTCTCTCTCCTCTCTATCTCCTCTCTCTCTCTCTCTCCTCTCTCTCGTCTCCTCTCTCTCGTCTCCTCTCTCGTCTCTCGTCTCTCTCTTCTCTCCTCTCTCCTCTCCTCTCTCGTCTCTCTTCTCTCCTCTCTCTTCCTTTCTCCTCTCCTCTCTCCTCTCTCTCCTCTCCTCCTCTCAGCTCCTCTCCTCTCTCCTCTCTCGTCTCTTCTCATCTCTCTCTCTTCTCCTCTCTCGCTCCTCCTCTCTCGTCTCCTCTCTCCTCTCTCTTCATCTCCTCTCGTCTCCTCTCTCCTCGTCTCCTCTCTCGTCTCCTCTCTCGTCTCTTCTCGTCTCCTCTCTCGTCTCCTCTCTCTTCTCGTCTCCTCTCTCGTCTCTTCTTGTCTCCTCTCTCCTCTCCTCTCTCTTCTCCTCCCCTCCTCTCTCGTCTCCTCTCTCGTCTCCTCTCTCGTCTTCTCTCTCCTCACCTCTCTCGTCTCCTCTCTCCTCTCCTCTCTCATCTCCTCTCTCTTCTCCTCTCTCGTCTCCTCTCTCTCTAATATCTTTCTAAAATGGCTAAAAAAGGAGTAAACTTTGCGTAATATTGGACCTTTAACTCACGTCATAGTGACATTTTAAAACCTTATTAAATGATTTTTAAATAATTCATCCATAAAACCAAAATAATGATTTAATCGTGGCTTAAATATGTTTATTTTTCTCATTTTTGTGACTTTTCTGCTGTGACGTTCTGCCCTCCACATGTTGCGTCTCTAGCTTCTCTCAGACCTCGTCCTGAGCCTCTTTAAGTCTCTTTCTAAACTCTAATATGTGTGTTTTATTCATGCCCGTGTCCGTATGGATCCTGCTCCGAACCAGGATCAATCCCAGTATTGATTCCTGATCGATTCACTGTGGGACAGAAGTACATGTCGTCTCTGTTCACGTCCCTCCCACTTCTGTCGTGTTAATGAATGTGAAGAGTTAGATTCAACGACTTTGGTCTGATCCACAGACTGTGACAGCGACGTCGGGGAAAGAAGGACCTGATGTGTCTGTTATTAATGTTCATATGTTGATTTACAGACACAGACGTGAAATAAAAACCCCAGGATCATGTAGAGGGTTAATACGAACATTTAAGACCAACATGAGTCTGACAGCAGCAGAGACAGAGAGAGGGGGGACGGTTTAAAAAAAATAAATAAATAATAAGTGAAAATAAAAATAACAAAAAAAACAAAAACAACTCCAAATAACAAAAAAAAAATATAATAATAACCTCAAGACAGCAAAAAAAAGAAAAATACTCAAACGAACTAAAACAATGAAAAAAAAGCCAAAAGAAGAAGAAAATAAAGTAAAAAAACATGAATAAATAAACTCAAAAGAAAAAAAAACCCTCAAAATAACAAAAAAACAACAACAAAAAAAAACCCCTCAAAATAACAAAAAAGAAAAAAAAAACCTAAACACAAAATAAAGAAACTCAAGATAACAAAAATAAAATAAACTCAAAATAACAAAACAAAAAAAACTCAGAATAAAAGAATAAAAATGAACAAAAAAAACGAACTCAAAAACAGCTAAAAAATAAATAAAAAAAGAAGAAAATAGACTAAAAACATTAAATAAACTCAACATTTAAAAAATAAATTAAAAATAACTTTAAAAAAAGAAAAAAAACAACTCAAAAATAACAAAAAAAGAAGAAAAAAAAGAAGAAAATAGACTAAAAACATTAAACAAAGAAAATAAAAAACAAAACAAAAGAAGCGTCGTCATTTTGGTCCAAATGTAAAAGAATGTGCTGCTCTAGTGTGACATGCTCTGTCCATAGGGGGCGCTGCAGCATGTTGTGATTTAAAATGTGTAAATTATAACAGAGATGAGAACCATAGAGACACAGTATGTAGTATAAAGCCAGACTGTGGAGTTTTCATGGAGGTGATGGAGGTTTTTAAACGTGTGGTGTTTTTAAACGTTTGGCCTGATCGTTGTTCTGGGCTTTTCTCTCTTTTTTTTTTTACTTTAATCGCTCGTTCAATATTTGTTCTGTGGTTCTGTCTGAAACCTCAGCTCTGACCTAAAAATGCAAACTTTTTTTTTTTTTTTTTTATAGGAAAACACAGGAAAAAGAAAAAAACCTCAAACGGCCCATATTACCTTAAAGGGCCTAAATTACTCTTTTCTCTCGTTTCCTCGTCACAGACATCCTCACATGTTTAATACAAACCTGCAGATTTAAGCTGAGGTCTACTGTGTTCCACCTTGTGACATCATCATGTGGCGATACAGGAAGTGCTCCTCTGTGTTTTTAAAGTCCACACACCTTCATTTCAGCTCCACTGAACTTAAGTTAAAATGAGCTCTTCACCGTGTTTCCTTTTATTGTTTATAAAAAGTATTAACATGATTTATAATTTCACTTTCGTTTTTCTTGTCTCCTCTCTCGTCTCCTTGTTCTTGTCTCCTTGTCTCCTCTCTCATCTCCTCTCTCGTTTCTTCTCTCGTCTCCTTGTTCTTGTCTCCTCGTCTCCTCGTCTTTATCTCCTCTCTCGTCTCCTCTCTCATCTCCTCTCTCGTCTCCTCTCTCGTCTCCTTGTTCTTGTCTCCTCGTCTCCTCGTCTTTATCTCCTCTCTTGTCTCCTCTCTCATCTTCTCTCTCGTCTCCTCTCTCATCTCCTCTCTTGTCTCCTCTCTCGTCTCCTTGTTCTTGTCTCCTCGTCTTCATCTCCTCTCTCGTCTCCTCTCTCGTCTCCTCTCTCGTCTCCTCTCTCGTTTCTTCTATCGTCTCCTCTCGTCTCCTCTCTCTTCTCCTCTCTCGTCTCCTCTCTCGTCTCCTCTCTCATCTCCTCTCTCGTCTCCTCTCTTGTCTCCTCTCTCATCTCCTCTCTCATCTCCTCTCTCGTCTCCTCTCTTGTCTCCTCTCTCATCTCCTCTCTCGTCTCCTCTCTCGTCTCTCCTCTCCTCTCTCATCTCCTCTCTTGTCTCCTCTCTCATCTCCTCTCTCGTCTCCTCTCTTGTCTCCTCTCTCATCTCCTCTCTCGCCTCCTCTCTCGTCTCCTCTCTTGCCTCCTCTCTCGTCTCCTCTCTCGCCTCCTCTCTCGTCTCCTCTTTCGTCTCCTCTCTCGTCTCCTCTCTCGCCTCTTGCCTAACCATGAGGAGGGTTAGAATAGGGCCTGGGGATAGATCTCTAGATGACTCAAACATGGATGATCTAAGACCTCCTCAGACGTGTTTTTGAGGAGGAGCAGAGTCAGAACATGGGACAAAGACACAGAAAGTCGATTTTTGCCTCATGCCTCTTGTTGAAACTCTTTAAAATGTCACTGCGCTTCAACAAATGGGCCGTTCTGGGTTCACAGACTCTATAACAGGAACCCCCTCGTTTCTCTCTGCCGCTGTGTGATGGACGAGCGGCGGTCACGGTTCGGGGGAGCGGAGGGAGCGGGGGGCGGGGGGGTATGGATGGCATCTGGACGTGACCGGCCCACGCCATGCGAACCAGAACCGGCGTAAAACGATACGAGGGAGTATTAAGATGTGGAGGAAATGGGCGACTTTACGAGCGAGTGTGGAGTTTAAAGACTCGAGTTTAGTGGCAGGTTTACGACCCGACCAGAGGAGGCGCCGGCGAGTTTAGACCCAGACTGTAATGGTTTAGTTTGTGTGAGTGTCTTTGGTTTGTTCAAGTACAGACCTCTCAATAATTACTCTTATAATTACTACTATCCTGAAAAAACTGTAGTGTTCTTCGTCCTGATTGGCTGAGGGACTGTAGACCATTGTGTTCTGCGTCCTGATTGGCTGAGGGACTGTGGACCATTGTGTTCTGCGTCCTGATTGGCTGAGGGACTGTAGACCATTGTCCATCAGTCTGAACATTAATAACAGACACATCAGGTCCTTCTGTCCCCGACGTCGCTCCTGTTAGCGTTAGAAACAGGTTTGATTGACAGCGTTGCTAAGCGCTCGTTCTCTGTTAAACCAACGATGCGAGCGGGAAGGGGCGTTACTTTCAACAGCCTTGCTCCTGGTTGGCTCTTTGGTCGCTATGATACTCACGGTCGTACTTCCAAATATTAAACTCTGCTCCAAATTAGCCGCTATAACTGCTGCTATAACTGCTAGCGATCTCGACGAATTTTACCCATTGCGGGGTTTTTTTGTTTTGTTTTTAATCGCTATGGCCACCGTGTGAGATTTTCATCACTCTTGACGCACAGGTACAGTCGTTTTTTTGTCATTTTTGTCGCTGTTTTCTTCATTTAGACACAGACTTTTTGACCCACATTATTGTTAGCTCCATGTTTAGCATTTTGTTGGTTCGTTGTGGAAGGGCATCTGGCGTAACGGAGGATAAAACCCTGACTGACTGGACGTGGAGACTCTTCAAACCATATTTTGTTACCGAACAGTTAAACCTTTACTTGAATAAATCGACAAAAAGTGACCGATACTTGCAATTATCGGACTAATACTGTTACTCTAATCACCTTAAATACAATATAATAATAATAACTGGTTAGCGCGTAGCTGGTTAGCACGTAGCTGGTTAGCACGTAGCTGGTTAGCACATAGCTTAAGACATTCACCTTAAATACATATATTTTTAGCTGGTTAGCGCGTTGCTGGTTAGTGCGTGGCTGGTTAGCACGTGGCTGGTTAGCACGTAGCTCATTAGCTTGTGACTCATTAACACGTAGCTGGTTAGTGTGTGGCTGGTTAGTGCGTGGCTGGTTAGCATATGACTCGTTAGCACATAGCTGGTTAGCACGTAGCTCGTTAGCTTGTGACTCGTTAACATGTAGCTGGTTAGCACGTAGCTGGTTAGCACGTAGCTGGTTAGCACACAGCCTAAGACATTCACCTTAAATACATATATCTTTATGACTTTTCTCGTGTTCTTCCTGCAGCGTCGTCATCATCATCGACCTGATTTACTCTGAACAGGAATCGTTTTGTGAGTGAATAATGTCGCCCGGGCCGCTCTCCGTGTGTTGTCTGTTTTATATTTGTCGGAGCAGAGCGGCTGAGGACATTATTCTGGATTCTGTTGGTTTCTGTTTGAATTAGCCCGAGTCCAGTTTGTGTTTGGCAGCGGCGTCGCGTCGCTGCGTCCAAAAAGCTGTCCGTGCCTCTGATGTATGGAGACGGGGCCGAGCCAGGAGGGACGGGAGTCGAGCGAGCCTAAAGCGGTTTACCTGAAGGGCCCATATTACCTTAAAGGGCCCATATTACCTTAAAGGGCCCATATTACCTTAAAGGGCCCATTTTACCTTAAAGGGCCCATATGACACTGTCCTAATGTCCCAGCATCATCACAATCAGACCTGGAGTTGTGTTTTTTTGTTTCATTCTAACATGTTTAACTCACAAACTCTGCAGATTTAGGCTGAGTTCTTCTCTCAAACTGAAAACACTCTGTTCCACCTTGTGATGTCATCATGTGGTGATACAGGAAGTGCTCCACTGTGTTTTTAAACTCCACACACCTTCATTTCTAGAATCATTTCCGCTCTGGAGTTGCCACTTATATCGACTGAGCTAAAGTTAAAAGGAGCTGTTCACTTGAAAACTTCTACCACTTGATGACATCACGAGGTGGAACGTCGCATTTTGAGCTTTGTAGATGTTACAGACTGATAATAAAGTGTGACTCAAACATGTGAATGAAACAAACACGACTCAGGTCCGTTTTTGATGCACTAATAATGTTCTAACATGGATAAAGCTACAACAGTTAGTTTTGTGTGATGTAGCACCTTTAAAGCCTCAGTGTGGAACTTTTCTACCAAAAAGTACTCTAAACTAAGGTCTGTTTTTATTTTTTTATTATTATTACTATGGATGTTTTTATTCTGCTGAAACACATAGAAAAACCTGCGTCTGCTCTGGTTAGTACGTGGCTGGTTAGCACATAGCTAGTTAGCACATAGCTAGTTAGCATGTAGCTCGCTGGCCTCCTCGATGTTTTTAAACTCTTAATATTTGTAAACTCTTAATCAAAAAAGTTTCGTAAAGTTTATGAGAAAAATCGGTGTAAATTGTACTTGTGAGGTGGAGCGGGCGTCGCTCTAACTCGGGGGTGATCTTTGGGCGTCTTCTTGTAGTTTGTGGGGTTTTTGCCGTGTTTTTGGTCAGTTCTTGTGTAAATCATAAACATCACATTTTTATACAGCGTTTTTTCACCTTCACACTTTTACTCTTCTGTTTTCTGTTGTTTTTGTCACATTTATAAGAAATAAAACGGCTCCAGTGACGACGACGGCGCCTCCCAGTGGATGGGAGTATAATTTGTCATATTTACTCTGTAATTACACATGTTCATAATTAAGACAAAGACATTAATGAGTTTCCTCTGGAGGCGTAACGAATAAACGTCTGATAAACGCACAACAATCGAACAAACCTCAAATCTAACGGAGCACTTCTGACACGTGTGACTCCAGAGGAAAACCACAGGGAAATATATCACATTCTGTTTGTGTTTGTTCATATATTTTTCTCTTGGTTTTTATTAACTTCCTGTTTTCTCTGGAGCCTCGACCGTCCCGTCCGCCGCTCGCTTTATGGAAGTAAAATTGCAAAAGAAAAAAGTTCTAGACGTTTTAGTCGGGAAAAATAAATTAAATAAGACACAGTTTCATTTTAAATCTGTTTCTGAACCTTTATAAACTTAAAAGTTTGACACATTTTGTTGAATTTTAAGAAAAATATTGACTTAGTTTTGTGTTTGGAGAGATTCATGTTTGAGTAAATCTTTATTCCACTATTTTCAAGACGCCATTTTGTCAATTTACCCCAGTTTTCACCTCCACCTGGACACGCCCACTTTCGTCTCCTCTGTCGTCTCCTCTGTCGTCTCCTCTCTCGTCTCCTCTCTCGTCTCCTCTCTCGTCTCCTCTTTCTCGTCTCCTCTCTCGCCTCCTCTCTCGCCTCCTCTCTCGTCTCCTCTCTCTCTCTGTCTCCTCTCTCCTCTCCTCTCTCGTCTCCTCTCTCGTCTCCTCTCTCGTCTCCTCTCTCATCTCTTCTCTCGTCTCCTCTGTCGTCTCCTCTGTCGTCTCCTCTCGTCTCCTCTCATCTCCTGTCTCGTCTCTCTCTCTCGCCTCCTCTCTCGTCTCCTCTCTCGTCTCCTCTCTCGTCTCCTCTCTCGTCTCCTCTCTCGCCTCCTCTCTCGTCTCCTCTCTCGTCTCCTCTCGCCTCCTCTCTCGTCTCCTCTCTCGTCTCCTCTCTCGTCTCCTCTCTCGTCTCCTCTCGTCTCCTCTCTCTCATCTCTTCTCTCGTCTCCTCTCTCCTCTCCTCTCTCATCTCCTCTCTCGTCTCCTCTCTCGTCTCCTCTCTCATCTCTTCTCTCGTCTCCTCTCTCGTCTCCTCTCTCGTCTCCTCTCTTGTCTCCTCTGTTGTCTCTACTCTCGTCTCCTCTCTCGTCTCCTCTGTTGCCTCCTCTCTCGTCTCCTCTCCCGTCTCCTCTCTCGTCTCCTCTCTCGTCTCCTCTCTCGTCTCCTCTCTCGTCTCCTCTCTCGTCTCCTCCTTTTCTCTCTCGTCTCTCTCTCTCGTCTCCTCTGTCGCCTCCTGTCTCGTCTCCTCTCTGTCTCCTCTCTCGTCTCCTCTCTCGTCTCCTCTCGTCTCTCTCTCTCTCTCCTCTCCTCGTCTCCTCTCTCGTCTCCTCTCTTCTCTCCTCTCTGGCCTCTTCTCTCGTCTCCTCTCTCGTCTCCTCTCTCGCCTCCTCTCTCGTCTCCTCTCTCGTCTCCTCTCTCGTCTCCTCTCTCGTCTCCTCTCTTCTCTCCTCTCTGGCCTCTTCTCTCGTCTCCTCTCTCGTCTCCTCTCTCCTCTCCTCTCTCGTCTCCTCTTTCCTCCCCATGAGGAGTTTAGAATAGGGCCTGGGAGAGATCTCTAGATGACTCAAACATGTATGATCTAAAACCTCTTCAGTCGTGTTTTGGAGGAGGAGCAGAGCAGTCAGACATGCGACAACTGCGACAAGACACTTGATGAGAACTAAAAGGAAGCAGCTGTAAGGGAGTTTTTTAATTTATTTGACAGTGAATTCAGACCCAGTAAATAAAAGTAACTGATTTATTTCCCGTAGTTTTCCTCTGGAGTCACACGTGGGGATGGGAGACAAACAAAATTAAACTTTATATTTGAGCGTTGGTTTGATCGTTGTGTGTTTTTCAGAGGTTTATTCTTAGAGGCTCCATTTTCCCCCTCGGCCTGATAATGATCCACATTTGGACCAGAGGAAGCTCCACTGGTTTATGGCTTTGTTCACAGATGTAAAGGAGGAAGTCATCTGTCGGGTCCAGGAAGTATCTCACGACCGTGTGTTTTAAATCAGTCCTATTGTGTCTCTATGGTTCTCATCTGCAACACCTGTGGATCGTTATGTTATAATCAGGACATTTTTAGTCGCATTATTCATCTAAAATGACTTAATAAAGGAAATAAAAGACTTCCGCATTTCCAATGGAGATGACGTCGCCGTAAACATCATGACAATAAAGAGACGTGTAGCTGTAGCGCCCCCTGTGGACAGAGCACGTCACAGCAGCACATTGTTTTACATTTGGACCAAAATGACGACGCGACGCTGCAGAATCCAACAAGTGTCAACGATTAAGAAAATAAAACTGGAGAAGAGACGAGAGGAGAGAGAGAGGAGACGAGAGAGGAGACGAGAGAGGAGACGAGGGAGGAGACGAGAGAGGAGAGGAGAGAGGAGAGGAGAGAGGGAGAGAGAGACGAGAGAGGAGACGAGGAGAGACGAGAGAGGAGACGAGAGAGAGGAGACGAGAGAGAGAGAGAGGAGAGAGAGAGGAGAGAGGAGACGAGAGAGGAGACGAGAGAGAGGAGACGAGAGAGAGGAGACGAGACGAGAGAGGAGAGAGGAGACGAGAGAGAGAGGAGGAGACGAGAGAGAGAGAGACGAGACGAGGAGAGAGAGAGAGACGAGAGAGAGAGACGAGACGAGAGACGAGACGAGACGAGAGAGAGAGGAGAGAGAGAGGAGAGAGGAGAGACGAGAGAGGAGAGGAGACGAGAGAGAGAGACGAGACGAGAGAGGAGAGGAGACGAGGGCGTGTCTCAGTTATAATTTAAAAACTAAAGAAAAGGCTTTATTCTCACCGCTACAGATTTTGATACCCACCAAACCACATCTTTTAGAAAATGGAATATCATTTTAAACTCAAAAATGATGTCTTTAGTTTTGCATGTATGTCTATGACGGAATGTTCAGCAGTTACCATGGTGACACAATACAAATGACAACACAAAACGCAAAAGTGATTTAAAGAGGCACATGTTCATTTATCTGTGATCAATCTGAGCGTCTATGGTTCTGTTTGATTTTACACAAAAAGGTGAAAAAATTGTCGGCTAATGCTAATGCTAACGCTAATGCTAATGCTAATGCTAGCTTGTGGCTGTAGTGTTATTTGAGAGAGGCTTGTTCTCCTTTGTCAGAGTTCAGATAGGTCACTTCTTTATGGTCAGATTGTGCTAAAACTAAACAGCTCAGATTAAAGTGAGACTCGAGTAACAGCGCTTTGTCAGACAGAGCAGTGCCTCCAGTTAGCATCACCCCGCAGGGACCGTGATGACATCAGCCGTACAGTATGAGCACATCTGCGTTTGGCACCGGAGGAAGTTGAGCCGGTTGTGCCTTTGTTCACAGATGTAAAGGAGGAAGTGATTCGTCATGAACGATCTCTCGTTTGCTTTAAATCAACGTTCGATGTGACACTTTTCAAACTCCTCAAAAATAAAAAACTGCAGGTTTTGAGAAGCAGCAGATTGAAAAACGTTTTACGACCAGCAACTGTTAAACATCCAGAGCGATCACGTTTTATTAAGTCCGAGCGAAGCCTGGAAACCTGCTCAACGGCCCACGGAAACTCCCCACGGAAAGTCCCGACGAGCGCACAACTGTGTGTGTGTGTGTGTGTGTTGAGAGTGTGTGGTGTGTGTGTGTGTGTGTGTGTGTGTGTGTGTGTGAGAGTGTGTATGTGTGTGTGTGTGTGTGTGTGTGTGTGTGTGAGTGTTTGTATGTATGTATGTGTATGTGTGAGTGTGAGAAGTAAATACTTCCTCTTTAATACCTCATAGAAGTAAATACCTCCTCTTTAATACCCCACAGAAGTAAATACCTCCTCTTTAATACCCCGTAGAAGTAAATACCTCCTCTTTAATACTCCACAGAAGTAAATACCTCCTCTTTAATACCTCATAGAAGTAAATACCTCCTCTTTAATACCTCATAGAAGTAAATACCTCCTCTTTTAATACCCCGTAGAAGTAAATACCTCCTCTTTAATACTCCACAGAAGTAAATACCTCCTCTTTAATACCTCATAGAAGTAAATACCTCCTCTTTAATACCTCATAGAAGTAAATACCTCCTCTTTAATACCCCACAGAAGTAATACCTCCTCTTTAATACCTCATAGAAGTAAATACCTCCTCTTTAATACCCCGTAGAAGTAAATACCTCCTCTTTAATACTCCACAGAAGTAAATACCTCCTCTTTAATACCCCACAGAAGTAAATACCTCCTCTTTAATACCCGTAGAAGTAAATACCTCCTCTTTAATACTCCACAGAAGTAAATACCTCCTCTTTAATACTCCACAGAAGTAAATACCTCCTCTTTAATACCTCATAGAAGTAAATACCTCCTCTTTAATACCCCACAGAAGTAAATACCTCCTCTTTAATACCCCGTAGAAGTAAATACCTCCTCTTTAATACTCCACAGAAGTAAATACCTCCTCTTTAATACCCCGTAGAAGTAAATACCTCCTCTTTAATACTCCACAGAAGTAAATACCTCCTCTTTAATACCCCACAGAAGTAAATACCTCCTCTTTAATACCCCGTAGAAGTAAATACCTCCTCTTTAATACTCCACAGAAGTAAATACCTCCTCTTTAATACCCCACAGAAGTAAATACCTCCTCTTTAATACCCCATAGAAGTAAATACCTCCTCTTTAATACCCCATAGAAGTAAGTACCTCCTCTTTAATACTCCACAGAAGTAAATACCTCCTCTTTAATACCCCACAGAAGTAAATACCTCCTCTTTAATACCCCACAGAAGTAAATACCTCCTCTTTAATACTCCACAGAAGTAAATACCTCCTCTTTAATACTCCACAGAAGTAAATACCTCCTCTTTAATACCCCGTAGAAGTAAATACCTCCTCTTTAATACCCCACAGAGGTAAATACCTCCTCTTTAATACCCCACAGAAGAAAATACCTCCTCTTTAATACCCCATAGAAGAAAATACCTCCTCTTTAATACCCCATAGAAGTAAGTACCTCCTCTTTAATACCCCACAGAGGTAAATACCTGCTCTTTAATACCCCACAGAAGAAAATACCTCCTCTTTAATACCCCATAGAAGTAAATACCTCCTCTTTAATACCCCATAGAAGTAAGTACCTCCTCTTTAATACACCGTAGAAGTAAATACCTCCTCTTTAATACCCCATAGAAGTAAGTACCTCCTCTTTAATACACCGTAGAAGTAAATACCTCCTCTTTAAAACCCCATAGGAGTAAACACTTCCTCTTTAACAGTTTTTAGCTTGTTGGACGTAGCTGTCTGCACATTGTAAAATTCAGTGTAATTCAAGCTAGCAGTGTCTGTTAAGCTAATGCTATGTGATCACATGTGGCTAACGTAGCGGCTAAAGCCCTGTCCATGTAGCAGGTGACACGTTTAGCGCTAACCGTGATGTAAGATAAATCGATCATTTATGTCTCACATGTGACTGAAAAGAGACGTCTCAGTGACGAGGTTTATTTTAGCCACAAGGAAACGCACAAATCAGAAAGACGCACATCTCCAGAGCTCAAAACGCTCTGCTCCACCTTGTGATGTCATCAAGTGGTACTTTTCAAGTTACCAACTACCTTTTTTACCTTTAGTTCAGTTGAAAATTGGCAATTCCAGAGCGGAAATGATCCAAATGATTCTAGAAATGAAGGTGTGTGGAATTTAAAAAAGACAGTGGAGCACTTCCTTTATTACCACATTCATTTATCTGTGGAGCGCCCCCCTGTGGCTGTAGATTTAGTTGTGTTTACGTCACTTTTTGGTCTCGTCGGCCACAAAACCACGAGCCACGTGACTCATCTCCATGACAACGAGCTTCAAGAGACAGATGATCCGAGTCGTTTTTTGCTTAATTCCTGACACTTTTACTGTCACAGCGGAGCCTGTAGATCAGCTCGAGGTCGGCCACGTTCACGCCACGCTCGCCCCGCTCCAGAGTGACGTGAGACGCTCTGAGACGGACCGCTGACTGTGGTCCGGAGCGAGACTGTCGGAAAATGAGCTAAATCTGCAGAGTTTGTGCTTTAAACATGAAACGAAACACAACTCCAGGTCTGTGTGACGAGGAAGCAGCATCAGAGCGTAACTTTAAACGACATTATATTTTCATTCTGACTTGTTCCGTGTCTGTTTCGAGGATAAAACGACTCAGTGGATTCAGTTTGATAAAAATGAAGTTCGTGTGTGATCAAAGAGCTTCTACAGCGATGGTCCGAACCTGCCAGAATCCCCCACAAACCCAGAGCGAGGACGGACTAAAAATACGGCACGTTTGGGCCCGGCATCAGTGAGAGTGATCAGAGCCTCAGGTCCAAGTGGAAAAAGCAGAAGAGAGAAGGAGGAGCAGGAGGAGGAGGAGGAGGAGGAGGAGCAGGAGCGCTGGAGAGGAGACCTTTGGCTGTGTTCTGGTGCTGACACGATGCTGTGGTCCAGATGTGGTCACTGAGCCGTGAGCGTCTCCCTGATGGTAACGCTCACATTCTTCTGCCCGATGAGGTTTTAATGTCGTCTGTGTGAAGTGTGGAGAATGTTCGAAAGAGCAGATGGTTCAGTTTAAAGAACGACAGGTCGGACCAACACACGGCTCACGTCTTATATTCAACATTTAGATAAGGATGTTTTTGAAAAAATCTGTTTTACTTCCTGGTTGGAAATCATGACATCACACTTGGGAATTTCATAAGCGTTACCTAGCAACACCGGACAAAAACTCACAGAATTCACCTTTATTTAGTCGAATCATGTTTAAAGTGTCAGAAAATTGTGTTTGTGTAAATTTTGCTGAACCTTTGGACAGAATCAGTGTCGTGGCTGTGACCCCAGTGGCTCTAGATTTTATTGTGTTTTTTTTTTGGGTCATCTGCGCAGACAGACACAGACTCACCTGTGCAGACAGACACAGACTCACTTGTGCAGACAGACACAGACTCACCTGCGCAGACAGACACACACTCACCTGTGCAGACAGACACAGACTCACCTGCGCAGACAGACAGACAGACACAGACTCACCTGCGCAGACAGACACAGACTCACCTGTGCAGACAGACACAGACTCACCTGCGCAGACAGACCTAGACTCACCTGCGCAGACAGACACAGACTCACCTGCACAGACAGACAAAGACTCACCTGCGCAGACAGACACAGACTCACCTGCGCAGACAGACCTAGACTCACCTGCGCAGACAGACACAGACTCACCTGCGCAGACAGACAGACAGACACAGACTCACCTGCGCAGACAGACACAGACTCACCTGTGCAGACAGACACAGACTCACCTGCGCAGACAGACTCAGACTCACCTGTGCAGACAGACACAGACTCACCTGCGCAGACAGACAGACAGACACAGACTCACCTGTGCAGACAGACACAGACTCACCTGCGCAGACAGACACAGGCTCACCTGAGCAGACAGACACAGACTCACCTGCGCAGACAGACCTAGACTCACCTGCGCAGACAGACTCAGACTCACCTGTGCAGACAGACACAGACTCACCTGCGCAGACAGACACAGACTCACCTTTTTTCATCTTTTCTTCTTGATTTGTGTAAAAGTATTATTTATATTTTCCACATATATTTAATCCTCCAGTTTAAGGAGAAATTAGAGAATCACTGTCAGACACTTAAAGGCTGAAACATCTGAAATAGTGTTTTTTTCTGACGTGATCGTGTTTGTTCATATTCTGCTCATAACTGGAGGAAAGATTCAGTTTGTCGCTGACACTTTTCGGCCTCGTTTCAGTCGTGGCTCTTCGTTTCTCTGAGTGATATTTCATGTTGAAGTGTTTTACTGAGGTTTTTCTCATGGCTTCATTCAGTTGCAAACTTGGCCGGAGATGAGGCTGTAAATCGTCACAGCCAGAAACAAAATCCATATGTTCAGATTTACTGTAGTTTAAAGTGTCGAAGGAGTAAGAGAAAAACACAACATCCAACAGCGACGCTCGGTTCAGAAAAAAGACGATTAAAGATCCATATGACTCTGATCTGTCCTAATGTCCCGTCACACAGACCTGGATGTGTTCTGTTTCATTCTCACATGTTTAAAACCTGCAGATTTAGGCTGAGTTTTTCTCTCAAACTGAAAACACTCTGTTCCACCTTGTGATGTCATCAAGTGGTGATACAGGAAGTGCTCCACTGTGTTTTTAAACTCCACACACCTTCACCTTTGGATCATTTCAAACCTGGAGTTGTCAATCTTCTGCTGAACTAAAGGTAAAAGGAGCTGTTCACTGTTCAAAACTACCACTTGATGACATCACAAGGTGGAACAGGGCATTTTGTGCCTTGGACAGACTAATAAAGTGTTACTCAAACATGTGAATGAAACTAAACTTGATTCATGTTAGCTGGTCCAGGTTAGCCAGTTCGGGTTAGCTAGTTCAAGTTAGCATGTCCAGGTTAGCTGGTTCAGTTTAGCTTGTACAGGTTAGCTTGTCCAGGTTAGCTGGTTCAGGTTAGCTTGTTCAGATTAGCTTGTACAGGTTAGCTTGTCAGGTTAGCTTGTACAGGTTAGCTTGTTCCGGTTAGCCGGTTGAGTTTAGCTGGTTCAGTTTATCTGGTTAGCATTAGCTGGTTGAGTTTAGCCGGTTGAGTTTAGCCGGTGGAGTTTATCCGGTGGACAGCAGGGGGCACTGGTTCGTCCTCAGTCTCGTGTCTCGTGTCTCTGATTTTCTTCTTTTCTCATTAGTTAAAAGTCGACACTTGTTTCCGTCTGAACCTCTGAACTTCTCCAGACTCTGATTCTTTTATTATTGGCTTAAAGTTGCTGTTTTTTTAATTGTTTGTGTTAATTCCATATTTAATCTGATCTGGATCAAAGTGTCGCCTCGTCCTGTTTGTGCAGCACATTTTTATATTTAAAGATGAAGCTCAGGCTCAACACGAAATACAAACTTCACTCTAAAATATCTGTACCTCTCTCACTCCATCTTTACCCATCTGTTTCTCCCTCTCTTTCTCTCTGTCTCACTATCTCTCTCTCTCCCTTTCTCTTCTCTCGCTCCCGGTCTGTCTCTCTTTACCCCCTCACTCATCTCTACCTTTCTATCTCTCTCTCTCCTTCTCCTCACTCTACTGCTCCGCCCCTCTCTCTCTCTTACAACTCTCTCACTGTCTCTCTCTCTCTCTCCATGTCTCTATCTTTCTCCTTCTCTTTTTCCTTCTCTCTTTCTCTTTTTCCTTTCTCTCTTTCCCCCCTCCCTCTTTTCACGCTCTCTCTCCCCTCTCTCTTTCATCTCTCTCTCTCTATCTGTCTGTTTCTTCCTCTCTACCCCCCCGTCTTTCTCTCCCTCTACTTCTCTCTTTCCTCTCTCTCTTCTCTTCCTCTCTGTCTTTCCTCTCCCTCTCTCTCTCTCCCTCTTTCTCTCTCTCCCTCTTTCTCTCTCTCCCTCTATTTCTCCCTCCCTCTCTTTTCTTTCTCTCCCTCACTCCTCCTCTCTTTTCTCTTTCTTCCCTCTCTCTTCTCTCTTATTCCGTCTCTTCTCTCCCTCCCTCTCTGTTTCCTCTCTCCTCCTATCTCTCTCTCTCTCTCTCCTCCTCTCTCTTCTTCTCTCTCTCCTCCTCTCTCTTCTCTCTCTTCCGTCTCTTTCTCTCCCTCCCTCTTCTGTTTCCTCTCTCCTCCTCTCTTCTCTCTCTCCTCCTCTCTTCTCTCTCTCTTCCTTCTCCTCTATTGTCTCTCTCTCTTCCTCTTCTCTTTCTTCCTTCTCTTCTCTCCCTCTCTCTTCCCTCTATCTTCTCTCTCTTCTCTCTCTCTCTCCCTTTCTTCTTCCCCTCCTCTCTCTTCTCTCTCTTTTTCTTCTCCTCCTCTTCTCTCCCTCTCTCTTTCCTCTCTCCTCCTCTCTTCCCTCTCTCTCGTCCCTCTCTCTTCCTCTTCTCCCTCTTCTCTCTCTCTCTCTTCCCTCTCTCCTCCTCTCTTCCTTCTCTTTCTTTCCTCCTCTCTCTTCTCTCCTCCTCTCTTCTTTCTCTTCCCTCCCTCTTCTCTCTCTCTTCTCTCTCCCCTCCTCTCTCTTCGTTCTCTTCCCTCTCTCTCCTCCTCTTCTCTCTCTCTCTTCATTCTCTCTTCTCTCCCCCTCCTCTCTCTCCTCCTCTCCTTTTCTCTCTTCCCTCTCTCCCTCTCCTCCTCTCTCTTCTCCTCTCCTCTCTCTCTCTCTCTTCTCTCCCTCTTCTCTTCTCTCTCTCTCTCTCTTCTCTCTCTCCTCTCTCTCTCTCTCTCTCTCTTCCCTCTCCCTCTCTCTCTCCTCCTCTCTCTCCTCTCTCTCTCTCTCTCCTCTCCCCTCCCTCTCTTCTCCTCCTCTCTTCTCCTCTCTCTCTCCTCTCTTCTCTCTCTTCTCTCTCCCCTCTCTTCTCTTCTACTTCTCTTCTCCTTACTTCTTCTCCCCTCTCTCTTCTTCTCTCTCGTTTCCTTCTTTTCCTGTCGTCTGTCAGTTTTCTTGGATGATGGGGGGATGGGGGAGTGCGTGGAGGTAAAAACGAGGCGGATGATAAAAAAGTGTTTTATATATAAAAGTGTTTTATATAAAAAAGTGTTTTATATAAAAAGTGTTTTATATAAAAAAGTGTTTTATATAAAAAAGTGTTTTATATAAAAAGTGTTTTATATAAAAAAGTGTTTTATATAAAAAAAGTGTTTTATATAAAAAGTGTTTTATATAAAAAAAGTGTTCTATATAAAAAAGTGTTTTATATAAAAAGTGTTTTATATAAGAGGAGTCACAGCCAGAGGCTCGCGGTGAGGAAGTGTCTGAGGCTGAGGTCAGCCACAAGAGCAGAGCCTCAGACCAGCCACAGTTTAAAGTATCTCACAGACGGAGATTCAATCCATGTTCTAACTGCTCAAAAAAATTCCAGGTCTGAAATGATCTAAATGATTCTAGAAATGAAGGTGTGTGCAGTTTAAAAACACAGTGGAGCACTTCCTGTATCACCACATGATGACATCACAAGGTGGAACAGACTGTGTGAATTTACTCAGCCGTGTTTTAGTGTAACGTTTGTGAGAGCGCTGCGTTTAGTGTTGGGAAATAAATGAGAAAAGTGAATATTGTCGTCATGGGAGATGTGCAAACGTGTCGTGTTTTATTTAAACTGTTTTGAATCTTTCCTTTGTGAACTCACGTGAACCTAAACCCAGACTTAAACGCCGAGTCGTGACACATTACGAGCGAACGGCCCTAATCTCGTCTGAATATTTCCTTTGAGATAATCTTCCAAAAATACAGAGAGATTAGTGCGGTGATGTCATCTTTTATGCCAATTTAAAACCGTAATATAAAACGTTTTAGGTTCCAGCGTCTGAGGAAGTAGATCCGGAAACGGTTAAATCACATTCTGTATCACTGCTCTGTGGACATCACCATAGCAACCAGTAAACAAATGCTCTAAACCGAACCAGCTAACCCAAACAGGCTAACTGGAAACAGCTAACCTGAACACGCTAATCTGAACCAGCTAACACAAGCCAGCTAACCTGTACAAGCTAACCCAAAACAGCTAACGCAATCTAGCTAACCCAAACAGGCCAACTGGAAACAGCTAACCTGAACCACCTAACCAGAGCTGACTAACCTGGCCAAGTTAACCTAAACTAGCTAACCCGAACTGGCTAACTGGAAACAGCTAACAAGAACACGCTAATCTGAACCAGCTAATCAGAGTTGGTTAACCTGGACAAGCTAACCTGAACTGTCTAACTTGAAATAGCTAACCTGAACACGCTAATCTGAACCAGCTAACCAGAGCCAGCTAACCTGGACAAGCTAACCCAAACAGCTAACTGGAAACAGCTAAACTGAATACGCTAATCTGAACCAGCTAACCAGAACCAGCTAACATGGACAAGCTAACCCAAACTAGTGTTTAGCTGTTTACAGGTAGCCGAACTGGCTAACCGCAAACAACCTGAACCTGAACCAGCTAAACAGAGCCTGCTAATCTTGACAAGCTAACCAAACCAGCTAACCCAAACTGGAAACAGCTAACTTGAGTATGCTAATCTGAACCAGCTAACCTGGACAAGCTAACCCAAACCAGCTAACTTGAACACGCTAATCTGAACCAGCTATTTACAGCCAGCTAAGCCAAACAAGGTAAACCAGACTAGTTAACCCAAACTAGCTAAACCAGACTAGCTAACCCAAACTAGCTAACTAAACTAGCTAACCCAAACTAGCTAAGCAAACTAGCTAACCTGAACCAGCTAACCCGAACTAGCTAACCTAAACAAGCTAACCAAACTAGCTAACTCAAATTAGCTAACCGAGCTAGCTAATCAAACTAGCTAACCCAAACTAGCTAACCAAACAAGCTGACCCAAACTAGCTAACCTCAACTGGCTAACTGCAAACAGCTAATCTGAACCAGCTAACCAGAGCCGGTTAACCTGGACTAGCTAGCCCAAACTAGCTAACCTGAAGTGTGTAACTGTACAGGGCTAACCTGAGCCTGACTCTGTCTCTCACACTTTCGCTCTGGTCCAGGCGGAGGAGCAGTGGTCAGTTCTGGCTGTAAAGTGTCTGATTTATGTGAGAACAGACGGGACTTTAAACTGTCCCAGATGCCCCGAATAACTTGGACTGTGTTTTCACTGTGTAACACGAAAGAAATGACAACAACGTCTTTGTTTTATCCCAGTCAGATAAGACAATATTTCTGCAGTAAAAGAAACTGGAGCTGCTGGATTTATCATAATTAAGACAAAAGTGAGATTTGAGCGGCCTGTAAACAAACAAACACGGAGCTGTTCACTGGGAAACTCCCACCTCATGACATCACAAGGGGGAACAGTGTGTTTCCTTGTGGCTAAAATAAACCTCGTCACTGAGACGTCTCTTTTCAGTCATATGTGAGACGTAAATGATCGATTTATCTTACATCACGGTTAGCGCTAAACGTGTCACCTGCTACATGGACAGGGCTTTAGCCGCTACGTTAGCCACATGTGATCACATAGCATTAGCTTAACAGACACTGCTAGCTTGAATTACACTGAATTTTACAATGTGCAGACAGCTACGTCCAACAAGCTAAAAACTGTTAAAGAGGAAGTGTTTACTCCTGTGGGGTTTTAAAGAGGAGGTATTTACTTCTACGGTGTATTAAAGAGGAGGTACTTACTTCTATGGGGTATTAAAGAGGAGGTATTTACTTCTACGGTGTATTAAAGAGGAGGTACTTACTTCTATGGGGTATTAAAGAGGAGGTATTTACTTCTATGTTGTATTAAAGAGGAGGTATTTACTACTGTGGGGTATTAAAGAGGAGGTATTTTCTTCTATGGAGTATTAAAGAGGAGGTATTTACTTCTGTGGAGTATTAAAGAGGAGGTATTTTCTTCTATGGGGTATTAAAGAGGGGGGCTCGCTCCTGATTGGCTCTTTGGTTGCTATGATACTCGTAGCTGTAGCTGCTTTAGCCTCGATGCTTCTGGAGCTTGTACAAACTTGAAAAAAGTTAATGAAATTGTAAAATTTTGCTCAACATGAAAGTTTTATCTTCTGAGTTTCTCATGTTTTTTACATTTGGCACTGACTCAAAAATCGGTTCGTTCTGGTTTATTCTCTTCATGGACCCAGTGCCTCGTCTCGACTCGTGTGAACTGTGGCTCCTGTAAGATTTTGAGGTGCTTCCAGGACCTAAAGTTTAACGATTAAAGTGTTTGACGGTTGCCATGGATATTGACAATTTAAAACTAAATATTTTGTCTTGTAAAGGTCCAAAATGTCTCAAACCGACCTGGAGCTGTTTGTTTCATTCTCACATGTTTAACACAAACCTGCAGATTTAGCCCGAGTTCTTCTCTCAGGCTGAAAACACTCAGTTCCACCTTGTGATGTCATCATGTGGTGATACAGGAAGTGCTCCACTGTGTTTTTTAAACTCCACACACCTTCATTTTTCGACTCATTTGGATCGTTTCAGGTCTGTTTTGGAGGATTTAACATTAGAACATGGATTAAAGCTACAAGAGTTAAATTTGGTTCAAGTTGAAGTTTAAATTCTCAGTTTGTGGTTTTAAGCGTCTCTCGTCTGCCGTCCTGACGCTCTGAGGTTCATTCTGTCTCTGATTTTTATTATTTTCCAGTTGTTTTGTTGTGCCTCTGGGGACCCGTCACCTTCATGATAACCTGAAATTAAACCTGAGGCCCTGCCCTGAGAATGTGGAGAACGTTAAGGGACCAGGGTTTGGAGGAAGGTGAAGAAAGATCTGACTTTTTATTTTTAATGACGTCAGAAGTGGGATAAGATTAGGATTGTAGATCTGTTTTATCAGGATTAAAACTGCATTTTCAGACCATGAAAGGAGCTATTGATACTGTGCAGTGACCTCACTCCGGGGGTGTTCTACATGTGTCTCTATGGTGGAATGTTCAGTCCTGGACACATCTGCGGCTGCCCGTCCTTCACCGTGGTTCTCCTCGACGTTTCTCTTTTTCCCACAGGGTTTTTTGAGGTTTTTTTTGCTGAGAAAGAGCATCTGAGGACAGGGGGCGCTGGGGACAGTGCAGGAGGAGGGTCTGAGGACACAGGGGGCGCTGTGGGACAGTGCAGGAGGAGGGTCTGAGGACAGGGGGCGCTCTGGGACAGTGCAGGAGAGGGTCTGAGGACAGGGGGCGCTCTGGGACAGTGCAGGAGGAGGGTCTGAGGACAGGGGGCGCTGTGGACAGTGCAGGAGGAGGGTCTGAGGACAGGGGGCGCTGTGGGACGGTGCAGGAGGAGGGTCTGAGGACAGGGGGCGCTCTGGGACACTTCTTGATTTTCAAACTTCCTGTTGGTTAAATAATTTCTCATGTTCAGCCCAAAGACGCGACGCTGCTGCTGTGATTTTGGGCTTTACAAAAATAAATTGACGTTGCGACACGATGCACACGTTGGCAAACACTGACGAGACGTGTTTTAAAATCGTCTGAAAACTCCAGAAAAAAATCCAAAAGTGACATTTTCAGGAGCCTGTGTCAGTCTGAGCTCATGGTCCTGTTCAGGAGTTTGATTTTACACAAACAGGTGAAAGTGACTCACTGAAAACCTGTTGGCTAATGCTAATGCTATGCTAGCTAGCGTGTGTGAATGTAATGTTATTTTGAGAGGGACGTGTTTCACCTGTTGGAGTTTAGATAAGTCAGATTGTGTTAAAACAAAGCTCAGATTAAAGTCAAACTTGAGTAACAGATTTCCAGACAGAGCAGGCCCTCCAGGTAGCATTACACTCTCAGGGAGTATCAATAACATCAGCTGCAAAGAAAAGGAAAAAGCAGATTAAATCTCCTGACGCTCACAGGTTTAGGTTTTGTGTTATATACGTGACATTTTGAGATCACCTTTCAAACGATATAATATTTAGTTTTAAATTGTTAGTAACCATGGCAACAGTCCCACTTTTCCATCTGTAACACTTTTATTACGCTTGAAGGTCCTGGAAGTACCATCAAAAATGTGACTTACAGGAGTCACAAACACCTAAAAATGTAAATTTCGCCTCATTTTGGAGTTAAAAAAACTTAAATAATCAGACTCGGAGTCAGATGTTTAAAAAATCCTCCTGCACAAGTCGTTAAAATCTTGTTAATGTCGTAGATGTTCAACAAATCAACACTTTCAACACTTTGTTGCAGACGGTGTCCACCTCCTCCTGCGTAAAAACTCACAGCTGGAAATAGAGTCTGATGTTTTTAAAGTGTGTTTTCTGTTTAAATAATGTATCGGCTCAACTTTAGTGAGAGAGATAAATAAAACTAAAAAACTTCACTTTAATCACAAAGTCTGACCAGGAGAAGGTCATGAACCAGGAAACACTGCAGCAGATACAGGGCGGCCCAAAAGTCACTGACACTTTTAAATCTTCAGTTGCCCTTAATTCTTAAGTTAAACTCACCAAATTTTAGCAGGAGATAAACTGAACCTTCACAGATTTTTGGTAATATAAACGGTTATAATTGTTCCACTTACACTTGAACTTATCACGACTTAAACTAGGAGAAGTAAAAATGAAAGCACTTCCGGGTTTATGGGGCATCTCTGGTATTAAAATGTGGACGGTAACACCGCTGGGTTTGTGGAGTTTGACCCATGTGACTCAAAGTCCCACTGTACAATGAGGGTTCGTTCCTCGGTGCTGGATTTGCTCAGATTAATGGGGAAGAGTCTGTTCTAAAACGCTCTGAACAAACTAAAAGAAAAATATTTAGAAATGAAAGAGTTATGAGTTTTTTCAACTGTCAGTGACTTTGGGGGCCACGTCAAATATTTAATCCAACCTGTCCCTAAAACAAACATATTTATTTGTGTCAGCTCTAATTATCACAGTTTGAACCAAAAAAAGACACAAAATTAAGTGTAAAAATAAAGAATTATCCTTTTACGTTATGAATAAAGTGATGCCACATTTGTTCTACTTTTTAATGATTTTAACAGAACAAAATAAAGTCACATTTGAGTCAGAATCAGAAGAGTTTTATTTCCATTGTCAGTGGTGAAAACTCACAAATTAAAGCCACAAACGTGTCGCTCGTCTCTGTTTTTTATTGCGACTTTGAGCTTCACTTGTGGAAGATAAAACGTTTGTTCTTGGTCTCGGATTTGTAAAATTGATTTTCCTCAAAAATGCGACGTATCTGTTTTTTTCTTTGTTATTCTGTTTTTTGTCTTTTCCTCCAGAGCGACCCACAGTCCAGAAAACACAGTGTTTGTTTGTAAAACTCGTGACGACGTTTCCTCGTCGCCTGATCTTCTGCTTCTTTTCTCTTGGTTGTTTTTATATTTTTGTGTTTTTATGTTTGTCTTTTCTGTTTGTGAAACTCGTTGCTCCATAAACTTGAGCCGATCGTGTGTCATTATCATAAACAGAAAAGTGCTGGTTCTGTAGATAAATGTCGTGTTCTGGACGGGTTCTGTAGATAAAAATGTCGTGTTCTGGACGGTTCTGTGGATAAATCTCGTGTTCTGGACGGTTCTGTAGATAAATGTCGTGTGTTCTGGATGGTTCTGTAGATAAATGTCGTGTTCTGGATGGTTCTGTAGATAAATCTCGTGTTCTGGACGGTTCTGTAGATAAATGTCGTGTTTCTGGACGGACGGTTCTGTGGATAAATCTCGTGTTCTTGGACGGTTCTGTAGATAAATGTCGTGTTCTGGATGGTTCTGTAGATAAAATGTGTAGTGTCTGGATGGTTCTGTAGATAAATCTCGTGTTCTGGACGGTTCTGTAGATAAATGTCGTGTTCTGGACGGTTCTGTAGATAAATGTCGTGTTCTGGATGGTTCTGTAGATAATGTCGTGTTCTGGACGGTTCTGTAGATAAATCTCGTGTTCTGGACGGTTCTGTAGATAAATCTCGTGTTCTGACGGTTCGGTAGATAAATGTCGTGTTCTGGACGGTTCTGTAGATAAATGTCGTGTTCTTGGACGGTTCTAGGTAGATGAATCTTGTGTCTGACGGTTCTTAGATCTGGTCGTGTTCTGGACGGTTCTGTAGATAAAGTCGTGTTCTGGACGGTTCTGTAGATAAATCTCGTGTTGTTGGTAGATAAATCTCGTGTTGGACGTCCAGAGGTGTGGTGGTCGCTCGCTGCTGTGTTTTTTTTTTCTTTACTGAACATTGTGTTCTGTCCTGATCTGCCCTGTGAAACACATTAGAGCTGCAGCCGCTCTGCCTTTGTCTTTATGAACATGAGAGAACGAACGGCTCAGGAGGAACGGCTCAGGAGGAACGGCTCAGGAGGAACGGCTCAGGAGGAACGGCTCAGGAGGAACGGCTCAGGAGGAACGGCTCAGGAGGAACCGCTCAGGAGGAACGGCTCAGGAGGAACAGTTCAAGAAGAACGGCTCAGGAGGAACAGCTCAGGAGGAACGGCTCAGGAGGAACAGCTCAGGAGGAACGGTCAGGAGGAACAGTTCAAGAAGAACGGCTCAGGAGGGAACGGCTCAGGAGGAACAGCTCAGGAGGAACAGTTTAGCGTCTTCATACAGAACCATATTTGGAAAAGCTGAAGCTGAAATCAACTTGTTAAAGCGCTGTACCTGATTTTTTCCGCCTTAAAACGTGAAAAAACGGTTTGCTGTGGTTCAGAGTTACTCCTCACTGACATTATGCATTCATTCAGAGAGTCCTAATTATTCACCACGATGGTTTATAAGCACTTTCTACTACTTTTAGAGAGCGGAGTTGATTTAGTTTAAAATCCGCCCTGTTCTTCAAACTGTTCAGATGTTTCTCCAGGTTCTCGTCGTTTCTTCTCGTTTTCCTCTGAAGTTTTATTTGGAGAGATTCATGTTTGAGTTTAATCTTTGAATCCACTATTTTCAGACGCCATTTTGTGGATAATCCCTGTTTTCACCTCCACTGTGACCGCCCACGATGGAGCGGTTTACAGAGGTTGACGGTTCAATCCCACCTCCAAATGTTCACGAAACCGTTGTGTCTTTGGGCAGGGCACTTTTCCAGAGTTAAACCGTCAGTGTGAGAAGGCGGAGTTTGGAAAAACGCTGTGTAAAATAAAAAAGTGGAGTTTCCTTCAGACCTTAGCCTTATTTCACCTCGTCATAAAAAAAACGCTGATTCAGTCTCGTACTTTTCGCGCCTCGTCTGTAGAGAAACGATCCTGCGTCGTCTTTAAAACCGTGTGACGTTTTGTATTTGACTGATGATCTAAAACACGGACTGAGGCTAAAACACGGAAAACAAAAAAATGTCAGAATAACGACTTTTGTCTCTGGTTTCTGTGTTTCTCATTCACGACAGAAATGTTGTAGACTGAGGCCAGAGCGGGAAAATGTGATTAAAGCGAAAAGTGAGGCCCGAGTTTCACTCACCCACTCTCCTTCTGCCAATTGTCTCTTTCCTTCTCTGAATTTCCCTCTCTCTCTGTCTCTCTTTCTCTCCCTCTGTCCTTCCCCTATCCCTCTCCTTTTTCTCTCCTCTCTCTTTCTCCCTCTTTCTCCTCTCTGTTTCCCTATCTCTTTCCCTTTCTTCTTTCTTTCTCCCTCTCATCATGTCTTTCCTCTCTCCTCTCTCTCCCTCTTTCTCCTCTCTGTGTTTTCCCTCTCTTCCCTTTCTTTCTTTCTCCCTCTCTCATTTCTTTCTCTCTCCTCTCTCTCCCTCTCTCTTTCTGTTTCCCTCTCTCTCGCCTCTCTCTCTCTCTGTCCCCTCTCTCTTTTCTCTGTCTTCTCCCGTATCTCTCCCCTCCTTTTTCTTTTCTCTCTCTCTCATCTTTCTTCTCAAATCCTCTCTCTCTGTTCCTCTCCTTTCTTCTCTTTGTTTCCCTCTCTCAAAATCCCTTCTCTCTTTCTCTCCCTCTGTCTTCCCCTATCCCTCTCCTTTTTTTCTCTCTCTCTCCACCTCTCCCTCTTTTCTCTCCTTCTGTTTCTCTCTTTTCTTTTTACTCTTTTTTTACATTTGTTCAGGTCGTTTCTTAGTCTCAGTTTTATCTGTGACTAATTTTTTTCAGTCGACTCCAGTTTAAAATCTGACCTTCATGTTCTACCTCCTCAAACACAGAACCTGAGTCGAGTTTGTGTCATTCACATGTGTGAGTCTCACTTTATTATTCGTCTGTACATCTACAAAGATCAAAAATGTGACGTTCCACCTTGTGATGTCATCAATGGTAGTTTTTAAAGTGAACAATCTCCTTTTACCCTTTAGTTCAGTCGAGATAAGTCACAACTCCAGGACTGAAATGATCCAGAAATGATTCAGAAATGAAGGTGTGTGGAGTTTAAAAAAACACAGGGAGCACTTCCTGTATCACCACATGATGACATCACAAGGTGGAAACCACAGGGTGGTTTTTCAGTTCAAAGAATGTGAAACGACGCCTTTTAGGATCCACTTCACTCCTCTGTGTCACTGTTACATTTTTTTTGACCTTCATAGAAAGAAGACGTCCTACTGTCACATGGCGGCGGTATATGCGGTGGTTTGCGGCGGTTTTTTGCGGCGGTGTGCTGCGGTTTACGGCGGGTTTTGCGGCGGGGTTATTATGCGTCGTTTTATGCGGCGGTTATGCGGTGGGTTATTATGCGGTTGTTTGCGGCGGGTTGTTGCGGTTTGCGGCGTTTGGCGGCGGCTTTTTTGCGGCGTTTGCGGCGATCTGCTCTGATTCCCAATACAGGTGGAGTTAACGAGCACAGTCCTCACTGGGAGCCGGGGCCGGCTCGTTTAATGGGCCCGTGTTGATCGGACTGGTCCCACTAAGGGCTCCCCGTTATAAGAGCGGCTCTCACGTTTCACTTACAGCTGCGCAGAAATTGTTTTTTTCCCATAGAAAGACCACAGTGTAACACAAGACGCTCCGTGAACCTGTGATGACTCCGAGCATTTAACAGGCTCAGAGTCTCTGCGTTTGTGTGGAAGTGAGTTTATACAGGAAGACCATTTATATCCTTCAGACGGTTACGTTAAGGGCCTGGGTGTCAGCAGTCTATTTTTAAACGACCCACCATGCACCTCTCCGATCTGTACTGACGTCGTACCGTCACTCACAAACCGATCGTGGAGCTGTCGTTTTGTTTCATTCTCACACGTTTAACACACAAAATCTGCAGATTTTAGACTGAAAACACTGTGTTCCACCTTGGGGGTGGGGGTCATCGATGTAAGGTGAAACAGGACGGTGCTCCACTGTTTTTTTTAAACTCCACAACGACCGTTCATTGCTAGCAAATACATATTGGATCATTCAGCAAAGCTGGAGATGCCACTTATGTCGACTGAGCTAAAGAAGTAAAAAAGGAGCTGTGTAAATCACTGTTACCCTATCCAACTAAATGATGACATCACAAGGTGGAACAGAGCTTTTAATTGACATTTAAGAGATGTTACAGATGTTATAAAGAACA